>OY728134.1:701569893-702099682 GCA_963277665.1 Viscum album
TCCTTAATATTTGATGTAGAAGTCTTGAAATCTGTATTCTTCTTCCGTGGTTCATCATCTTCTTGATTGTTTACATTCAATTGTTCCTCATACATCATTAACATACCAATGACTTCCTTGACAGGAAAAGCACTAATAACACAAGATTAACTAATTGAAACTGATTTTCATATCCCACTTTCAGGAAATCATATGAGTATTCTCATAATCTTCCCCTTTGTTGGAAGAACTTTTCCCAGTGAGTTCATCATATTCACAATTTCGTTGAACCTGAAATACATGTCATAAATAGGTTCATCAGGCATAATTTTAAAATTATCATACTTAATGGTGTATGTGTTTAGTCTCATTTTTAATCATTGGTTTTCCCACCTCGGAAACAACTTGAGTATCCCATATTTCATAAGAAGTCTTACATGTAGATATTTGATAAAATTATTCATCTCTTAAATCACTATACAAGGCGTTCATTGCATTAAAATTATTATTGTAAGAAGCGTTAGTGGGATCATTCCAATTAGTTCTAACCGTTTCTGGAATCTTATACTAAGTTTCTATGGTAGTCCAAATGTCAAAACCCATACCTTCTAGATGAATTTTCATTTTAATTCTCCGCTGAGCATAAGTGACACCATTGAAAAAAGGTGTTCTATTGGTAGCTACAACTACTAATCTGTTATACATAATTAAATTTTAACAAATGTATTTAAAGTGAAAAAAATTATAAATAACAGAAATTTTATGATCCTTAAGATACAAGTAAAATCACGGTTTAATAAAGTAGTTTTGAAAACTTTTATCCTTCCACTGATACAAAATTTTGGTCGAAGTTGATAATAAAGGGGGTGGGGCTGAATTGAGTTCCAATTAAAAAATTCCATTTAAAATATTTGTATTAAAATCCCCCAATTCATAAAACAAGTTAAACAATAGTGAATTTATAAAGATTATAAATGTTTGGTTTGATTCTCAAAGATTGATTACTTCTCTGTTAAATTTGTCTGAAGATGATATTAAGCTTTTGAAACTAACTTAATTTTTCACAACAATTACAAACACTTTTCTAGTACAACTATCAAATTTTATTTAAAATAGATTTATATTTAATGTACATAGTGGTGGAATATTCAATAAAGATATACCAAATGAAAAATGAAGATCAATTTTAAAATAATAGGTCCAGTCTCAAAATGAGACTTAGTCCTCTCAAACAGTTTATATAAACTATGATCCACACCCTGGATCGATGTTTAACAACAGTAATCAGATTTTTTAGGTCCTAAGACCTCTACCAAATCTCTCTGTGGGTAAAAAACAACAACATCACTCAGGCTATCCAGGTCACACTTTACCTCATCCACAAGGCATAGTGGGATACAATAAGGTGTAAAAGGTTTGGGGTGAGGATTTAGTATCCTCTATTTCAGCCTAGGAGTCAATGTGTTTCTTAATAGACAAACATACACACACTGCTGAAAATGTTAACTAAAGGTAAACTATAGAGGTAAAAAATTGATAATGAGATTAGAATTCTTTGAGTTATTGAAGATGTGCTCTGGACATTTTTGGATGTTTCTGATGTTATTCAATTCCTTTCTGGTGAAGATAACAAAAATAGAGTGTCGTTGTTCTTCCCACCTACAGTTACTCATCCTTGTTCATAAGATGTTTAGTAAAGCATAGCAACTTGTCTTCAGTGTCTGTTCCATGTGATTGGTATTCTTAAAGCTCTCTGGTTTTCATAGGTGTTCTTAATGTTCTTCTTTTGTTTCATGGGTCTTCACACACAAACACACGTTCTGCTTCTTCTTTTTCCCTTGTATGAGGTACGGTTCCCTGACATCCTACAACCAAAATTAATTAATAGCAGGTGCATTAAATTTAGAAAACATGACAGTAGGAATTAAATAAGAGTTAATAAAAATTCAAACAGTTTTCATGACTATCGGTGAGTCATGAGATCAGTATGAAATTTCAATTTGCATCGGTATCGATAGGTCTTGAGATCAACATAGGCTTGAGTAAATAATATGATCATTATCAGTTTTGGTTGGTCATTTGATCTGTATCGGCTTTGGTAGGTCATGTGATCAACATTGGCATAAGTAGTTCATTTGGTCAGCATCGACTTCAGTAGTTCATTTGATCAACATCGGTTTCAATAAGTCATGTGATCAGCATCCTTTTCGATATGTCGTGTGATCATAATCGACTTCGGTATGTCATTTTATCAGCATCGGTTTCTGTAGGTCATGTGATTAGCATCCGTTTCGGTAGGTCATTTCATCATCATCGGCTTTGGCGGGTCATTTGATCAGCATCAGTGAGACATTTGTATCATTGGTGTGATCATTTTCATCGATGCGACCACTGTCATCGATGCGATCATTGTCATCTGTGCGATCATTGTCATCGGTGCGACCGTTGTCATCAGTCCGAACGTTGTCATTAGTGCGACCATCATCATTTGTATGTCATATCGGTGTCTCGTTCCTTTAAATATCGGTGACCCAAGAATATAACTAACGGTGAGTCAAAAACATAAAATTCTGACAAAGTGTCTGTTTAATCTAGAATACTTCAATGTCAATATTAAAGCATAAATAGTCATAGATAAACAGATTTAGACATGATTAAACATATAAAAACACATTTAGAATATATGCCATAATTGAATAAATTGACTTACAAAAGTAAACAATAATGATTTTTTATTATTAAAATAAATATCACACAGTGGGAACAACATAGTTCATATATAAATTAGTATGAGGATCCTGGTAGACATTGACCTTAGTGAAATAAATAATTCCCTAGGATGTTTGGTCATGAAAAACCATTTAATCGAAATAACCTTTTCGAATTTAAAAGTAATGAATCTTTATAACTATTATTATAACATTAACGTGTAATTACATATATTTATTTCATTAAAATAAATCTTGGATTACGAAACAATAGTTTGTCATAGAAAACTGGGTGTGGTCCAACTAGACTTGTTATGCTCACACCCAACATACACCCATTATATGCTTGTAGACCTTGTTTTCACTGATTTAGGTAAATCCAGTGAATCTCTTTTAGGTGGTGGATATTAATGATTGTTTCTCTTGTGTTATGGTGTTTTGACATAGTGGGAGTTATTTCTCATGTCAGTGGGAGATGCAAAGAAACAATCTTGGTTTGATATTGGTTTTGGATCTATAGTAAAATTATTCTCTTGTATCACTTTGTCATCTCACCATCATATTTTACCCACATACTTAATTATGGGATTGTTATATATATATATATATATTCTGGAACATTTTACTATGTTGTTATGTTTATTGTAATTGTTCATTATGAGGCATTATAATGAATATATATTAATTTTAGATGAGAAAAACTATTCTGAAGAGTGAATCATTGATTCCTAGAACCTATTTTCCAATACATGGAGACCAAGAACAACTTCATGCCTTATAATGGTCAATCATGGTTACTAGGATAGGGGTTTCTATGGATGGTTCATAAAAAAATTTGTATCAATGCTTGATTTTTTTTATTTTATGTAGGGGTTAAGGAATAAAAAAGATAAGATCCATGGGATGTGAGAGGTATGATGTGTGTGAGTGTCTAGCCAAGACTCATCATAACAAGCCTTAAATTTTCATGGGTTATTGAGAAAGAGTATTCAGAATTTATTTTGATTTTTTTTTGGATTTTTAGGAACTTCATGTCATGGAATGGACGGATCGAGGGAAACATAAGTGCACATGGTTTAGAATCGTTGGTTACAATCCATGTGACAACTATTAGACCTATAATAGAGGACAAGTATAATGTGACCTATATGTGCGGAAAAAGGTTTCTAAAATCATAAGACTAAACCATGAATCTAATCCAAACCATTCATTGAGACCCTCATGGTTGGTGCGTGGTTTGGTAAACTGTACAACTAAACTTTTCACAGTGATATTAATAGTTAATTTCATGATTTACCTCATTTAGATTATTTTTTATTATTCCAATTGATTTTAATTGATTTTTATTGTTTTAACTGATTTTAGATACCTGTTTTTTTGGACTTATTATTCATTAAATGATTTTATCTGGTACCATTACCCCTCAAAAACCCCTATAAATATCTTGAACGAAGACATAAATAAATTTCTATGATAAACTCTTCATGTTGATCATAATATTATCAGTACATAGTGAAAACCATTCAATATATAGACATAGGGCATGTTCCTGGACTAGTTCATTCTAAATAGGTTAGATTAGGTCCGTGTTAAGATAAGGTCTGGGCTTAATAATTTCACCACCATAGGCCTTAAGGATGTAAAAATTCTCTATAAATGGATGACTGGTTGGATAATATCAATAGGAACTTTAAATTAATTTATATTTGTGAAATAATTATGCAAAAAAAGATTGATTTTCATTCATAAGGACCCCAACAAGAAATTAGGGGAGTCCGCTGTTCAAGCAAAGTTTCATGAGAACCTAGAGTTGAAGGACATAAAGGTCATGTTTACCCAATAGTTCAATCATGATACCATGAATTTTGAAAATCCATGAGTGTGTCTCTTCAACCAATAAGAAAAATATACAACCATGGAGTATGATAACTGATTTTTTGATCTTATTCACATCCAACACAATATGGTTTCAAATTAATTTTTAAAAGCCTGGTGATTTGGAAGGGTCAAGTGATATTACATAGGCCTTTCTATTGAAACTTACCACATATGTGAAAGTGGAGGAATTATCCATAACGGTGGAAATAAACAATGATGGTATGTCATGGATGATTGATTCCCCTTCTATGTTTGTTGTATAAGAATGTTCCTATTACGGATGGAATATTAAATGTTATGAATTTAAAAGGGCCAGTAGTAGTGGATTACAACATCCATCATAGTCAACTTCCTCTAAATCAATGGTAATTAAACCTATAGTATACCTTCCATGTGGTGGTTTTGGAAATATGAATCCATATTTACTAGAGAACTCCCAAAATTTTTATCCTTATGGGATATCTTTAAAGGTTGTGTATATCAAACATTTTTCATAGAATCAGTGTAGTTTCTTCATCACCAAGAGTTCTATAGTGAATGTAGTGGATTATAATGAAACAGGTACCTAATCACATTACTATTTAAAGAGGAGTGGTTCATCATATGGTAGGATTTAGAGGATAATTGATCCTTTGGCTAGTGGTATGCCTCAGGTCCATTTTGAAGTAAGGAATTTGAATAAATTCATGTAAGGGCCTACAAAATTAAATGTCATAATAGTAATTGTACATGGTACCATTATTATCACATAAATTAATGATATTTTGTTATTTTATAAATTAAAATATCATTCATTTATATCTATTGTTTTCATAGATCAATTAAAAATTTCTTCTAAATCTATTTCATCTGTTTTAGGGATATCTACACCTGTTGGGAAGAAATAGAAGTGTGTATTTCAATGTTCTTCATGTAGTGTATCTAAATTTAAGGTAGTGTTACCATGAAAATTATTTATCCATGACATGTAACTCGTGGATATTATTCTATGGATAGATTAGATGTCTAAATTTATGGTCCAATTTATGGTCATCATCATAGGATGAACACAAATTCCACTAATGTAAACTGTAATCTATTCCAAGGATAATATGTCCCACGATTTAGTTGAGAAGGCCCTCATCTTCTGAAGGATGAAAATTTAATATTTTTGAGTTAGTCTCTTTTCTTAGAGGATAATGAAGGGAAGATTGGTAGTGAGTTTAATCATGTGAATATGGACTTTCTTTGTGCTTTCCCATGTAACTCCTCGTGTTTTCCTCTTATGTTATATGTGGGATTATCCATTGATTTAATACCCAATACATAACCAATTTTTTGTTAGATTCACATCAAATGGAACTAAATTAATTAAAATAATCCAAAATTTTGTTTTTTGATTAAGAATACAAGGAATTTATTAGACCTAATGGTTCCCCATGAGAAAACTTGTCATATTTATTAATAATGTAGATGGAACCCTTGGATTATGTACTGATTATATGAGGCTAATTATGTTATTCTTAAGAATAAATACCCATTTTCTCCCATTGGTGATTTAATTGATCAATCTAAAGGGGAAATGTGGTTTTAAATGATTTAACTTTGGTCTGGTTATACTCTACATATGGTGAAGGGGTATAATATTCCAATGAATGATTTTAGTAGTTGATGTAGTCATTTTAAGTATCTCATAATGACTTTCATCAGGAATAATTCATCTATATTATTTAGGGATATTATAAAACAATTTTTCCATTGATTCCTTGAATAAATTTTCATCGTATTTATAAAAAATATCATAGTTTACTCAATAATTTAATAGAGACATGGGAATCAATTAAGGCCTTTTATGGAAACTCTCCATGGTTATTTATTTTATGAAAATATTTCCAAGTGTACCTTTTGGACGAAAGAAGTCTGGTTTTGGGGACATGTGATGTTAGAAAAAGGCATTTTAGTTTATCATATGTTGGAGAAGGCCATTATGTCATATAATGAACCTAATAGTATCTATATAATACACATATTTTTTAGTCTTTTAGGTTATAACAATTATTTTTCAAGGACTTATCAAGGATTTCATATTCTTTGTCTTACCATAAATATAAGGGGTGATTTTTTTATGGATCCCATAATGCCAAATATATTTTCATGAATTGATGTGATGGTTGACCTCAACTATGATATTAGTTCTTATAAAGGCCAAAGAAATATAGATTGTGTTTTTCGATGCATTGAGTATAAGTTTGGGTTGTGTGTTGACACATAATTGTCATGTGGTGGAATATTGTTTTCTCCAACATTGGACACATGAAAATAATTCACCAAACCTTGAACAAAATTTATTTGTGGTTATTCATACACCCAAATGATTTCAACGCTACATATTTTGTGAAACAAATCATTGTATTTATTTATCATAAAGAAAAAGTTATATATTTTCTCATTGTTATTCGAACTTCAGATAAAGGTGGTGGGTGGTATACCATCATACATTTGATTTTTGAACTTGCATATATAACAAGGAAAATAAATGTTCTTGTCCTTGCTCTGAGTAAATGGTTTCTATAATAGGAATTTAATGAATCTAGTGATGAATAGACATGATGGCCCAATTTACTAAGATTTACATAATGGTAAAATAATATGAGGATACCATGTTTCTAGATAATTTCTAGTTTACACATTACCGCCTTGAAATTAATCTTCCGGACAAACTTGGGGATGAGGTGTCACTATAAAATACAGCTCCATGGACATGGGTGTATATAGAAGGTCATTATAACCATGACTGTTGGTTAGACTACTACTAAAATGGATCATGGACCATGGTACTAAGACATCATATGGACATTTTTCACATGGGTCATCGATATAGGCCAATTATTCAAGGGTATATGGCCACGAAATTAATGGTATTTGGTAGTAGAATAGAACAAACATGTGGTAAATGCATGAGAAGAGTGTAGGAATATTAAAACAGATGAATTTCATATGTAAATATTACATATTATATGATGAATATTAATTACATAACTTTTTGATCCACACCAGAATCAAATTGGTTTAGTGTATTTGTAAAATTGGATACATAAAAACTCGGTTGATAAAATATCTACATCATCCCTCACATAGTTCTTAGAAACTATCACACTTATTTGAAACATAATATATGATACCTTTATTCACAACTAATTAAACGTAAACATTATATATGATGAGATCGGTTTCTTCATAATTTTAAAAAATATAGATATCAATGATTAATAAAACATAACATGAGCATAAGGGTATGAGAACATGATATTAAAATATTAAAACCACATTCTTCATATCAGACTCCAAAATCATGAGTCGTGGAATAAATTTTGGCAATTAATAATACATGATTCATAATAGGATCAATAAACATGAGCCAACAGAAAATAAAATTGGCTTAAATTCTGGTAAAAAAATGTTAAATAGAGTGTGGAATAATTATGATCTCAGAAATATGATTTCAAGGAAACCTACAAAGTCATTTAAAACATGTTAGTCTTGTGAAAGAAATGAGTGTATGTACACTGGGATTTGAATAACCTCCCAGGTACCCTCTTTTGGGGATGTGATAACCTCCATTACACCCACTTTTCTCAGGAATGGGATAACATCCTCTTTAATAATTCTGTTCATAAAACACTAATCTTTACCCAGTTCATTATAGGGATATATAATATTGGTCCCACACATAACAATATCATAAATCCATTCAGATATATTCTAAAATATCAAAGAAACATTCACTAAAACATAACTCATGGAAAATCAAATATGTTTGATTGATATTTCACCATTATAAAAAATATTCTAGAGAAACAATAACTATCCAATCATTGGATAATATCATAACTAAATCCTGAGTAACATCAAAGTATTTTATCTTAAATAAAATTTCATTTTGAAAATCACATGAAATATTTCATGATGAAAATACAATTTTCACATTGAAAACACTTCATTAAAATCTAAAAATTTATAAAATAATATGAAAACAATTTGGTTAAAATAATATTATAAACTTGTAATGTAAGATTCAAAGCATTGAGTGGTCATAACAACATGAAGTTATATTCTTTCTATTTACATTAAGACAATGATTTTTTTAACGTTTTTAGTCAATAGTCAAAAGTACCTCGATTGAAAAATGAAAAGAAGATTTATATTAAACCATTAAGTAAAAATTAAAAAGGGGTTAAAAATAAATTTAAATAATTATAGCAGAATATTAAAAACATTCATCAAAATATTTTTAGAAATCATGGACGTAGAATAAAAAGGGGGTTTGACTGAAGAGAGAAATCAAGTCATTTATCAATAAAGACATACATTCATTATATATATTACTTAATGTGATGAAAATAAAATTAAAACATGTAATATATTAAAATAACTATGTTATATGAAATTTCATTATATTATTTAGAGATAGATCCTAAAATTTCATCCTCGAAAACTAGATCATAAATAAACCTGATAAACAATCAGATTGTAATATAAATCCTTTACCTCAAATCTCAAATTTCATCATACAAGTTTGAAACTTTGGTATAATAAATATATATTTATTTTAAATGTGTTACATGACCATAATAATATATATCATATCATATATTATTTTCTTATAAAATCTTATAACCTATTTATTAATAATCCATTATAATAATCATATTTCTTGTCGAAAACTGCATCATTTTTAATACAAGTATCTATTCGAAAGCCTTTTCTCTATAATTTGATCATGGATACATCCTCTACAATATTTTTACCATAATATTAATATAATGTATTTTAAATATATCTAAAGATACATCCATTAAATTTTGATATAGAAAGATTAATTACACCTTCCATGAAGATAGTAGGTCGTACATACACATAAATGTTGTTTCCATTTTTTGATGGATGGAAAAAAAGAAAGTTAAATTACAATTAAACTTTAAATAATAATAATAATTTAATATATAACACATTAATTAATTAAATACAACATTATAACCATCCATGTATAGTGGTGATGAAAAATGAATTACACAGCTATGTGGAGATGATAATCCGTACTTACGAGTGGGCGATGTTTTCTATTTCTGTAGGATGAAAATAAAGAGGATAATGGTTATTAAATCATAATATAACAATTTGGTATATTTAAGATACATAATTCTATATTTTATAATAAATACCACATATTTATAATACTTTTATGAAAAAATAAAACTGAAAATGTTCGGTTAAGAGTTAATCATACTTCTTATGAAACCTAATTTTTATTAGGCCATAATACTTAAAGGGATGGTTTTTTGAAATAAAATAATGTCTAGGATGTGTAAAAAGAATCTATTAAGGTATTATGGTATGTTTTTGCCATGATAAATTGCTCAAAAATTGTGATGAAGGGAGAAGAAGTGGTTCCCATTTATAAATGATGGGAGGGTAACTCATAAAATTAAAAAAATATTAAAATATCATAATATCATTCTCAATAAAAAATGATTCCAAAAGAAAATATATTTGAATAAAATAGTAAAATGTAGAAATATAATCATAAAAATAAAATTAAATGTGTTTTGGTTTCATTTAAAACTTTATTTTTTTTTAATCCATTGGTTGGCCAATTTTAATCATAAACATCATAATGACTTATTATTTTTAGATGGACATAATTTTACTTATAAGGGAAAATTTGAATTTTTAATTTATAAGGGGTAGTTTTTTTGACAATTTATTATCCTCCTTTCCCACATTCAATATTTTTATGATTTTTAAATAATTTAATAAAATTTGTTTATCAAAAAATCCTATGAATTCCTTTTCAAGATCTGTTCACATAATTTGACTTCGAAAACAACATGAAAACAATGTATTTAAAACATAAAACATTATCATATATCTAGTATTTAATTTTCATATAAATTTTTTTTAGATCACAATAATTTACCGAAATTATAATAATTTTAATATTTTTAAAATCAATTATTTATTTTCTATTAACTTAATGCACAATATATTAGCATTGTGTAAGTATTTAAGAAAATCAATTAAAAAATTGAAAATTAATTAAAATGATAAATAAAATTATTTATATTTAAAATAATCATTTATAACTAACATATCCTCTTTTTATCATTATGTAAAAATTTTATAGATATTAAAATCAAGAGAGTGGCATTTTACATTTAATCTTTCATTAAATTAATATAAAGGTTAGAATTAATGAAATATGACACCCAATGGCCACATATTAGATAATTAAATGGGAATTTATGAAATTCACTCATACATTAGGATAAAGTCATGTTTTAGGGTAATTTTAAAGCCATAAACAAACATTTTAACCTTGTTTTACCTGTTTTTTCCTTACCTAGGTGAAAAATATTTACGATAGTTACTATTTATAAAGAATGAAATAAACGAATACTATTTGGAATATTCATTCCTTATTATTGAAAAAAATATATTCATTATTCAAGATTAAATTTCTATTATTATAATAAATTCATTTTAAAATAATTGTGTACAATGTGAAGAAAACATTTTCTTAGAAAAATAAAAATTTAAGCATAAAACAGGATTTATTCTTGTCAAAATCCTATAAAGAACTTTAGATTAATGTTAATTTTTAATATTTAATATATGATTTATATATTTAGATAAAATTATTACCCATTTTTTATTAATCTAATTATTTATGATAATATTATATTGGGTCCGTAAAAATAGTCTTTAAAAAAATGATTCACTTTCTAATGATTTAATTTTCTATTAAATATATTGACTGAAAATTAATATATTTTATTCATGAGTAAACCATACATTTTTTCATAATTTAGTTTGTCATGCACACTTATATAACGATTTGGTTATAATATTATAATATAATATAGTTCATTTTGACTCGATATTAGGTTCATTGCAATATATCAAGGTAATTCATTTTATTTATTGACAATTCTATCATAAATTTCAATGGTGTTAGATTATAATCGACTTTAAATTAAATTATCCATTTAAATTCCATCACTCTAATACAAATAAATGACTATATATATCAACATAGCCTTAGGTTCCCAAGCAGCTTCTTCAAATTTATGATTCCTCCAGATAACTTTTACTTTGTGAGTTGTCTTGTTCCATATCACATTATCTATAAGATCTATGATTTATACCAATATTTATTCATAGTAAATATAATGATATATTTGTATAAAATATATGTTTATTACATGTGATGTATCAGGTATTCACTTCCATTGGATAAATATATGTAACACGTCCTGTAATTGAAAATGTTTCAGTGGAAGCACCAAGAGATAATCTATTGTCCCTAATAGATTAAAAATATCGAAGGGAAAAATATAATGAGGTATCAAAATTCCAATATTTATAGATCTCATAACCGTATTCAATGGATAATTTGAAAATAAAATACCTTCTCAATATCATAAAATTCTATATTGCTCTAAAAATTGTGAGCACAACTTTTTTATTGACACTATGTGCCTTTAGATAATGTTGAATGGATCTAAATTTACCTAAAATTTAGACACTGAGATTAGGTCCCATGAAAATTGATTCTCCATATTCATCCCAACATATTGGAGCTATAAACATCCATCCACAGTGATATTTATAGGGAGCCATATAAATACGCGAGTGAATAAAATTATTGTAAAAATTTAATATCTAAGAATGTAATGATAACAAACTCAATTAAAATATATACAGAATGATATCAAAATATCCTTTAGGGTTTGAATAGTTCTCTACGTCTAACCATCTGTATGATGATTATAATAAGTGATGAAACTAAACTCTACATCTAGATACTACTGAATACATCACCATAACTTCATGGTATACCTTGGATTCTGATTAGATACAACATAATATAGTAATATATGAAAAAATACATCATTCTTAATGTATAATATGGTATTTTGATAAATAGATAAATATTATATGATAATAATGATGTTTGGGACATCATAGGATGAATGACTATAAACTAAATAACATTATGGCCTTAAGATAATTTTGGGTGTCCAATGAAAAAAATCATGGTGATGTTTTCCCATTTTGTATATGGAATGGGTACTGGTTGTAACAACCACATAGACTTCTACCTCTTAGCCTCAAATTGCTAACATACCAAGAACAAAGATATATATTATTTAATATCACTCTACAGGTAGTCTCACAAGAAGTAATCTTTTATATCATTATACATCTTCATACTTCCTAGATGAATAGAGAATGATGAACTATGTGAATCATCCAACATGTGTTTATTTATATATCGTATAGATAAAACACATAAATTGTTCCTAAAACACATCATTCAATCACCAGCAAGGTTGAACTCCAGAATATTTCTAACCTTCTTCTATAGTTCGACAATTTACTTCCTCGCCACTTTAATCATCACATGGAAGGATTGTTAAACACTCAATTGAGAAAGATAACTTTTTTCCCCTTGTTTTATTATTTATTGATCCATCATTTGAAAATATAGAATTATTTGATCTTTTTTTATCCTCATAACAGATAAGATAGAATTATCCTTTAAACATAGTGCATTAACCACCCTATTTTCATTCCCATGGTTGTAATGTATTGAGAATTCATAATTTTTATTCAAGTCTAACCATATTTTCATTCACATATTCATATCTTTATGAGTTAAAATTATACATAAATTTGTTTTAAACTGTGTATATATAATACCATTATATATATAGTTTATTCCTCAATATATTCAATTAAAAACTTATAGAAACTAACAGAAAATTATTAGTTAGGGTAATTTTTCTCATCGACCATTAGTTTTTAGGAGGAATAAGCTATAAACATATCATTATGCATTTGTAAATATCATATTACCTACTTTAATTCATAATTATAATTAAAAAAGGATTTTCTTCTATATTTTAATTTAATAACAATTATTCTGACTAATAATCTATTTAGTTTACTGAATTTTTTCACATTCATCTATCTAAAGGAACTTGGATCCATTATGAGTTAACAGGGGTAGTGAATTATGTTTTTGTGGTAAATTCTCCATACCATGTTTATAATATACATACAAACCTTTAATACTTTTGATCTTATTCACATTATTGGGTTTGTAACAACACTCAATAACATATTTCATTGATGGATCTACTGATATACCCTCTCTTGAAATTATATAACCCTAAATTGAATCTTCTTTTCACTAAAAATCACACTTGGTTATTTTGTCATACAATTCCTCATTCCATTGGTTCGTAAAAATGTCCTTAAATGATCTTCATGATCATTAATTATTTTTATGTAAATATGAATGTCATTTATAAATTCTACTATAAATTGATCAAGGAAATATTTAGAGACTCTATTAATTAAATCCAGAAAGACAGTGGGGAATTAGCAGACCCAATGGAATCACTATAAATTCATCATGTCAATACCTTGTATAGTATGAAACCCTGGGTTTATTCTCATTCTTCACCCTTAATTTATTATATATATAATTAATATCAATCTTTTAAAATTATTGTACTCTATGTTTTTCATCAAACAAATCATAAATATGGTGTATATCATAATTTATCTTGACAATGATCATGTTCAATTAACAATTATCAATGAAAAGTCACATTAATCCATATTTATTCGTAACAAAATGTATAGGTTCTTCTATGGAGAATTAATCTTCTGAATGAATCCATTTTAAATATTCTCCAGGATATTCTTCTTCAATTCCTACAGCTTAATCGGGTCATACTATATGGATTCATCAAAATAGTTGTAACACTAGGAATGAGTTCTATTGAAAACATAAATTAATGAATCAGATAAATACTAGGAAAATATTAGATAAAGACATCAACAAACACCCATAAAATAGTAATATTTATAATATTTATTTTCCTTCCAATTAGCTAAGATAGAAACAACTTTTAAATAAAAATAAAGAGCCATATAATTGATGATATTTTAATTGAATGTTTATATTTATAGTCCCACTAATTGATGATCACAGTTTGGTTATAAATATAAAATATGAATTACCTTCCTTTGAAATTTATGTGGGATTTATGAAAATAAATCTAATTCATGACCCAAATAACATTGAACTCAACTAGATGGATAATAAATATATTTTTTGGAAGTAAATTCCCACAATAATAAAGTATAGAATAATATTATAATTTTGGTGTGTTCATCATACCATGATATTTTTTCACAGCCAATTCCAAATCTAATAATTAATGTTTTACATTGATACCCATAACAAATTCTTTAGATATAAATTTATGTGTAGATCTAGAATCAAATAAGATATTAAAAGTTCTAATGTGGATTTAAATTGTACCATTCACCACATAATTTTTATACCCCTCATTATAAAAATAGATCACATGATATTTTCCATTTTCACTATTATTGTGAGGTTTTTAATGTTTGTCATCATCATCAAGTGATATATTTTACCACTTGTTAGAATAATGCCAATAATTATCGCAATTTAAACACTAGAGTTTGTGTGGTAAATTCTATGGTGTTTTTCCTCAATCACTAGATAATAGTTTCCCATCACATTTGAATTCAATTTCTTGATGACCTTTACTTCCATGCCTATTGTATTTACTAGTCCCCTTAAGGAAATTTCTTTTATACCTCCTTATACACTTCAATAATAATGGAAGTCTCATCATCATCACTCTATGGTTTTTTTATTAGAATTTATTTCGAATTCTATCTTTATTTACTTATCAAAACCATGATACTGACGGGAAAATCCGTTCTCTATTTATACCATGGTAGAAAATTGAATGATTTATACATAATTAATAAATTCCATTATGGATTATTCCCATTAGTATCCTAGTTTTAAACCACTAGAAAATATTTGAATCATATTTTATGGTTAAATGATAATACCAGAGGCATGCCATGTTAGTCTTGTAAAATTTTCATCATAAGAAGTAATGGATTCATCCTCCTTCTTCCATATATAAAGTAATTCATTCTAAAATTTCATAAAAATTATATGAGAAATTTACTTGTAGAAAAATACCATTAAAAATATATCCCATTACTTAGAGTAAATTTCATTAAATTTCTTCATGTTCTCGATGAGAGTCCACCATTGATCCACTTCACCTTCAAGATGATAGTCATATTAAATGATATCTCTAGAATTGAAAATTGAAGAACATAAAATAAATTTTCAATGGTACTGATCTATTTCATAGAAACTAGTCAGATATAATATACTCTTATAGAATATGTGTGTTCCTCCATGAAGGGATAAAAATAAAATTGTGTTATAACATTCTTGTTTGGTAGCATAGCATGATTCATTGATTTAGAAAGTTGTGAAAGCATATATACAAGATTTGTTCATCCCTCACCCCTAACATTCGTTTATTTAGGAGGATACTCATTTCATTTTCCATTACATTTAGCATTAACAGCATTGATCAGGTTCCAACCATTTACATAAACCTAAATGTATAGTGTGATAAGAAATAATCATAGTGGAAAACCACATAATCATGAAAAATAATTTATAGAATATCCAAATCATGACACCATATTTTCAGTCAAATAAACATTAGGTTTAACCTATGTCATCCATGATAATAATCTATTCAAATCCTTCATAATGTTTAAAAAATATAATTTGTAATACCCCACACATATTTCATAGCAGTTTGAAATTGGGGGTCTAGTAAGGGTAAAAAATGTGTGCACTATAATAATGGTTGTGATATAATTGACCAACCACATTCAAGGTTATTACCCATAATTCAATAAAAAAAATATTTTCATTAAATTATTAATATATATTTGTAATACATCATATGATATTTCATAACCACTTTCCTTTACAACAAACTATATTTTTTAGGTAGATTCATAGTTTCTATTTACTTAATCAATTTACACAATCACGATAGTTATACTATTTACAAAAAATGAAAACATCTTAAACAACATACTGTCAATACCCTAATGTAGTATAATGTGAATAATAAAATTGATAATAAGAATTATTGACTCAATATTTTTTTGGAAATAATAGAAATAATATATTTATTTGATTGATACACGAAAATGAAGAAAAAATTGAAAATTTCACATAACATTGTTTAATTAACTGAAAAAATTTTAAAAGTAAATATGGAAACATTCATATCCCTAGAAAATAATGTGAAAATAAAATAGTATACATAAAGGTAATATCAACAAATAATATATAAATAACTCAAATGAAAGTGAAAATGTGTAATAGAGAGGGATATATAGTGACAAAAAACATAACATTAAGAATAAAAAACAGTGTTTGAGAACCCTTACACCAAGTCTCAAATTGTTTTGGATGCTCCACTAAAATATTGAATATTAAGATTAAATTTATTAAAAAAATTATTTATAACCATATTAATATGTATTCTATATGTTATAATCCATTTATTATCACATTTTATTTAATTAATGTTGTTTTTATCGATCGTTTAATAGTGGTCTCTCTGTTCATATTTCCAAATCTACATCAATGTAATAGAAATAGATGGTGTTCAATATTCAATGGATACATATTCTTTAGAAGTTTCATTTCATAAGTTTTATTTCTTTCCAGAAATATAGGAGATTAATATTTCAAAATATTTAACATAGTTATTTTAAATCAATTAGAGTTTCTCCAGAGTCTAGTTTCAAAAGGATAAAATTGGCTACAATTAATTAATTTTAATATCATCACTATCATTCATTTTTTATATTCATAAAATAATAAACATGAATTATTTTATTATAAAATTTCATATTAAATAATAAATATATTTTTAATAAAATCCATGAAAGGAATATGTGAAAAATAAAATATCATCATTCACATAGGTAGTATATACTACCAAAACCAAATTGTGTTTTTAATCGATTTTTGATGTAGAGAAAAAATAAATAAATAATTTAAGTATTTTAAAAAATTAGAGTATAATATAAATATTTTTAATTAATTTTTGATGATTAATTTGATTATAAAAGAGATAAGGATATTTTAGATGAGACTATATGATTTTTAAAACCATGATATAGAATTATATTTGAGCCTCGTCCTTTTAATTGAGTTAAAAAACCTTATAGGATGGTTATCTGGATAGAAACAATCACTGGGAATGTATCACAGAGATTCCTCATCCTACTGCAAAATCAACACTACACTGGTGCTCGAGAATAATGTTATGGAATGTGGCCTAACCTACTACACTAGGTTCAAATAACTCGATTAAGATCCTTATAAAGATGGTCATCTACACAAAAATATGGAATAAAGAACATGGATAGGGATATTAGCGATATATATGGGTAGTTAATGGCCAAAATATTATTTTATGTTTTTAGAGAGGGAATTAGGTACATCTTTTTAAATTTAATTAGTTTTGGAGGTGAGGAGAAAGGGGTGGACGAGTGGTGTTTCAATAGCCATGGGGGATGGGTATCTTTGAATCTAATGTGGAATATTTTATTATTTAGGATCTAGATAAAATTATTAGTTAATATAATTTTTAATAGTTTTTTCTTAAAATACATAGGTTTATTTCAAATTTAAACACACCCAAAGCCAAATATAATATTGTGAATAATAAATACGGAGTAAATTATAAATATATATTTTATTTGAGTAAAATATAATATAGTTAATGAAGATTTATATTAATGTTTATAAATTAAGTGAATTGTTTTTAAATGAATTATTATACTCATTAAATATATTTTAAATGTTGATATTTTATAAAAAAAATTGAGTCTTATTTACATGATATCAATGTAATAAAACTTGTGGTATTTATAGAAACTATTACGTAAAACAATTTTGTTGATTAAATATTTTAAATTTATCATATAATAATATCAATTTGATGATTCCAATAATGATATCCAATTATGAAATTTAAATTTATAAATTTATTTAATATATAATTTAAATTTTTTTAAAAAAATATTTTACTATATATGTTAAATCAAAATTTAAGAAAATGTAAACTTAATTATACTTTATTTTATATAATTTGAAAAAAAATTATATATTTATAATATATTTATATTTATATTTTAATAATTAATTAAAATAATTATAAGACATTTTAGTATGCTCAGTGATCATGTTACTATTCCAATGATCATTTTCGATCCCAATGGTTATATGATTATTATATATTCTATAAATACTAATTATTTCTTTCAATATTCATTCAGTCAATTTTATATGAATGTTTTTTATATTTATTTTAAAAACACCAATATTGTATTGAAAATGTTATTATTTTGTTTACAGTGTTTTTTATTTTTCTGATATTTCCTACATACCAAATAATGCCTTGATTTTTAAAATATTCTATTGTTTTTTTAATATCATAATGCAATACTTCTATTATTATGGAGCTTATTTATCATTAATATGTACCTTCTTTTTATTGAAGAAATAAAAAAATTATAAAAGGTCTATGATTTCTAAGATACATTATAACTAAATATACTGAACTTATATATTGATTAGAAAAATGCTTGTACTTTAATGTATGGGTTGTAATAGTGATTAACTATTGATAAATTTTAGATAGGGTTAGTTGAATGATAAATTTGAAACTTTTGATAATATAATTCATTTATTTTGCTATGAATGTTTTTTTAGTTGTTGAAAAAAGATATTTGAGTAAATCGTGTAGAACCACATAGTCTACAAAGTAAAAAATTTGAAATTTTCAGTTGACCATGAAGTAACCTATTCAATAATGCCATATTAAAAAATGATTGTAAAAAAAGATACATAAAAATGAGAAATATTCTAATTTTATCAAAGTATTTCTTGATTTTATTTTGATAAAGTGTTTTATTGATCACGAGAGTGTGTTTGAGTGTTCATGAATAATTTTTAGTGGATTTGAATTTAATTTCCTTAAAGGTCACTGGAATCTCAGTTAATGGACTCAAATATCTATGACTAATGATGAATTTTGATTGTGAATTATTTAATATATTTGGTTAGTTCACGATTACAATTCATCTTTAATATGTAACATCCCTTTTGGAAGATATATATTTATTAATACCAGGAGGAATTTCATGGGAAAAGGACCACATTATCAATATTTCATGATATAAAACCTTCATTGAATAAGTGGAAAAATATTTTAGAGTTCTTTTTTACAAATTTTTGAAAAAAATGTTGATCCATTATTGATTTACTATATAATTATTCATTTAATATGCAAAGAAGATATTTGATAAATCTTAATCACTTGCATTGTGAGAGAATAAGAGATCCTGACTACACTATTTTCATTTCTGCTTATTTTAATTTTCCAAGAGCTACATATTTATTTATCATTTAACTCTTTTGATATAATTTTATTTTATATTAAAGGATTTATTAAATAATTAATCATTATTTAATACTTTTTCATTCCTATATAGAAGTAGAAAAGTGATTCTTTTGTTAGAATCTGAGTAGTGTGTATGATATATTTGTTAAACCAAATTTAGATTGTTGACTTATCTATAGTATTTAACACTATTCTTGGGTATTAGTGTGTTTTTATTTTTTCAATTAATTGGTGGGGTTGTGGTATTTACATAGATCTAAAATTCTTATAAAATTTATTTATTCTATTTTTTTAACAACATTTTTAAAGGCCTGTGAATTTACATTGAAATTTTTTTCTTAAATTTAGGGGATTTTTTTATGAGTCTGCGAAAATATATGGTGCTTGATTATGAGGCCCGGTGTGCCCGAAATCAATTTTTGATGTTTTGTTCAGGTACGTTCAGTAAACGTGCGTGCATGATTTTATAACTTTTGAACCAGTGCTCAGAATTGAAATTTGATGGCACTGTTGATCTCGTAGTGTTGATATTAGCTTAAGGAGGCTTTCACATCGACATCATTTGGTCGAGAATGGAAGATGTTTATTGGGTTTTTAATCAACTTAAATAATAATAATGTGTTAGCTTTATTTTTAATTGTGGTGCTTAAAATATCCAAGAGCATGTTAGGAGTGCGGGCCACCACACCATAACCTATCATGAGAGGTTGTGGTGGTGGGGCCCACCTGATTTTTAAACACCTCTTGTAAATTAGTTAGGTGGGGACCACCCGAGGATGAAACACTTAGACTCTCCATTTATGGAGCCACCACCCATTAAACCTCTTGGAGACCCTTAATTAAAATTGTGCATACACACAATAATTAATTATGTGGACCCCCCATTAATTAAATTTTCGTTTGAATTCATTGAGCCATAAAGTTAATAAGATGTGATTTTATTATTTTTGGGTTGGAATAATCTTTTGGGGAGCTTGGGGAGGGGAACTCTCCAACGAAGAACACGAAGAATGCCATCTTCGACTTCGTCACCTCTGAATTCTCATCCGACAATGAGAGATATCCTCTTCTTTTTCCAACACACGAGCTTAAGTTGTGAGTGTGTGATGAACGCGACATACCATGAATTAGCAGCAGCCTTTCCCAGACTTCATCTACGATAAAAAAATACGAGGTAGGGGATTTTATGTTTGAAATTGTTTCTTTCTTTTATTGAAAAAATATTTAATTTTTTTTTGAAATTGTTATTTCCATAACGTGGAAGGCTCGGGTCGTACGAACATGGCCCGAACCTCCCCCTTTGTTTATGTTTATTTGTTGACGACCGTGGTGCAGAACAGCGGTGGCCGACATCAGGCCTTCCATGAAGGAAACCGGTGGAACATTGCCGCTGGGTTGCCGTAATTTTGCGACACTGTTGTGCTGCGTGGAGGGGCAGGGGGGGTGTGGCCAGACCGGGCCGCATCGGAGTAGTTGTGACACCGTTGCACCATGCGGAGGAGAAGGGGGCCGTGGTAGATGGGTGCGGCACCGCCATGCCGCGAGGAAGAGCTAGGGCCGCTTCCTGTCGGGGTCGCGCTAGAAGTGGCATGACTGAGGAGCAGAGGGGGCCAGCTGGGCCAGTTGTCAGTGGAGCGCGAGGGGGGGGGGGAGGAGGGAGACTCTGTTGGGTCCTGCGTGATCTGGAACAGTGCTACATGGTGCTGTTTTGGGTCCTCACCTTAACAACTATGTTGTTCGAAATCCAGGGGGCATGTGGCTTCCTCCCTCGATGAGGCTGGGGCAGGCCCCTTGCGGGCCGCCCTGAGGTCGGGTCGCGCCCTCGGGGTGGGCCACCCCCTCGGATCGGGTCGGATCCACAGACCAGGTCGATCCCCGTTCCGGACCTGAGTCCGGACGGGTTAGTCTGAATTGGATGGATTGGACCTAGACCCCCTTTGGTCAGTTTTCATCTTTTCGCCCATATCATGGGCTATGGGTGTCCGATCGATGAACAGTCTGTGGAAATAGAAATATTAGAGCGAGACGGTTGTTTTGGCATACTCCACTTGTGGTTTGGACAGAGTATGGGTAAAATCGCACTGGTTTGAAACTAAAATCCAATCGGGCCCCTGGAACATAAATGCCAATAACTCACAGACCGAGCATTCGATTGATGTGTCGTATGTTTCCTTTAGACACATAAGACAAGGGGAAGCTTTTTGAAACATATACAAGGGACTTTGGGAGAGTTGTGGAATCAACCTGTAGCTCGTGGAGAAGATCCCCCAAGAGACGAGTGAGTTTAGTACGGAGACCAATTAGCTGGATGAGACCGAACGACAACTGACCATTCGACTCGGGGTGTTTCGACTAGCCCAATCGGAAGCACCTATGTGTGATGTCGAAGAACCATAGTGTGGGTGCACCTCTGTGTGATCAGGATGACCCACAACACTCGATAGATGGAGTACCTCCGCAGTCTACGAGGGGGAGCACTTTTTTGTGACGCAACAAACCCACAATGGGGACTGCCTCAATGTGACATAGCAGACCCATGGTGCTCGACTGCGGGAGTACCACAACAGTCCAGGAAAGTGGAAAGTGCTCATGTGTTATGCGACAAGCCCACAATACTCTATTGAGGAGGAGTACACTATCAGCCATCATTTTGACAGTTTGACTGGGAGTGTAACATGTTACCACCCCTAGAATAAAATCATAGTTTTGTTCTAAGTGAATGAATTAGATTTATTTATGGGCATAAACCTAAGAAATGTATAACCATTTATTTAATAATTTTTGGTTTATCCTTTTTGGATTTTGTGATAAATTGTGGGTCTAGGGGTCCCAACTGAGTATCATTATACTCAACCCTACACGATCTATTCATGCTCCCCATTGTGTTAGTTGTAGATAAAGGATAGTGCTAACTGAGGCACAGAATAGCAGGATGGGACTGTACCCAGGCATGAACCACTCGGTGTGACGGTGCTCAGAGTGGATGGATAGAGGTGGAGTGCTGAGGTCTCCATTTGTACCTACCCTTTAGTTAGGAACCCTGACGGACATCCCATTAGCTGTTTACATTTATTTAGTTGTACTAGATTTATAGTTGTATTGTAATTTCTAGTTAGGATTGTATTTTTGGCCCCTTTACATTCAACAATCTCTTTGGATAAAGCTTTACTTAGTGTTTTACTTCTAGTTGAATACTCTATTGTGTGTTTTTCAGTTTATAAAGGCAATGACTTCCTAGTTTAGGGATTTACGCCTATGGATCTAGTTTCCAGGCCATAGCCTATAGACGGCGGGTTTCAGGTAGTCATGAAACGGGCCCCGAGATACGTGTTGTAACAAATTGGTATCAGAGGAGTCAGTTATACCCTAGAACTTAGGACAACGATCATCCTTTTTGTGAAGAAATAGTGTTAAGGGTACTCATTGTGGTTTCATGTTCAGGGAGTCCAGTGTTGGTGCGGGTGGACGATGTATCCGTATACAAGGACCCTGAATACTAATTTATGACTAGGTAACTGAAAAAACGGATTCTGTTTGTGTCTTTAAAATAATTCTTAAGTCATAACAACCAGGTCAGCTCAACAGGTATTATCTTTTGAGTGTTTCGCATCTGTTTCTTTCAAAATGACTCCCCACAGGGCCCTGATAGTTGTACGCTCAGACAACCCACTGAGCGATGAGGCCTCAGTGCAGGGCCCTTTACTAGTGGAGGCACCATCAGTACCACATTCCATTAGACCACTGATGCCACCAACCTCATCAGATGATGATACGTGCCACTTGTGCGAGTTTTATAAGTTCGATCACCAGGGGAAAACCATGTACTGGGGAGATATGAACACACATGTGGTAGAGGATTGGCTGGAGGTTGTGGTGACAGTTTTCAGGCTGGTAGGGACACCATTAGAACTTATAGTGTTACTTGTTGTGAGTCCCTTTCAGGAAGCATCAGGCAGATGGGGGAGCCAGATGATCCTGGTGCATGACGAGGCGACACTACAATGGATAGACTTTGAGATCTTGTTCCTGGTAGATATTGTTCTTGCGACCCTATGAGCAGTATAGATATAGGAGATACTCCATCTACAGCAGTGTAACATGACAGTGGAGTAGTACTCAGTGAGGTTCACCATCCTCTCTTGCTACTCTACAAATATGGTGCAAGACCCATTCTTTCAGGCCCAGACCATAGACCAGGGGCTCATGAGAGAGATATGGTCATCTATTATCTCCCTCATCATCTCTACGGAGGAGGGGATTTTAGAGAGAGCCCTCCTAGTGGAGAGTTTTCTTGCTGAGCAGTCACCAGCAGTGAGATGCACTATTAGTCGACATGCAGCGAAGTCTTCTGCAACTAGCAGTAAACTGATGACGTAGAGGTCCAAGAGGAACATTCCCACATGTGGAAGACCTAATGAATTAGGCTCAGTTTTTTGGGGCACCCAGGGCAGAGACATATTTTCCGTGAGAATATAGTGTTACTCAAGCGGCGGCCAGGGTCACATGGCTCGTGACTGTCTGAACCGTTGTTCAGATGATCAAAAGATAGTTGAGGGACCTCCCAGGAAGAGGCAGAAATTTGATCGAGGTGGTCCGTAGGGCGCATGCCGATGTGGCAGTGGATTTGGTCGAGAAGCTGGTAGTGGAAAATGTTACGAGGTGCTATGAACACCACCACTTGGAGGACCACTCCGACCATAGGGATCTGGCGGAAAATGCAGAGATCATCTTCAGGAAGATGAGGCATATGACCACAGTGCTCCAGAGATGATTCGAGGTAATATCTGTATCTACTCCACCTTATATGTAGTTCTTATAGACACTAGTTCCAGTCATTATTTCATATCCATTTCCCTCTTTTGAAGCTCGAAGATTCCGATGGAGCCATTGGCTCGATCCTTACGGCTAGAGACTCTTACTGGAGTAGACTCGATGATTACAAACTGGTGCACGCAGTGTGAACAAACTCTAGGAGGCGAGAGCTTCGACTGAGATATCCTCATAGTAGCGTTGAGGATTTATGACGTCATCTTGGTTATGGATTAGCTATCTATTGTTCATGCTCAGATTGATTGTATTTTGTTAAAAGTGTTATTTTTTCACACGGATGGGACCAATTTTACCTTCACTAGTGATAAGGGATCCTTTGTCGCATAGGAAAGACTTACTCAGAGGAGGGTGCAGCTAATCACTCAACAATTGGCTTGCATTACCCTCAGAGCATTTGATGTGCAGATTTCGACATATCCTATAGTGGTGGACCAGTATGAGGATGTTTTCCCTGATGATGTTCCAGGATTACCTCCTCATAGAAAGGTGGACATATATATTGTCATGTACCCCGAGATGACACCGATATCTATAACGGAATATCAGATGGCCCCCGCTGAGATTTGTGAGTTGCAGGTGAAGCTGGAGGACTTGTATGGGAAGGGATTCATGCAGACTAGTGTTTCTCCCGAGGCAGCCCAGATTCTATTCTCCAAGAATGCGGAAAGGAGAATGAAAAATTGTTTCAACTACTATCCCCTAAACCAGGTGACCGTAAAGAACATGTACCCACTCCCGAGGATTGAAAACCTCTTTGATCAGCTCAAGGGAGCACGATGGTTCTTGAAGATAGTCCTCAGATCAGGCAATCACCAGCATGGTGTTTGAGATGAGGATGTGAGGAAGATGACCTCCAGGTTTCGATATGGACACTATGAGTTTTTGGTTATGCCTTTCGGCGTAACCAATGCTCTAGTAGTGTTCATATGTCTCATGAACAAGATCTTCCAAACATACCTCAATCGCTTGGTCGTAGTCTTCATCGAAGACATACTGATCTACTCGACTACAGAGGAGGATCATGCCAACCATATGAAGGTAGTACTAAACACACTCTAAGAGCAGTATATTTATGGTAATCTCTATAAGTTCCAGTTTTGGATTCGAGAGGTTCACTTATTGGGACATGTCATCTCGGAAGCTGGAGTTGCAGTAGATCAAGAAAAGATTGAGGCAGTACATTCTTCAGATCCACCCAAAAGAGTGAAAGAGGTATGTAGTTTTCTGGGACTAGCTGGGTACTATCGGAGATATGTTCCAAACTTCTATAGAGATGAAGAACCAGTATCAGCCTTGAAAAAGAATAGGCAACCCATTTTTTGGTCGAGGTGATGCCAGCAGAGCTTTTAGGAGCTGAGGAAAAGGCTAACTAGATCCCCCGTTTTGAGGCTTCCCGAGGACAGTGTAGGGTATGTAGTCTACTATGACACATCGGGGAAAGAACTCAGGTGTGTCCTGATGTAGGAGTAGGCAGTGATTACATATGGTTCTAGGCAACTGAGAAAACATGTGAAGAACTATGCTACCCATGACCTGGAGTTAATAGCAGTGGTCTTCGCCTTGATGATGTGGCAGCTCTATTTGATGGGAGAATGTATTACTGTGTACTATGATCACAATAGTCTCAATTATATCTCCTACTAGAAGGACATGAACCTGAGAGATTGTCATTGTCTGCAGTTCCTCTAGGACTATGAATTTGATATAGTATATACTCCTGGGAAGTGGAACGTTGTTGCAGATGTGCTCAGTAAGAGAAATGGTATACAACTGCTAGGAGAGGTGATAGAGTAGTTGGCTTCTTTTCATATTTCTTATATGGACCAAGATGGAGCTTAATTCCTTCAGTATCTTACAGTAACTACTCCACTTCTTCTATGAGTCAGGGAGGCACAACATGGAGATGCTGACTAAGAGACACGACATGATCAGATATACATAGTTCAGGCACCTGTTGGATTTTCTGAAGGTGGGTAGCACGTCATCCTTTTCCGAGGGAATACCATGGTACCGGTATCACTTCAGGAGGATTTGTTGAGGGAGTTCCACAATTACCTAATAGCGGTACATACAAGAGTGTATAAGATGTATAAGGACCTAATAAGACAACACTGGTGGCCCGGTATGAAGAATTTAGTAGCTGAGTTTATCTGACGATGTCTCACTTGTCAGCAAGTGAAGATGGATCACCAGGTACCAACAGGCTTGGTTCATCCCTTAGAGGTCCCAGAGTGGAAGTGGGATGGGGTATCAATGGGATTCATGACAGGACATCCACGTACATCTAGGAGTCACAATTCTATTAAGGTTATCATTGAATGACTCACCAATTCGGCACACTTCCTACCTATCAGAGAGCAGGGCTCAGTAGAGATCATGGGATGTCTCTATGTGCAAGATATTGTGTTCTTACATGGAGTACCTTATTCTATTTTCTCTGAATGTGATGCACGGTTTACTAACCGACTATGGAAGGGGTTGCAGGAGGCTTTCGAGATGCCGTTACGTCTGAGCACCGCATTCCATCCTCCGACAGATGGTCAGATTGAGCGGACCATTCAAACCCTCAAGGACATTTTCCATGCATGTGTCCTCAAAGTATGGTCATATCATGGTGGATCACTTACCATTGGTAGAGTTTTCCTATAATAATAGCTACCACTCCAAAATCGGGATGTCACCTTTTGAGGCCTAGTATGGTCGACCTTGCATATCACCACGATTCTGGATAGACCTGGGGGAGATAGAACTAGTGGAACCAGAGATGGTACGAGCTACCACTGAGAAAATTAAGATCATCCAGATGTGGATGAAGACTGCACAGAGCAGGAAGAATTCATATTCCAAAAGGAGACAGATACCTCTGGAGTTCGAGGATGGCAACCAGATTTTTCTACGGGTCTAATCTCGACAAGATCTACAGAGATTTGGCCGAGGAGGAAAGATGTCTATGTGATTCATCAGACCATTCCAGGTCCATATAAGAGTAGGTGAGGTGGCTTAACAATAATCTATAACACCTTATTTGCACTGGGTGCACTACGTCTTCCACATTTCTCAGTTGAAAATATATGTGCATGACCCGTCCCACATCATCGACCAAGGAGAGATGAGCATCGAGGACGGGACAATCTTCATGGAGTATCTGGTGGAGATCAAGGATCAAAAGGAGTGGGTCCTTCATGGATAGTCAATACCTCAGCTGCACGTATGATGGTGGCACGAGAACCTCTAGGAGAGAACATGGGAGCGAGAGGCTCATATGCATGCTAGGTACCCCGATTTGGACCCATAGTTCGAGTTATAGATTACAATGATGTATGTACCTGAGGTGGGGAGAATGTAAAGACCCATAAATTCCGTGGTAATTTTTTTCATAAATTCAGGGTATTTTTTACGAGTCAGTGAAAATTTAGTGTTCTTAATTCGGAGGTTCGGTGTGCCCAGAATCAATTTCTATAGTTCTGTTCGGGTACGATCAGTAAACATGCGAGCAGAATTTTATAAAATTTAAACCGGTTCTCGGAATTGGGATATGAGGAACAATTGATCTCACATCACCGTTATATGCTTAAGAATAATTTCACCTCGACAACAATTGGTCATTAATGGAAGATGTTTTTCGGGTTTTTAATAAAATTAAATAAAAATAAAGTGTTAGATTTATTATTATTTGTGGTGGTTAAAACCTCCATGAGGAGGATATGCGTGGGGGCCACCACCCCATAACCTCCCATGATATGTTATTGTGGTGTGGCCCACCTGAGGTTTAAACACATCTTTTAAATTATAAGTGGGGGGACCACTGGAGGATGAAACCCTTGGACTCACCATTTATGGACCCACCACCCATGAAACCTCTTGAACTCCCTTAATTAAAATTGTTCATACACACAAGAATTAACTAAGTGGAGACCCCTTAATTAATTCTCATTTTAAATTTTTATTCCAAAAATTTAAAAAGATGTGATTTTATTATTTTGGGGTATAAATAATTTTTTTGGGAGTCTGGGGAGGAGAACAACTCTACAACGATGAACGCGAATAATTCCATATTCGACTTCGTCACCTACAAACACTCATCTGCCAATGACATATATCCTATTCTTTTTCTAATGCATGAGCTTATGTTGCGAGTGCATGAAGAATGTATCGAATGATGAATCAAATCCCTCATTTATGTGACTTCGTCAATGATAAATAAATACAAGGTAATGGATTTTACGTTTGAAATTTTTTCCGTCCTTCAATGCGCAAATCAATGATTGTGTTTTGCCAATTTTTATCGCCATAACGTGGAAGGATCGGGGTGCAGAAACATGGTCTGGCCCTCCCCCTTAGTTTCTCCTAAGTTTTTGAAGACTATGGTGCGGAGTAGTGGCGGTAGGCGTCAGGCTGCCGATGAAGGAAACAACCAGCACAAGGTTGTTGGGTCAATGAAAGGTCGTGACACTGTCGTGTCGCGTAGAGGATCCGGAGGGCGCGGAGGGGACGGCATGGCATCGTTGCCGACGCGCTGCATAGAGGATAGCATGGGGACGTGGCCAGGGAAAGTTGCGGTAGAGGAGTAGAGGTGGACAGCCGTGATGACCACCACTAGAGCACGAGCGGCTGCCTGCTCGGCCAGCCAGGGGAGCGGGACCTCGTTGGCTCCCGCGTGATCTTGACAAGCGCCACATGGCAGCAGTTTGGGTCCTCACCGAACGACTCTTCTGTTTGAAGGATAGAGGGTGCACTGCTTCCCCTATAGATGCGGATGATGTGGACACCCGATGGGCTGTCGGTTCAGACCCAGTGCGGGCCACCTGGTTTCACCTAGCGTGAGCCAGAGGGCCGGACCCAGCGCGAGCCGCTGGGCCTGACCCAGCGCGGGCCGCTGGGCCGCCCTTCGGTCAGGCCAAGCCCTTGGACTGGATCACCCCTCGGACTGGGTTGGACCTATAGACTGGGTCAGGCTGGGTCAGTCCCACTAGGTCAGACCGGACCGAAACCCCATTGTATTGTTTTCTCCGTTTCGCCCATATCATGGGCTATAGGTGTCTGATCGATGAACCATCTGCAGTGATGGAATTCATAGAGAGATATTGGTATTTTTGGAATACCCCACTTGAGTATTGAACATTGTTGGGTTATGGTCGGGTTGGTTTGAACCTAAAATTCAGCCGGGCCCCTTGGACAGAAATGCCAATAATGCACAGATTGGGCATCCGGTTGACACATCGTCTGTTTTGTTGATACCCCAATAACGAGGAATTCCTTTGAAAAACTTCTACATGGATCTTTATTATTGTTGGTGAATCGACCTGTAGCTCGTGTAGCAGATCTTCCCTGAGACGAGTGAGCAGAGTACGTAGACCTAGTAGCTAGCAGAGACCTGACAACTGCTGAACATTCGACTCGAAGTGTTTCGACTAGCCCAGTGGGAAGCACCTCTATGTGATGCGGCAGAACCAAAGTGGGGAGAACGTCTATGTGACGCGAGAGACCCATTTTACTCGCATGGAGGAGTACCTCAGTAGGCTATGAAGTGGATTGCCTCTGTTTGACGCGGGAGACCCATAGTGGGGAGAGCCTCTGTGTGACGCAGCAGAACCACAGTGCTTTACAGGAGAAGTACAACAACAGTCCAGGATAATAGGAAGCACCTCTGTGTGATGCGGCATGCCCACAGTACACTATTTGTGAGGAGTACACCAGTAGCCGAGGTTTCAACAGTTTGACTGGGAGTGTTACATGTTACCACCCATAGAATAAAATCCCGGTTCGGAGTTGTGTCAATGACTTATGTGTTTTCATCATGATTGAGTTAGGTTACTAGATTAATTAGGTATATGTATTGGAATATACCTAAGTAATGGATATCAGTTGATTTCATACTTTGGGGTTTATCCTTGTTGATTTTTTGAGACATTGAGGGTCTCGGGGTCCCTACTGAGTATCGTTATACTCACCCCTGCTCGGGCTATGCCCGCATCCCGTTGTGTTGGTTGCAGAAAACAGACATCGCTGACTAAGGCATAGAGTAGCAGGACTGGATGGTACCCAGAGGTGATCCACTCGACGTGACGGTGCTCGGAGCCGACGGACAGACGTAGAGTGCTGAGGAGTCCATCTATACCTACCCTTCAGGTTGGAACCCCGGAGGGCGTCCTTTTAGCTGGTTACTTTTATTCAGTTGTACTAGCTTTTCAGTTGTGTTGTACATTCCTGTTGGGCTTCTATTTCCGCCCCTTTACATTCAACACTCTCATTTTTAGACAGTTTTACTTAGTGTTTAACTTCTACTTGCTTACTCTATTGTGTGTGTTATAGTTTATAGAGGAAATTCATTTATAGTTTTGGGATTTATTCCATTGATGCTAGTCACCAGCCCCTGGCCTATGGAAGACGGGCTTGGGGTACCCACAAAACGAGTCCTGGGGGACAGGTCGTGAATACATTATTTTCTATATTTAAATTTTCTGCTCTTTAGTTGTATTTGATATCAAATCAAACTTTTTAAATGATTTTGAGCATTCTTAATTTTAATATAAATATATTTTAGAAAATATTATTATTTTATAAAAATAAATCTAAACTAATTTAATTTTTTTTTATATCATTGTTCTTCTTTTGGTATTATAAAAAATGTTGCAAAAATTATATTATTTCTATAAATGTTTAGATAAGTATTGATATATTCATTAAATTAACACTTAAAAATTAAAAAAAATTCTCTTTGTCACAGTTTTTTTACGTAAATGAGTTCTTATTGATGAAAATTATATTTTGTTTCAAATTTTTATTCAACATATTATAAATATTCAAATCACGATGTGTCCCATATTGAGTATATATGAAAAATAATTCCATATTAGAGATTCAAGGCCCTTTATATGTTTATTTAATTGATATCCGGTCCTCGATTAAAACCAAATGGGTTTAAAATATTTATTAGTAAACTTCATGTGATACCCCTTGTTTTAGGTACATCTTGTTCTCTAGATTTTTATATTATGTGTATAGTAGATAGGTTAGACAATATATGGTGCTCATTGAGGGACGTATATGAGAAGATTGAATCTATTATAAGGAGACCGTTCGAACCATGAATAGTTACTCACAATTTGAATGTCCTTTTTGAAGAAGAATTGAATTACATTCAGGGTGTGAAGGTTTTTTTGGGATGATTCTATTTACGACTATTCACAGTGTGAAATATTATTCATGATGTGAAATGGATTTTGGTATTTTAAATTTATGGTAAGGTAATTTTTTATGAAAATTATATCACAAATATTAACACCATGAATTCTAAATTCTCACAAAAAATGAGGTTATTTTCATATTATTTAAGGAAATATATTCCCTTTGATCCCCATTAGATTTTATTTCCCCTCAACTAAGATCCTTTCATTAATATATTTTGGTGGTCGACATCGATCTTCACTCTATCTTTTTCATGTATTGAAGAGTCAAACATTTGGAATATAAATAATCAGGAAGTATCGGAATGGTTTTCCTGAACATACCAATAGAGGTTCATTTATTTTTATTCTCTCTCTGTAGTTTCCTATATAACATTAATGGTAATATTTCTAAATTCATTTATTTTTATTATTTATAAATTTTTATATATTATCATGTTGAAACAACCATTTAGTTATTGGTTTTTAAATTATATATCATGTAGGATTTCCAAATAGACTTTTTGATTTTTCTCCAAATGTATTTTAGTTTCGTTGAAAATCATTTATTTTTTGGACCTGGTATATGCATTGATGTGTGTTCATTTCTGCATAAGATGATTAATTGATGGGTTTGTACATGGGGCTAGTTCCTGAATAGAAAATGGTAAATGACTAGGTGGAAACATCATTTGAGAGGTAAATATTTTCTACTGATGTGTTGTGTCATTTGAATGGTTTTATACATGCATTGGGTGTGTATGAAATTAAAGATATATTCCATGGGGAATAGAATTATTTTTTGTTTCCTATAAAGCATTGAACAATTAAACACCTTATTTTATATCATAAAATTTTATATTATAACATTGTACAAATTTTTATTTATTATTTATATTATTGGGATGTCATGGGGTTTTCCTAATGAGTTGTCATAGTCACCCCCTGAATATGAATTTTTGTTTGTATACAATTTGTCTTCCATGATACATGAGAGGGATAAGTTTTATACTTTTCTAGTTGATTAAATTGATGTTATAGGATGTTTTTATATGATTTGTAACATAGAGGTGTTATGGTATTGGAATCCTCATGGTGTCAAAATGGTTCCTTGGAGGCAGAGGTTATACTCACCTTAAGTGACATCACCAGGACACCAATGGCTGTAAATAAAGGCCAAGGGCTATACCTTACCTTGGGGGTTGATTTTAACTTATCAAAACCTTATTAAACAAACACTATTATGAGAAATAATATTTTTTTTTCATAAAACAAAAATAAATTAAATAACATAAACTAGACTATAATTAATGATACATTGGAATTCAAAAACATTACCAAGGATTGAAAACATAAAATATGAAAACATCTAAGGCACCAGTGTAGAACCATGATGAATACACTAAAAAAGACATCCATGCTAAAACTATTATAAAAAGTATCTTTGAAACATCATTGTAATTTACTTGAAATGTAAAAAACCCATCACTTTATCGTATCATATTAAGAACATATGCATAATCACTAATGTGCATATGTAGGGGGTGAGTATGCCAACTTATTAAGTAAATATCGAGACTCTATGATCATGTCACTATAATACCAAAAGATAGATAATAGTTTTATATAAAAAAAGTGGAGATAAAACAATCTGCATAGAAATTCATTGTTTTGTAGGAGCATCAAAATCATTCCCATTTCACTTATAAAACCCCTACCATTATGAAGACACTCTCTGCTTGCATCAATCCTTTAAACACCCCCAATGCATGGTTATGAAACCTATCATTCTTGATCTAAGTCATCACCTAGATATTTGAATAATAATCTATTCGAAAAATCCCCATGTCTTAACCCAACATATCACAGTTTCATACAGATAGGAATTCACACCAAAAAATATTCAATGTCCAAAAAATTAATTGTATTTTTCAAAACCAAAAACATTTATTAAAATCAATTTACAAACACCTCTTTGGTTTCACCCACAATTAAAAATTTTAAAACCAATAACGAAACATGGTTCTACAACATGATCATGTCTATAATTCTCCATGAATAAAATATAAAAGAATTTATAAATCTAATTGTTCATATTCTATGAAAAAGTAGGTAGATCGAAAAGTCTTCAACCTCAAACAATTTAATCATTATTTCCTTTAAAATATTTAACAAATAATTTGATTGATAAATATAAATTATTTAACATCTAATGAAGTGGGACTCATGATGATAGAGGACCTGCAAAATCTTATGATTGAGGATTTAAATTTTATAAAAAATGGAATGATGAAAGTGAGGATTGAATGGAATTAAATTACATAAATTTGATCAACCTAACATCATTCATGACATGAATTATGGTTTTTTGGAATGAATCATTGGGATAACATGTAATTTGAAAATTATATTACCTTACATTTAAAATTAGAAAGCTTGTTCCCAAAATGAAATATTTTTCATGACGTGAATTACATTTTATAACATATATCCATAATACAGTTCACACAATGAAAAAAATTCATGACTTCTACCCCAAACCCATTCATTCCACGAATAACTGATAATGATAAAAACTTGATACTATAAAAATATTACATCTTCTATTATTTTCCCCCTATGATAAACTTCAACAGTCCATACAAAGAACTCCACAAATATAACAATCATCTAGAGAAAAATACATAACTCAAACCATGGGTATCATATTCTCCCCATCAATAGAAATTCCATCCTCTGAAATTGTATGACCATCTGCACTTTGGAGAAGTTCCAAAAACTACTACCATATATGGGGTTTCAATTATAAAGTTACTTCATACATTAAACCATTATTTTATAAATCCTCAACCAAGGATATCTGTCTTCCACACAAGAATATGTATTTACTATCCAAAATATAAACAGAGTTATGGAAAACAATCACATTGGGTTCAAGAGTCACATGATTTAAAATGAGCAAAAATTCAGGACTCAGTTAATTATTAATTATTTGTGAGACACGAAATACTTTATAAACCAAATTGAATCTTTTTGGAACAATAAAATAGGAATCAAATTCTCTAATCCATTCCATTATTTACAATAGTATAACATATTTAGTATCCAATTTATCCATCCTACCAAAATGATCATGCCTGAGTCTAGGAGATTGGTTTAAAAATACATGGTCTCTCACAATAAATTATAAAGGCATTCGATGATGATAAAAATAATATTTATGGAAGCCCTATGATATTTACATTTTATTTATGTTCATATAATCTTCTAAGTAATTTCATGACCACTAATTAGAATGACAGATGAATTTTCTCCAGTTTCTAACTAGAAAAGTGTATATCTACATGATAACCATTGTTATATGAGAACTCCCATTGAGGTAAATAATTCCCCCATGAGCCAATAAAATCCATAACACATGCTCCTAGCATTTCTCCCAAATTCAAAATTGCCAGTTATGTTCCGAGGGATTGTTGTAGAGTGTTCCAAAATCATGAATAAAATTTTCTTTCCCTATCAGAGAAAATCAAAACATTTTTTCTATATAATTTCACAATTTATTGTATATACAATTTTCAAATTATTACACCATATTATATTATCACATCAGGTTGAAGTTTCATAATTTTGGGATTTAGGAAACAATCACCCAGATCACATCATTCTTCTAAGTCATTCTTAGAAAACTAGTGAAAATTTCTATGGTAATATATTCCCATTTCTAGAAATTTATAATTAAATATGGTAACAAACTGTATATTTTTTGATGCTCCACCATGACATGTTGTTAGATGTGGAATTTAATAATATAATAATCAATTATTTATTTCACACCTTACCAAAAAAATGACACTCAAAACCTAGTACATATTTTGGATTCCTGGATGATTTCAAATTTAGAATGGTGATAAACTAAAACACTATGATCTTGATAAGTTGGTTGAACCACTATATGATCTCAAAAATGTAACACGACATTCCTATCCTCATTCCATTCATAAATGGTCTCCACATAATTATTTTTTGACATTATAGTGATTTAAATAGGATTGGATATTTGGGATTCCACTATCTAACTATGTAGATTAGAAATATATTCATTAGGAAAATTATTGTTTCATTATTATACTTAGTGTGGTAAAGGTCAGTATCAGTAAATATGCTCATCAACTTCTACTAATCATGATATTCTTTAGACACTTAGTTATAAAATTTCTAGAAGAAATAATTATCTTTAAAATTAAATTTCTCAAGTGTATATACCATGTCAAATTCAGTCAATTATTAATATTCCGTCATTATTCATTTTTTGTATAAAATTTATTTTTAAAAGAAGTGTTTTAAACTTTTATGGTTGGTGAACACAATGAAACTATCACAAAAAATATATTGTTTACATGTTTTTAGTTCACGAACCTTTATAAAAAATTCAAGATTATGTGTTGGGTAATTATTTTCATACAAACTCAACCATCATGATCTTTAAGTTACAATATGATCACCTTTGGTGTGATACCAACCCAACCTAGATATAGAAATTTTTTTTAAAAAACATACCCCTCTCCATATTCCAAAAAATATCTGAATAAGTGATCATGTTAGTCAATCATTGAGTTACATGAAATATTTTTGAAAATAATTACTAAATTGAAATAAAGTGACTATTCTTGAAAATTTCATCATAGGACTATAGAGGCATGAAAAATCATAATCGAAGACCTAATAACTACTTGATAAGTCCAAAATGTTGTACATGTCAATAAAAGTTTCAATTATTTCCAGGAGACAAAAACTTATTTCTTGGAATGTTCAATGATACTGAATTCTTATATATGAATTTTCAAATAAATATAAATTATTTTATCAAGAAATCACACTTTGAGATTTTTAATTTGAGTTGGTGTCCCATATATGCACTAAAAAAATATCGTTGTTTGTTTTGAGGTCATATTTAGTCTCAGAATACACTAGGTTTTCATCAATAAATACAACAATATAAGACTGAAGGTACGTATGGAAGATAATATTTATCAATTCCATGAATATTGTTGGTGCATCCATACAACCAAAGGGTACTACACGTTATTTATAATGATCTTAATGGTTTCAAAAAGCAATATTTGGAATTTCCTCCCTCCAAATATGAAGCTGATGATATCCTTGTCATAGATCAGATTAGGAGAACAATTTATCCCCCTTGATTTTATTGAATCAATCATTAATTCAAGGAATATTTTATCAATTATATATCATATACTCATTTATTTTATTATAATGATAAAAATGATGATGCAAACTATCTATCATTTTTTCAATGAGAACTGGAGTATCCCAATGTGATGTAATCAGCCTTATGAATCACTTACCTTAAAATTTCCCTAGTTGAATCTCCAATTTAGGAAATTACATTAATTCTATTCTATATTATGGTATTAAAATAGAAATCATCCTAGAATTTAGGTCATTTGAACAACATACTTCCCTTTAAGGTTGAAACCTAGAGAAATATATATCAAACATGTTAGGATAATTTCCTATAATGGAATAAAATTATATTTTTATATTTTGGTCTGCAAATATACTACTACCAATTGATGTGATACAATTATAGAAATTGAATTAAAAGGTTCTAATCTCTATAAATTTACATGAAAATCCCCCTCAAGGATGATCACTAATCCCTCAAGATTTTTACACCTCTATTATTAAAAATAACAATAGATATGAGAAAATAATAATATCAACCCGCCAATTCCTAGAATTAAATAAAATATGTACATTTTAAGGAAATTAAAGAAGTAAACAAACTATTTTCCATTTATTTTTTTTCATAACGCTAAATTCATTAATCTTTGATACTCTCTTCATTCAAGATGTTTCTTAATTCTCATCCCATGAGGAATCATTTCAACATTAAAATATATTTTATTTAGCACAAAAGAATCTATAAAAAAATAAGATGAACCAGTATAAAAAAATAAATAGATAAGAGTAGATTTAAGAGATTGGTATCACACCCCATTTGCAGTCCCATGTGGTATCCATGAAATCATTCTTCTACACACTATATAATTATTTTGTACCTTTTGTTAAGAAATAATTGTTTCCCTATCAGGGATGCATTATTCATGGTGTCTTGGTGTTTTTATAATCCAACTGATTTTCTCAATTCTAGGGTCATGAACTTTTTTAAGGAAATTAAACTATCCTGTAATGAGAGACTTAAATTACATTATAATTATTCCCATAGTAACACCCCGAGATTTTATGAGATATATTATTTTTAATTTCATTGATCCTCTATTATACACTACACCAAGATTATCTTCTACTATATGAAACACCTCATTAGCTTGTAGTATATGCAGCACTATTCATGGCTTCCATTACACACAATCGCGACCTACCGCGATAGGGCGTGTTTTACACAATATTGGGTTTCACTGAACAACAATATATTGTTATAATATTATTATGGACTAGATGTTAGAAATATTATTAACTAAATTTTGAATTTTATAACATTATTATTCATCTTACACATTTTCTAGAATATGGTATGAGACCAAAATAATTTTTTCTTGTAAAATATGTATTTTTATTAAATTACAGTTTTCCCGCCTTTTGATGGCGCACCAACCTTAAATCTTCTTTTTGGCATGTCTATAAGTTTAATTTGACAAAATAAAATTCTTATTTGGAATAAATATATAAAAAATTACTTTGGAAAATTTTTCATATTATTCTGATAACTTTCATATTTTAATGAATAGTAAAAACATTCTATATTTTAATTAAAAACAATTTTTTTCATCACAATAATTTATATGGTTAAATTATCTTGAAAGTGTAATTAAAATATATTTTTACCATTTAATCCAATGTTGTTCATTGTATTTAATTTCACTTTGAAATTGGATATAAACAAGTATCAATCTTTTGATAGTTTTTGTTTTTTAAAACACGTTATTTGTTTTGATAATGGGATTTAATTTTAAAAGTAATTAATTCCACTTTTATGTTTTGAATTTGGAAAAATAGACATCAATTTTTAATTAGGAATATCAAATAATTCTTAGGCTGAATTTTTGGTATTTTTCTGCAAAACATCAATTTTCGGTGAATAGTGAAACCACTTAGTGGTAGTTAAGAACTGACTTTTTCATTTAAATGAAAATTTACCACTTCTATGAATTTAATTTTGAAAATCTGAGAGACAAGGATAATATGAAGGACTAAAATGTGGTTCAAGGGGATGAAAATATTTTTTGGTGAATAGTAAGTTTTTACTTTTATTTATGATAGTTAAAAGTAAATAGGGTAATTAAGGGTATAAATTATATTAATATTACCATATCACTTGTCCTAATTCTATTAGATAAATATAATTCGACCAAAAACAGCCATAGGAATAAAATATGACCATTTAGGCCCACATGGATTAGATTAGGACATTTATTATTAATTTATTTAAAGAAGGGTTAAAATAGTTAAAATCAATGTTTAATAAATAATTAATTTGTTAATATGGGGTTGTACATAAGATAAATTCGACTATAAATATTAATTAGAAAGATAAAAATATTTACTACCTAATTGTAACTTATTTATAATTTTTAGACATTATATAATTTACGTTATTAATGACACAATGGTGATGCAGTAATTACCTAAATAATGAAATATTAAAATAATAGATATTATAAATACCCAAATAAATGTAATTCGAGACTTTTTATGAATAACACTAATTTAATAGGTTAATATGACATGGTATTATTGATTTAATAACTTTTTTAGAACCATTATTTCTTTTATGATTTTCAAAAAATCAATTACCAAATAGTGTCAAAATTGACATAAAATAGTTTTTAAAACAAATTTTATATTATTAATTGTTATTTTATTCTTAAAAAATATAAGGATCGTCCAAATTACATAGATAAGGTTATATATATTATAAATAAACAACTTGGGGTTCGTTTGTCTTGTTATTTTAATTTTATTAACATTATATTGAAAGAAATCAATAAGACACGGTAAAAGCAAAATTATTTAACTTTTTGTTAAATATTAATGATAAGGCTAAAATAGAAACCTAAACTTGACTAAATTATATTGGATAGGAGTATTGCGACCCATACCCATCTTATCTTCGAAATAAATCATTTTGGAGCTATTAAAAACCGAATATGACTGTATAATACTATAATATTTTATGTTTTCCTACGGTGCCCCTCTCCTCCCTTATAAAAGGGCACCACTTCCCTCTCTTCCTCACAACACTTTGAGACTTCAAGATTGGCCAACCCTGGCCAATTTATCTTCTAAAATTCCCTAGAAACATCTTATATGTCCTGGTCTTCATCAAAGACCATCTTTAGTGCCCTAAGCGGTGGTTAAGAAGAGGCATTTCAAAGAAGATGTAATGTCCCTTACCGATTCAATCAACTATATTTCTTCTTCTACTTATTCTTCTTTAGTTGTTTCATTAATAAGTAATAACATCAGTATAACTCATATTATTATAGGTTATTATAAGTATGAAACAACCATATTTGACCATCTATCCATCCTACGGAAAACAAAATCACCGCGCGTGCGTACGTACGAAATATTGTCTCCACGCCTTGGTGTAATCTGTTTTCGACCACCACCTTACTTGTATTGGTATAATGGTGTAAATAAATAACTATATATGATTATTATAAAGTGATATTTATTCTGAAATATTATACATACACTTCAATACAATTCCATGATCATGGGAGTGATATCATCGCTCGTGCGTACGTACAGACTACCGTCTCCACGACGCGATAAGATTCATTCTCCATGTTAACCATTCATGAATGATTATAAAGTATATATAATAAGAAATCATGAAATATATGGAATAATAATGATAATACATTAATGTATGTATAAATGTATGTCATCTACTTAATTCCATTCAATTCAATAAGGAAACAAAAACATCGTTCATGCGTACGTACGACCTACCGTATCCATAAACGGTGTATTTCATTTCATTTATCGATCAATCATATATATATGTATATGGTGAATATATATTACATATAAATCATGTATTAAATTCTGGAATTAAGTACATCAGGATATAAGTGATAATATCAAGAACAACAAGTCTAAACATGTACGATAAATAAAACGATTTACCCAAAACACTGCTTTAACATGGAACTTTCAATAGAACGGGTAATATAAAGTCATAATTGAACCATATATGATATCATAACAATGAATATGATTATTTAATAATTAAATGACATTAGTTAAATCATAATATAGTAGTTCCAGATACATAAGCAACATATCAGACCTATGGTAAGGGACAAATTTTCAGTCTCATTTTTATCTGAGATTGCTTATACGTAAGTATTTACTAGGGTTACGTTAATCATCCATGACCATGTTTTCTAAAAATGTTTTCATAAAATGATTACTATTATTCCATGAATTTTTAATGTAATTATTACCCTTTACTGACTTTTTACCACATTGTATGGATGTAATCTTTCCTTTGGTTACTATATAAGGTACTTTTGGACTTTTCTGACAAAAGTACGAGGAGAATGTTATTATTAACTTATACAGAGTGAACTGATTTTTACGGTTTCATAACGCCACATTTTCATGAAGCTTCCTCTACAATATTGCATAATTATTTTCATCAAAACCATTTTCTTTTAAAAATGAATGGTATTTTGTGAAAAGAAAATGATTTTGAAGAAGAAATGATATTTTCCTCAATAATCCATTTAACATGTTTTATCATAACCATTCTCCATATAAGATGAAATTATTTCATATGTGTATGTTTCAAGTATAATGTCTCTATGATTTTCATGGTTTCACTTTTCTTATGATGAAATATAAATTGGTTTTATATGGATTATGTGATGATGGGATGATGTTTATGAAACCCATATTATTCTTTGGGTTATGATGAATGTTTTAAGTTTATTTTGTGGCAAAAGTAAGAATGATTTAATTATGAGATGGGTGGGACCTATATCTCCCACCAATGCATTGGGTAAAGATTTATATCTCATGATATAGACATGGCTGGAATAGTAAGTTAATCTGATCCAGTAATACAGGACTGGAACGAGGAGTGAACACGATTCAGAATGGGACTTTGTCCACTATGATGGTTTTGGAAGCAATTCCTTGGGTAATATGGAAATCATATCATGTGCTTAATGTTTTACCACAATTACAAGTTTTATTTACAATCTATTTTATCATGATTGATGTTCTATTTTGATCTATTCCTTATGCACTGCCATGTTTTATGTAATTGCTCAAGATTTCGATGTTTAAACATTATGTTAATGTTTTTATGTTCAAATGTATATGGTTTGTTTTATTTTATCCATGTTTATCCTTACTGCGAATTTGAGCTCACCGTTTTTATGTTTTCTTTTCCCCAGGATATAAAGAAAGGTTTTAGGTCAGAAAACAAAAAAGGGGAAGATCTTTATGGGAGATGTTGAAGATGTTTCACCATGATTAGAAGACTACCTTCCGAGTTTCCAAAGACACTAAACTATTACGGTCCTGTGGTGTCTGTTTTTGTTATGTATTAAGTATTCTACAAAATAATGTAATGTCTATATACGTCAAGATTCAGGTCTCTATAGTTGGTATCAGAGGAAAGGTTTAGTTAACCATTGGAAACTAGGATGCTATAACTTTAGCGAAATACCTAGAGATATTTCTAAGGTATGTATATGGATGTCCCTAAGGTTTAGTATACGTATAGGATATAGTCATAGAATTGAGCTAACAATCTAAGAATTAAACCTAAGATGTTAGATATTGAACGTACTCCCCCTTTATTATGTTGTTTTCCCTAGCATGGTATTTTCCTCTCACGGTATTATTTTTTGGGTTTTAGACGATGGCTAGATCCCGATGGAACCGTGTTGATCAATTTAATGGACAATTCCATTATTGTCTTCTTGAGAAAACCAATTTCATGGGAGATTGAGTGCACAAACTTATTTCTATACATACACAAGCTATAAATCATCCTGGACTTCAAAATGAGCATTGAAAGGAGCAGCATTCTGTTGAATCCTTCAGGATGCAACGTCCACATTCATTCAGCAGGTCTTCTGATCCCTTAGTGGATGAACAATGGATTAGTACCACTGGAAAGATATTTTCAGTTCTACAATGTTTTGAGCACGATAAATTCATCTTAGCAGTATATCGTTTGGAAGGGGATGTTGATCAATGGTGGAATCTTTTCAAGAATATGAGGCAAAGAGATGAAACTGAGTCCATGCAATGGGATGAGTTCAAGAACTTGTTTTTCAGTAAGTACTTCTGTCGTATTCTTCTAAAAAAGATGGAAAGGGAGTTTCTTGAGATTAAGAAGAAGGATGATGAATCTGTTGGTTTATACGAAGTGAATTTTACAAGACTTGAAAGGTATGAATCTAGCATTATCATCCAGCCTAAAAGTAAAGTTGATCAATTTTTCAATGGCTTAAAACCAAGACATCGAAGGGAATTAGCGATAAGAGACATCAGTATCTATGAAAAATTTTGTGTTGTGCTATCATGGTAGAACATGATGTTGGTCTATGATATCCATCTCATGGTTTTGACAAGAAACGAAAGATGGAGTTCAAGGAGAAATCTCATAACAATGGAGAAAAGAAGATGAATGTTTCTTTATGCTCAAAGTGCGGAATTAAGCATGGTGGAGATTTCCTAAAAGGTACTAGAAAATGATTTAATTGTTGAAAAGAAGGTCATCGAGCAGTTGATTGTCGAAGTAATGGGAAAAATATTTTTAATTATGTGAATATAGAAAACACCATAGAGAAATCTACATCATCACTTCAAAGATTCAAGTGCAAGGAAATGTGGCATTATCCTATTAAATGCCCTAATCCACGGGTTAATGATGATCAACGTGAGCAAACTCTTACGAAAAATGATAAAGTGAAGTCTCATGTGATAACTATTTGTGATGTTGAGTATGAAAATGAAGTTTTGTAATTATTAAGTGTTTATGTAATGGGATTTCAAAATAGTATCATGGAATATCATTTATGGTATTGTGGAATTTTGGAATATCTATGTATTGGTTTTCAATAATTATATGGTACTGGTAACCATAAAAAAGTGATTGAAATATTTTTGGAATGCAGATGAAATTCACACAATAAAGGTATAAGGATAAAATATTATGATAGTAATCACGAGCTCATGACTGATACAAGGAAAAAGATATATCATGGTTTGAGTATATAGATATTTTGGGATTTTGGTATGTGGAATGAGTTAACTTTTGACAGCATTCATGTTTTAACTATGGCTAAATGGGTATTCATTTTTCAAGAGAATACATGATTAATGTATTTACATGATAGGAATGTGATCAACAAGATATATCAGGGATAAATGATGGTATTCACATGCTCAGAAGATGGCATTTCTAGTAATTGATTTTTTAAACTATAAGCTTGGACAGAAGTATTTTGGATAAGCCTAAAGATTTGGAATGGATTATGTTGAACATATGATAGTTTAAGGCTAAAACGGTTTTCTATATTATCGATGGAATGTCATAATGAGTTAATTTTAGAAAAAGGACAACCTGCAAGACGGGCGACAACCCATCACTTCGGACAAGGCTGTGGGAATCAAACCCACAACCTAAGTGCGACTGGATTTTATCACATACCAATGGCTTACAGGAGGACCCTGGTTAGTAGAAACTAGTTTTATTTTATTAAGAGGTATGATATATGAAGTATAATTTCATTTTTTGAATCGTATATGATTAACCTCGCTATAAATGGACTTATTTATATTTGATAGCTTTTTCTAAAATTTTGTTTGAAACAGATGGAATGTCCCATCATTCTATCACATAATCTACTAACACTTCACAAATGACAAATTCAACTTCATTTCTTTATGAGGTGATGTGGATATTTTCCATGGAATGACCAACAGTGAGACTCAACCAAAATCAAGAACGTATTTCTTCTAATTCCAATTTCTTCAACTTTAGGGAAATGATCTTGAAAACCAAAATTGTAGTCCGAGTGACCTTATATCCAATGAATCATATGGTAACATAGATCATCACAAATATATGGCTTTGTGATTGTTGGATTTTTCATAGCCATGTTCTCTACCACTCTCCATCAGAACTTGAAGGTTTTATTTTTCTTCCATATCCATATTTTAACCTATGTTCTCCTATATGGAATCCCAGTGATGAGTTACTTTGGGTAATCCTTACATTTCATACTTTATTTTTTCAAATTATGTTTTAGTATTACTTTTTACGATGTGGGTTTCTATGAATAGTAAACTATTTATAACCCCGACGAATTTCGAGGACGAATTTCATTTTAAGGAGGGTAGAATGTAACACCCCAATATTTTATGAGATATATTATTTTTAATTTCTTTGATAATATTTTATACACTACACTGAGATTATCTTGTACTATACGCAACACCTCATTAGCTTCTAGTATATGAAACACTATTCTTTTCTTTCATTACACACAATCACGACCTACCTCGACAGCGTGTGTAGTACACAATACCAGGATTCAATAACAACGATATATTGTTATAATATTAATATGTACTAGACTTTATGAATAGTATTAACTACATTTTGAATTTTATAAAATTATTATTCATCTTACTCATTTTCTAGAATATGGTATGAGAACAAAATAAATTTTTCGTGTAAAATATGTATTTTTAAAAAATTGCAGTTTTCCCGCCTCTTGATGGCGCACCCACCTTAAATATTATTTTTGACATGTATATAAGTTAAATTTTAAAAAATAAAATTCTTCTTTGGAATCAGGATATAAAACTTTACTATGGATAATTTTTTCATATTATTCTGATAACTTTCCTATTTCAATGAATAGTAAAAACACGCTATATTTTAATTATAAACAATTTTTTTCATCACGATAATTTATATGGATAGATTAACTTTAAAGTGTAATTAGAATATATTTTTACCATTTAATTCAATGATGTTCATTGGAATTAATTTCACTTTGAAATTGGATATAAAAAAGTATCAATCTTTTGATAGTTTTTGTTTCTTAAAAACACGTTATTTGTATTGATAACGGAAATTAATTTTAAAATTAATTAATGCCACTTCTATGTTTTGAATTTGGAAAAATATACATCAATTTTGAATTTGGAATATCTAATAATGCTTACGCTGAATTTTTGGTATTATTCTGAAAAAATTCAATTTTCGATTAATAGTTAAACCACTTAGTGTTAGTTAAATAACTTAATTTTTAATTTAAATGAAATTTAACAACTTATGTGAAATGAATTTCAAATATCTGAGAGACACGGTTAATATCAAGGACTAAAATGTGGTTCAATGAGAAGAAAATAATTTTTGGTGAATAGTAACTGTTTACTTTTATTTACCACGGTTAAAAGTAAATAGGTTAATTAAGGGTATAAATGATATTAATATTACCCTAACACATGTCCTAATTCTATTGGATAAATATAATTCAGAAACAAACAACCTTACAAATAAAATATGACCATTTAGGTCCACATGGATTAGATTAGGACATTTATTATTAATTTAATTATAGAAGGGTTAAAAAAGTTAAAACCAAAGTTTAATATCTAATTCATTTTTAATATATGGTCATACATAAGATAAATTCGACTATAAATATTCATTATAAAGATAAAAATATTTCCTACCTAATGATTTCTTATTTATAATTTTTAGACCTTAAATAATTTAAGTTATTAATGACACTATAGTGATGCGGTAATTACCTAAATAATGAAATATTAAAATAATTGATATTATAAATACCCAAATAAATGTAATTTGATACTTTTTATAAATTCCAATAATTTTATATGTTAATATGACATGTTAGTATGGATTTAATTTACTTTTTTTGAACTAATTAATCTGTTATTAGTTTCCCAAAAATCAATTACAAAATAGTGTCAAAATTGACAGAAAATAGTTTTTAAAACACATATTATATTTTTAATTGTTATTTTATTCCTAAAAATCTAAGTTTCGGCCAAATGACATATATAAGGTTATATATATTAATAATAAACAACTTTTGGTTCTTTTGTCTTGTTACAGTATGTTTATTAACATTATAGTTTAATAAAACAAGAACACATGGTAAAAGTAAAATTATTTAACTTAAAGTTAAATCTAAAGTATAAGGTTAAAATAGAAACATAAACTTGTATAAATTCTATTGGATGAGATTATTTCTACCCATACCTACATTAGTTTAGAAATAAATCAAATTTTAACTAATAATAATGGAATATTACTTTATAATAAAATAATATTGTATGTTTTCCTAAGGGGCCCCTCTCCTCCCTTATAAAAGGCACCTCCTCCCTCTCTTCCTCATACCAATTTGAGCCTTCATGCTTGGCCAACCCCTGCACATTCCTCTTCTCCAATTCCCTATAAACATACTAGAGGTCGTGGTTTTCTTCAAAGACCATATTTAGTGCCCTATGTGGAGGTAAAAAGAGGCGCTTCAAAGAAGAGGTAATGTCTGTTACCGATTCTTTCAACTTTATTTCTTCTTATACTTATTATTCTTTAGTTGTTTCATTATGAAGTAATAACTTCAGTATCACTCATATACTGATATTTTATTATAAGTATGAAACAACCCTATTTCACCATCTATCCATCCTACAGAAAATGAAATCACTGTGCGTGCGTACGTATGGAATACCGTCTCCACGCCGTGGTGTAATCTATTTTCGACCACCACCTTACTTGGATGGGTATAATGGTGTAAATAAATAACTATATATTATTATTGTAAAGTGATATTGATTATTAAATATTATACATACAATTAAATACAATTCCAGGATCATGGGAATGATATCATCGCCCGTGCGTACGTACGGATTACTGTCTCCACGACGCGGTGAGATTCATTCTTCATGTTAAACATTAATGAATGATTATAAATTATATTGAATAAGTAATCATGAAATATATGACATAAATATGTTACTATATATATGTATATATATATATTTATGTCATCCACTTAATTCCATTCAATTCAATAAGGTAACGAAAACAGCGTTAATGCGTGCGTACGACATACCGTCTCCGTGAACGGTGTATTTCATTACATTTATCGATAAATCATATATATATATGTATATTATGAATATATATTACATATAAATCATGTTTTACATTCTGGAATTAAGTACATCAGGATATAAGTAATAATATCAAGAACAACTAGTCCAAAATGTATGATAAATAATATGATTTTACCCAAAATGATGCTTTAACATTTAACTTACCAAAAAATGGGTAATATAAAGTCATAAGTGAACCATATATGATATCATAAAAATGAATATGATTCTTTAATAAGTCAATGAAATTATTTAAATCATTATATAGGAGGTTCGTATACATACGAAGCACATCAGACCTCTGGTAAGGGATAAATTTTCAATCTCATTTTTATCCGAGATTGCTTATACGTATGTATTTACTGGGGTTACGTTTATCTTCCATGACTACGTTTTCTAAAAATGTTTTCATAAAATGTTATTACTCTTCCATGAATGTTTAAAGTCATTTTTACCCTATATTTACTTTTTACCACATTGTATGGATGGAATATTTCCTTTGGTAACCATATAAGGTACTTTTTGTCTTTTCCGACAAAAGTACAAGGAGAATGTTATATTTAACTTATATGGCGTGAAAGGATTTTTACAGTTTCATAAAGCCTCATTTTCATGAAGAATCCTCTACAATATTGCATGATTATTCTCAACAAAACCCTTTTCTTTTAAAATTTCATGGCATTTTGTGAAAAGAAAATTACTTTGAAGAAGAAAGGATATTTTCCTCAAGATTTCATTTCAAGTGATTTATCAAAACCATTATTCATCTAAGATGACATTATTTCATATGTGTATCTTTCAAGTATAATGTCTCTATGATTTAAATTGTTTCACCTTTCTTATGATGAAATATCCATTTGTTTTATATGGATTTTGTGATGATGGGATGATGTTTATGAAACCAATTTTATTCTTTGGGTTATGATGATTGTTTAATGTTTATTTTGTGGCACAAGTAAGAATGATTTCATTATGAGATGGGTGGGACCTATATATCTGTTCAATTCATTGGGTAAATATTAATATCTCATGAGATAGATATGGCTGGAACAGTAAGTTAATCTGGTTCGGTAATATAGGACTAGAACGAGGAGTGAACTTGATTTAGAAATGGACATTGTCCACTAAAATGGTCTTGGCAGCAATGTTGTGGCTACTATGGAATTCATATCATGTGCTTATTGTTTTTCCACAATAACAAGTTTTATTTACAAGCTATTTTATAATGATTGATGTTCTATTTTCATCTATGCCTTCCGCACTGCAATGTTTTATGTCATTGCTCAATATTTCAATGATTAAACATTATGTTCATGTTTTTATGTTCAAATTTATATGGTTTGTTTTATTTTCTCCATGCTTACCCTTACTGATCATTTGAGCTCACCCTTTTTTTTATTTCTTTTCCCCAGGATATAAAGAATGGTTTTAGGTAAGAAAAAAAAAGGGGAAGATCTGTATGGGAGATGTTGAAGATCTTTCACCATGATTAGATGATTACGTTCCGTGTTTACAGAGACACTAAACTATTACGGTCCCTTGGTGTCAGTTTTTGTTATGTTTTAAGTATTCCAAAAACGTAATGTATTGTATATGTACATCAGGCTTCAGGTCTCTACACCCACTATCTGGATTTGGACCATACAAAAAACGGCATCGAAGGTTCCATCTAACAAAATCAAAAACATTATCAGTATTATATCACAAAATCATTCTTTAAATGGTCCAATAAACCACATTGAAAACATAATTTCTTATTTATATGATTAGGAGAAAAATAAACTTATCTTATTAACTGATTCTATAGAACCATTATTCTATAAGATGAAGTCTCCCTCTTCTTCGTATTTTGAACGTTGGTGTTCCCACCTATGGATGTGTAGAAAATGGTCCCACCTTCCATATAATTACAAATATGGTCCATTTGCACCACTGAAACATTGTTTATAATTTCTATATAATAATTAAATTATAGAATTATGATCTTATATGTAATTTATTTTCATATTCCTACCTCAAATATACACTCCTTTCAGTACATTCTAGGACATACTTTTAGAGTACACTGAATTATGTTCATAAAATTCACTCAATACTCCACCAAGTACATATTTTCATTCTCAAAGATGAAGAAATAGATCATTTTGGATACCCTGAAGGTATTTGAGTAGAAATATTTATTAAAAATATCTTCAAATACATTCCATGTACGGTCTTGGTCATATTTCATTTGAATGACTAAATCCCACCATTTCTATGAGAGATACTTCAGCATGTATACTGTTATATTTACATCAGTATCCATTGGTGTTTCGTGTAAATCATTTTTTTAAATGACTGATCTATGTTTATACTTATTCTAGACCCAAATCCATAGAAAAAATTAGTGGAATCTCTCTTAGAAATACCACAACATGATCCGCATGGTGCAATTTTTAATTTCAATTTCATTAATCCACTTCCGAAAAATATAATAAAATGATTTGTATTAGTTGATTTTTCACCTATGGTTTTGGGTGAACCAAAATTTTAATATATTTTTCTAGAATATTCTATAGTCTTCGTATATGTTCAATATCTATATTTCCAAAAAAAATTACTGCTTAGTCACCATATGGGAATTTACTGATGATTTAAGATATTCGAAATCCGAATAAGACAAAAAATTATATCAAATTCAAATTAGAAATAAAAAAAAATGATTCTGTATCCTTAGTAATAAATATCTTGGATAATTCATGATACACTACACTCATCATCTAAATTTGTGATCATACGATAATGAAATTCATATAGTTGTTGAGGAACACTATTTTTCATCGAAATCACCCTATTAACATGAATTTTATTGTGACTCAAATGTTAAAAAATAATCATTGTCTTGATTAGGTGGATAGTGGAATAATTGTTTCACCATAAAACTCTACCAAATGTTGGCCTCTATGCTACAAACCCTTTGAATCCTACATACAACATAATGGAACTCAATTATAAAAGTATGAAACTTGTCCCTTTTCTATACAATGTATTTTTTTTCATACACACTACTGTGAATATATAGGTGGTACATATGATAAAGAATTATTAAAACCGTGAAACATCCAAAGAACAACACAGATATAAGAAAAAGCTAGTAAATATTTGTATATAAAACAAGAATAGAGAAAAAAAGGATTTACCAATTCATAGAAGTATAAGAGAATCAAAAATAATTCATTCCAATTGGAATATCCCGTCCAGTATGAACACACACAATTCCTGTATAAAAGTATCAAAAAGTCACAAATCTTATATATGAAACGTTTCTATTTAGAAATAGGTCATTGCTTATCCATTTTACATGTTTCCTGCCAGAACATTCCTCAATTCTAAACACAAAAAGGAACCATATCATGTAGATATGAACATGCACCGACACATTTTCTAAGCCCAGAAAAATAATTTATTTTATTCAAAAAAACCCTATTTTGATATTTTAATTAATAACTCATTTGAATCACCAATTATTCAAAATTTAAAAACAAAAAACCAATCAGGATTTTTGACATGAAAATGAATAAAAGTTTCTATGAAAAAACGAAATGAAATTAGAATTCTATGCCTTGAAATTTTATAGAAAATTGGAGAGAGAGAGAGAGTGTGTGTGTGGAAATACCCTAACATTAATGGTTGATTCATGATTCCCAATCCAATACAATAAATATCATTTGACTCCAAAGATTAGATGTTTGAAAATATGATAATTTCGTCATCTTGGTCAATTAGGACCTCGAAAATCACTTAAAGGAGGGCTAGAGTTTGAGAGACAATTAATAAAATTTAACAAAGATGGAATTGAACATATATACTTAAATTTTATAGGAGTATCATCTTTTAGATAATTAATTAATGATTCATGGAATGAATATTTCTCAAAAAATGTATGAAAAAATCATTCTTCCATATATTTGAAATCTAAAAACGTTTTCACACTATAAAAGAGAATTTCACTTCATGAACGACGCCTATAATAATATTTTCTAGAAAACTATTCACACCCTGAATAAAATTCATAACATCTACATAGAAACTATTTATGTCATGAACAAATATTCCCAAAATGAATTAGATATTGAAATTTAATTTCATCTAATAATCAGTTTCCCTATATGAGTACCCTAAATAACCCTACCCAAGCACTACACACCTAAAATAAACCACTAGATAAAAAGGCAAACCTCAAACATGGGGTATCACATTCCTTCAATGATTAGTATTTTTGTTCATGGACATTATAAAGACATGAATTATTTATAAATGTTATATCCACTACTATAACATACAGTCCTCTTGTTCCCATGTCTCTTTCTATATTAGTCCATGTTTCCAGAAAACCCACAATAAGGATATCCATCTATAATGCAATAACTTGTCTCAGCTATCCAAAATATGAATAGTATTGTGCACAATAGGAACCTTAGGATTAAGGGTTACAAGATCCCTATAGAGAACACAATCTATACACATTTGATACTTCTTTAATTACGTGACATGGAACATTTTATCGACTAAATTGAATCTTGGTTTTAGAGAAGTAAATAAGTAATATTTCAAATCTATTCTAGTATTTAAAATGGTCCAACAAACTACCGATCCAACTTGACATACCAAAATGAAAATATAAATTTTTTGGAGATACTTTAAAAAATAAATGTTCTCCCATTAAAAAAGATAATGGGTGATTCTTATGGACAATTTAAGATTTCGGTAAGCTTGTTATATAGAAATTTTCTTCTTGATCTTATGAATCTTCTAAATCATTTCATGGAAAAGTCTAGGACTAATTGTAACATCCCAGGTAAATAAAGAGTAAAAAATTTTCATATTTATTAATATTTATGAATTAAATATTTATTTTACTTTAAAAGGGTTCCTATGTTCGATAGCGTACCTGATAGGCAACAAAGAGTTTCTTTGAAATCTTACGTTGCACACTAGTAATAAAATAATATTATTTTAAATGGTAGTTAACACGTAGCTGTTGTAGTGGCGGGAATTAATAGAAACAACTAAAATATGATTATATATGTTTTTTAAATGTTTTCAAATTTATCCAAAAAGGATAAATGCTTAAAATACGAAAAGAACTCAATTTCAGGCATATATACTCTAATTTTGACTAAAGGTCCACTTATTGCCTTTTGATGGTGAACCATTATTAAATATAGTTTTGGTCACTCTTATAAATTCTATTGGACCAAATAAAATTCTTCTTTATAACCGGGACATCAAAATTTACTTTTTGAAATTTTTTGGAATTTTTCCGATAAAGATCATTTTTTAATGAATAATGATAAATGTTGTATTTCAATTCAAACCCTCTTTTTAATCTAATTTATTAATATGATTAGATTATCTTTTTAGTTGGTTTTAAACTGAAATTAGAATATATTTTTACCATTTAATCTAATAGTGTACATTGGGATTAATTTTACTTTGAAATTGGACTTAAACTAGTGTCAATCTTTTGATATATATTGTTTCATAAAATCACTCTATTTGTCATGACAGTGGTAATTAATTATTAAATTAATTAATATAACTTATATGTTTTGAATTTTTTAAAATATACATCATTTTGGAATTTGGAATATCAAATATAGCTTAGGGTGAAGTTTTGGTATTTTTCTGAAAAACATCAATTTTTGATGAATAGTGAAACCACTAAGTGGTACTTAAAAAACTGATTTTTCGTTTAAATGAAACTTTACCACTTCTATGTTTTGAATTTCAAAAATCCGACATACATGGTAGTCATTAATAATTAAAATTTGGTTCAATGGGATTAAAATAATTTTTTGGTGACAGTAACTTTTCTGTTTATTAATCGTGATTAGAGGTAATTAGTGTAGTTTAAGGTAAAAAATAATGTTTTAATAATATGAAATGACCTAGAAACATGTCTTTCCCTTATTGGATGTGTCATGGACGACCCAGAAAATCCATGGGTCATCTTGGGGACCCCATAGAGCCACTTTGGAAGGAAAATGACATTAACATATTTTCATTTAATGTTAATGTAAAAATGTCACAAACATGAGTTGTTTTACTAAAACAATTTTTAAGTGGGGTTATACAAGTCATATTTTTGACTATAAAAATTAATTAGAAAGAAAAAATGATTTCCTACATCATGATAGTTTTTTTATAATTTATAGACATTAAATAAATTAAATTATTTATGACATCCTGATGATGCAGCGATTTCCTCACTATTTAACGATGTAAATAAAATGAAAAGATAATGTAAATTATAAGACCCAAACATGTCAAAAACCTTTTGGATGACAATATTTAGAACTCATATCACCTTATCCTCGAAATATATAATTTTGGGACCTTTTAAATTCGAAAATCATTTTATGATAAAATAACTTTTTATAACCATCCACGAGTGCCCCTCCTCTCCTCTTATAAAAGGCCCACACATCTACCAACTTACCCACACCTCTCAAGCCTTTGGTTCGGCCAACCCATGCCCATTTTGTCTCTCAAAATCCATATATAACTCTTAGAAGCCTCACTTTGGGCAGAAGTCTTCCCATGGAAGCCTTGGAGCTCAAATCAAAAAGAGTTACACGATTTTAAGGTAATGTCTTCACTTGTGTTCTTTTGTTTTATTTTGCTTCTCCAACCCCATAAAATATTTTTATTCATTTCTTTTGTAACAAAACCAGTATCCCAAATATACTAGGATGTTTTTATAAGAAGTATTCGAGATACACATACACACACCTACACTTAATGGTTAAAGAACATAGTGTTTCTGTGGATGGAGAATTTCTGCTTCACGAAATGATGATTGTTCAACACTCATATAACACCCTCAAAGGTGGCCATTAAGATGACACTATATTTATATATGATATATAATATTTTTATGTTTTACTTAATAATATGTATTTTTCATTTATGGCATACCATTATGGTTTCCCTTATGGGTAAACTTGATATCTTCATTTTAGGAAATGCGAACTATCGCCCCCTCAAAGTGATTTGATTCGTTAATACCATATGTGGTACGTATAAAGGATAGATTTAATTATATTATATATTATAACATTCAGGAATTATAATACTATTATGTATCATTATGTTTTTATTCCATTAAATATGAAATAGAAATGGAAGTAGCGTTCATGCGTACGTACGGCTTACCGTCTCCATGAACGGTGCATTTCATTTCTTATCCCCAAATGTAATGTACTATTATATGTACATATATATTATGGATATATATGATGTATGTTACATCTAAATGATGAATATAATTATTGAATTAAAATATACAAATCTCTCATTTTGTTTTAAATCCATTTATATGACATAGAAATGAAAGTAGCGTTCATGCGTACATACGTCTTACCGTCTCCATGCACGGTGCATTTCGTTTCGTACCTCTAATTGATTATGTAATATTATAAATTCATGTATATACTGGATATATATGTTATATATGGCATATAAATCATGAATATCATTCTTGAGATAATGGATATTTGACTACATTAAAAACCTGTAAATATAAGAAGTTCACTTTTGACTCAAGTACCAAATATCGACAAATGATCGTTATTAACTTAAATGACTACATAATGTTCATAAAATGGTAATAAGTGATATAAATGGAATAATGAACTTGAAAAAGGTTCTTAATCATGTATAAATTAACTCAAGTTTATTATTCAAGAGGTTAAAGAACGATCGAGTCAAGTCGGACCCGAGGTATGGGGCTTCGTCTCAATCTCCTTTCATTGAGGCATATTTTGTTTTGTACACCACTTTCTTGTATACGGTGTATAAAACCCTCTGACTTTTACGTTTATTTGAAATTAATCTTTTTATACGAAGCGTTTTACTAAACAACAAAATGGAATGTTTTTGTCTTACTAATGTGGCGAAAACGACTTCTCCGCCGCCGTGACCATTATTTGAGATTCGGCTTCCTCTACAAGCCATAACATTTTTTAATGAAAAATAAAAACAATATTTTTATTTTGTTTTATATTGGTATTGAAAATGGTATTTATAATGGATTTGTTATGTCAATATATTTAAGTGATATATTGTGATCAATGTGTGGAAATGTTTTCTTTCCATTATATTTGTTTTATGTCTTATGATTTTATAATGGTACTTGGACATTTGACAGGTGGTTACGTGATAAACCATATGATGGGTGGTGTCGTGAATACCAAGACGGGTGGTTACGTTATAACCTCCAATGCATTGGGTAAGGAATTCGGTCGTATGGCTATTCCATTAAGTGATGTCTGTGGAAGTCGACCGTATGGTTATTCCATTTAAGTATGTTTATATCCCAAGTTACCTTTATATGTTATGTGATCTTTATATGCGATTTATGATATCCGTTTGGTTACAAAAGGGTAAGTAATGATATTTTATTCAGTGAAGAGTCTTTACTACTTCATAAAGGTGAAAAGTATTACTTCGATAATGTATACATGGTTTACTTGTTGTTTTGAAAAACTAAAAGTTTTCATTCATTGTGTATCCCATACTGAGCTTTTTATGCTCTCCCTAAGTTTTTTTGAAATTTTTTTCATTGGACTTAATGAGGAATAGGGTCAAGGATGGGATCAAGGTAAATTCATGTAATCTAAAACATGGAACTAGACGTGTTTTATTTTTTAAGATTTTTTATTTTATAGAAACATAGTAGAAGTGTCTACTTTGTAATCTTTTGAGATGTAATAGTTATGTCCTAATACTCTAATACTCTAAACCTAAAAATATTCTCAATGTGAGTTATTCATTTAATTCAATATTATGTAAGGTTTATGGTCGGGGCCTTATAGTTGGTATCAGAGGTCAATTTAGACAACTTTAGGAGTTAGAAAATTGTTAGATTATAAATTAATTTTGGTATGACTGAAATGATATAGCATTTAAATATTACCATGATGATTCATCTAAGTTATATCTGTGTTAAGAATGATTTTTATAAAATAAACAGAGCAACTTTTCTTGGAAGGTATACAGAGGAGAATGAATTTCCGAATCAGCAACCTGAGATGGTTGGAATGAAAATTGAGATGTTTACTTCAGTGATGACTTAGTTGAATCAGGTGATAAATGATGGTTGTGTTTATTGATTATATATTGGTGTTTTTTAAAAGTAAAGTGGAGCATGAAATTCATTTAAGGGTTATCTTACAAACCTTAAAAGAAAATAAACTATATGGAAAATTCAGAAAGAGTGAGTTTTTGTTAAAACAAATTTTTTTCCATGGTCATATTGTTTCTAATGATGGGATAACTGATGATCCTGCAAAAACAAAGGTTGTGGAAGAATGGCCAAGACCCACAAATGTAACTGAGATTCGTAGCTTCCTTTGTTTGGCAGGCTATTACTGAATGTTGTTAGAAATTTTTCATGGTTATCTAGTCCAATGACTAAGCTAACATGGAAGGGTGTTATTTTATCTGGACAAAAGAATGTGATTATTGTATTCGGGAGTTGAAAAAAAGATTGGTGAATGATCCAGTTTTGGCACATCCTTCAAGGAATGGTGAGTTTGTTATCTACAGTTATGCTTCATTGAAAGGACTTGGTTGTGTCCTTATCCAGAATAATCAGGTTATTGCATATGCTTCGCGTCAATTGAAAACTCATGTAGTAAATTACCCTTCACATTATTTGGAATTATCTGCTGTTGTATTCGCTTAAAAAATTTGGAGGCATCATTTTTATGGAGTAAAGTGTGAAATATATACTGATCACAAAAGTTTAAAGTATATATTCACTCAGAAATAATTGAACATGAGACAGACGAGATGGATGGAATTAATCAAGTATTATGATTGTAAAATTCATTACCATTCGGGAAAACAATATAAAGTGGACGATTCTTTGAGTAGAAAAAGTAATTATTCATTAACCATGCTACGTTTGGAACGAGATCCTTTGGTTTTTGATTTGATGAACTTTGGCATAGACATTGTTTGTGCAGGATGTTCTTCAGTTTTGTTTCAAGTATCAGTGAAATCTTCTCTGTCAGACAGAATCAAGCAAGAACATAAGAAAGGAAGTGAATTACAGAAAAAGGTAGAGCTGGTTCAGAAGGGTATGTTTCCTAAATTTAACATTGATAATGATTGTTTTTTGAGTTTTGGGAAGAGATTCTGGGTGCCTTGTGATTAACAGTTGAAGAGAGAGTGGTTATGTGAACCTCATAGTTCACCGTTTTCTGTTCATCCAGGAAGTACTAAGATGTATAGAGATCTTCGGGAGTATTACTGGTAGGACGGAATGAAAAGGGATATTTCTGATTTTACTGTGAAGTATTTGACTTGTCAGCAGGTTAAAGCAGAGTGGCAGTTACCGAAAGGGATGCTTCAGCCTTTACCAGTGCCAGAGTGGAAGTGGGAAAATGTATCCATGGACTTTGTTTTGGAATTACCGAGGACATATTGAGGTAATAATGCAATATGGGTTATTGTTGATCGCTTGACTAAATCTGCTCATTTCCTTCCTATTCGAGATACATTCTATCTAGATCAACATTCTCGATTGTATCTTAAAGAGATAGTTAGGTTGCATGGAGTTCCCATCTCTATTGTATCTGATCGTGATCCTCGGATTAGTTCTAACTTTTGGAAAGGCCTTCAGAAGTCGTTGGGTACTGAATTAAATTTTAGTACAGCTTTTCATCCTTAATCAGATGGGCAGTCAGAACAAACAATTCAGACTTTGAAGGATATGCTACGTGCGTGTTCGATGGATTATCAGGGAAGTTGGGACAAACATCATTCTTTGGTTGAGTTTTTTTATAATAACAGTTTTCATTATAGTATACAGATGGCACCGTTTGAGGCATTATATGGGAAGTGGTGTCGAACTCCAGCTTTTTGGGATGAAGTAGGTGAAAGGTAGCTGATGGGACTAGAATTGGTAGAAGGGATTGCAGAAAAAGTTCACTTGATTCAGAAACACATGAGAATAGATCAGAGCTGACTGAAACGTTATGAGGATAACTGGAGGAAGGATCTATCTTTCTAGGCTGGTGATCATGATTTTCTCAAAGATTCTCCACGGAAAAGTGTGATGAGATTTGGTAAGAAAGGAAAGCTGAATCCAAGGTTCATTGGACCATATGAAATTTTGGAGAGAGTCGGATCAGTTGCATATATAGTGGCATTACCTCCGAGTTTATCTCAGGTACACAATGTTTTTCATGTTTCGATGTTGATAATGTATATGCCAGATCCATCTCATGTTTTGAGTCCGGAGGTAGTTCAGTTGGAAGAGAATCTCTCTTATGAAGAACAACCAGTCCAGATTCTTGATCGAAGAGAGCAGGTGTTGCGAAATAAGGTAATATACCAGGTAAAGGTTTTGTGGAAAAACCACATGATTGAAGAGGCAACATGGGAATCTGAAAATGCTATGAGGGATAAATACCCCCACTTATTTTGAAGTGAATAAAATTGCTAGGACGCAATTCCCAAAAGGGGGGAAGGATGTAACATCCTATGTAAATAAAGAATACAATTTTTTCATATTTTTTAATAATTACGAATTAATTATTAATTTTATATTAAATTGGTTTCTATGTTCGATAGCGTACCCGATACGCAACAAAGAGTTTCTTTGAAATCATACGTTGCACACTAGTAATAAAATAATATTAATTTAAATGGTAGTTAACACGTAGCCGTTGTAGTGGAGGGAATGAATAGAAACAACTAAAATATTATTATATATGTTTTTTAAATGTTTTTATATTTATCCAATAATGGATAAAGGCTTAAAATACAGAAATAATTCAATTCTAGTCATATATACTCTAATTTTGACTAAAGGTCCACTTATCACCTTTTGATGGTGAATCGTCATTAAATATAGTTTTGGTCACTATTATAAATTTTATTGGACCGAATAAAATTCTTCTTTATAATCGGGACATCAAAATTTACTTTGTGTAATTTTTTGGTATTTTTTCGGATAAATATCATTTTTAATGAATAGTTTAAAATGTAGTATTTAAATTCAAAACCTCTTTTTAATCTAATTTTTTCATATGATTAGATTATATTTTTAATTGATTTTAAAGTGAAATTAGAATATATTTTTACCATTTAATCCAATAGTGGTCATTGGGATTAATTTCACTTTGAAATTGGACTCCAACTAGTGTCAATCTTTTGATATGTATTGTTTCATAAAAACCCGCTATTTGTCATGAAAACAGAAATTAATTAATAAATTAATTAATAAAACTTATATGTTTTGAATTTTGTAAAATAGAAATAATTTTGGAATTTGAAATATCAAATATAGCTTAGGGTGATGTTTTGGTATTTTTTTGAAAAACTTCAATTTTTGATGAATAGTGAAACCATTAAGTGGTACTTAAAATACATATTTTTCGTTTAAATGAAACTTTACCACTTTGGTATTTTGAATTTCAAAAATACGACATACATGGTTGTCATTAAGAAGTAAAATGTGGTACAATAGGATTAAAATAATTTTTTGGTGAATAGTAACTTTTATGTTTATTAATTGCGATTAGAGGTAATTAGTGTAGTTTTAGGTAAAAAAATGTTTTAATAATATGAAAGGACCTAGACACATGTCTTAACCTTGTTGGTTGTATCATGTCCGACCAAGACAATCCATTGTTCAACTTGGGGACCCTATGGAGCCACTTTGGAAGGAAAATGACATTAATATCTTTTTATTTAATGTTAAAATAAATGTCACAAACATGAGTTGTTTTACTAAATAAAATTTAAGTGGGGTTATACAAGTCATATTTTTGACTATAAATATTCATTATAAAGATAAAAAGATTTCCTACATCATGATAGTTTTTTTATAATTTTGAAACATTAAATAAATTAAATTATTTATTACATCATGATGATGCATCAATTACCTTATTATTTAATGATTTAAATAAAATGAAAATATAATGTAAAATCTAAGACCTACACATGTCAAAATCCTATTGGATGATTATATTTCGAACTCCTATCACCTTACACTCCAAATATAAAATTTTGGGTCCTTTTAAATCCGAAAATCATTTTATGATAATGTACCCTTTTATAACCATCCAAGAGTGCCCCTCCTCTTGACTTATAAAAGGCCCCCACATCTACCACCATACCCACACCTCTCAAGCCATTGGATTGGACAAACCCTACCCATTTTGTCTCTCCACATCCCTCTATAACTCATAGAAGCCTCACTTTGGGAATAAGGCTTCCCATGGAAGCCTTTGAGCTCAAATCAATGAGATTTATCTGATTTTAAGGTAATGTCTTCAATTGTGTTCTTTTGTTTTATTTTGCATCTCCAACCCCCTAAACTATTTTTATTCATTTCTTTTGTAAAAACACCAGTATAATAAATATACTAGTATGTTTTTATAAAAAGGATTTGAGCTACACTTACAGACACCTACATCTAATGTTTAATGAACATAGTGTTTCTGTGGATGCTGAATTTCTGCCTCACGAAACGATGATTGTTCAACACCCATATAACACCCTCATAGGTGGACATTAAGATGATTCTATATTTGTATATGATATATAATATGTTTATGTTTTTCTTAATCTTCTGTATTTTTCATTTATGGCATACTTTTTTAGTTTCCATTATGGGTAAACGCGATATCTTCATTTTACGAAGTGCGGACTACCGCCCCCTCAAAGTGATTTGATTCATTAATACCATATGTGGTATGTATACAGGATTGATTTAATGATATTATATATGATACCATACTGGAATTATAATACTATTATGAATCATTATATTTTAATTCCATTAAATATGAAATAGAAATGGATGTATCATTCATGCGTACGTACGACTTACCGTCTCCATGAACGGTGCATTTCATTTCATATCCCCAAATGTAATGTACTATTATAAGTACACATATATAATAGAAATATATGATGTATGTTACATATAAATGATGAATATAATTCTGGAATTAATATATACATATCTCTCATTTAGTTTTAATTCCATTAATATGACATAGAAATGAAAGTAGCGTTCATGCCTACATACGACTTACCGTCTCCATGAACGATGCATTTCGATTCTGACCTCTAAATGACTATGTAATATTATAAATGCATGTATATACTGGATATATATATATGATATAAATGGCATCTAAATCATGAATATCATTCTTGATACAATGGATATTTGACTACGTGATCAACTTGTAAATATAAGAAGTTCACTTTTGACTCAAGTACCAAATATCTACAAACGACCGTTATTAACTTAAATGACTACATAATGTTCATAACATGGTAATAAGTGATATAAAAGGAATAATGAAATTGAAAAAGGTTTTTACGTATAATGCCCCAGCCTTAAACATTACTTAATCTTGAGTAAATACAAGATTACACATTGAGGATCTTTTCAGGTTTTGAGTTTTAGAGAATTTGATAATAGAACTTGCATTACATTCTACATTTAAACAAAGTGGTTACATAAAGATAGTATTCATTTTTTCCCATCAATAGAAACATATTTAAAATACAACATGGATTCTTTTTTGACTCTTAGTTGACACTATCATCATATCATGTACCTTTCCTTGACCTGTGAAAAACATTTCAAAAAAAACATGTTATGAGCATAAAAAGATCAGTAAGTGATATAAAAAATGGAAAGGAAACATGATTACTTGTACACATAAGAATCAATGAAATCATAATTTACTCATAAAAAATAAGCACATTAACATACCTCATCAAATCAGGAATAAATCGTAGAAATCATAAGACATAAAGGTATCTTGAGGCATTCATAACATTCTTACGTAGGAAGTAACCCTCTTGGTTACGTTTGGAATACCCATCATAGTATATCCCCTAAATCTCTTCAGAAAAACCTTAACGTTTCACTCCTTCGCGTTACCCAATGCATTGGAGAGATATATCGGGCTCACCCTCCCTTAGTTTATCACGGAACCACCCGTCTTCAAAACAATGCCCAACAACCATAACATAATCGCATCACATAAAACGTGCATAAATGAAACATAATATTTCCACTTTTCAATCCTAAGATATCAATACAACACATTGATATAAAATAATTATGAAAACCATTATCAATACCAATATAAAAGAAAATTAAAACATGATATTTATTTTTCTTTTAAAAAAGGTATGGCTTGTAGAGGAAGCCGAAACTCAAATAATGGTCACAACGGCGGAGAAGTCGTTGTCGCCGCATAGGTACGACAAAAACATTTCCTTTTGTCGTTTAGTAAAATGCTTCATAAAAAAAATATTCCTTTTTGGATAAACGTAAAAGTCAAAGGGGTTTATACATCGTATAAAATAAGGTTGTGTATAAAAAAAATATGCCTCAATGAATGGAGATTGAGACGAAGTCCCTTACAAAGACGGTATCCTTGGTTTAAGGATAAATCAATTACCTAATTATGTGTGACAAAAGAATACACCAAATATAAGAGGATATTAAGTGTAAAACAATCAGAGGTTATTCAAACATATTCATAGAACTACATATTCTTGGAGTACAAGTTTATCCCAAAGAATCAAATTTCGGTTAAGAAGATCCCTTTCAAAATTTTGACAGCCTAATGGCGTCAGTTCAAAATTCAGAAAATGAGTTGATGAGAGATAAAAAGGGTATCTCGTCACATGGAAATAAAATTTAAATCAACAAGGATATATAATAACATATCCCAACATAATAGTATGTGAATTAAAATACATAACAAAAGTAGTATTTTAAAAAGTTGAGGGTGAAAGGTTCCCTTACCGACATGAGTATCTTTCGAAACATACACCCCGTGATAGAAGGACAATACAACATTGATGTAAATACTCATAAATGAAATTAAATTACCCAATGAGTAAAATAATGGGCAGTACATACAACACTAAAAGGTAATTTTGGCAAATGTAGCATTAAATCTCACAGGAATAAAAGTGAGATGAAAAATCCCTTATGAAAACTCGGCAGCCTAACGGTGCCACATAAAACTTACAAAAATTGATTGATGAGATCAAATAAGGTCTATAATCATATTAACATAAAGTTTACAGAAATATAAATATAAAATAACATCCCCCAACTTAGCAAAGAGGATCTTAAAAGAAGTGACATAAGGGAGAGTACTTAAAAAGAAAGAGAGAGGTTAGATCTCTTATGAAAATTCGGCAGCCTAACAGTGCCACTCAAAACATCCAAAATGGATTGATGAGAGAGAATAAGGTCTCTCATCATATGAACATAAAAATTATAGTATGATTAATATAATAGAACATCCCAATAAGAAGAAAGATTGCCATAAAAGGAATGACATAAAAGAGTGTACTTAAAAAAATAGAGGGGTAGGGTCCCTTACGTCAAGTCTGACATGTCTTGTTCGCTTCTTTATATTCCTGAATAATAAACATTGGTCAATTTATAATTTCCTAAGAACCTCCTTTAAATATTATTATTCAGTTCATATCACATACTATAATTTTATAATAATTTTTTAATAATGATAGTTCATATCAGACGTTTTTTCCGATGTTTGGTAGATGAGTCAAAAATGAACTTGTTTGAAAAATGATTTCCCATGTAGTTATAAGTAAATAATTTCCAGAATAGTATTAATGATTAAAATATCATATATATCCATTACATATTAATTTTATGCTATTCCATATCATTTGTAGATACAACACTAAAAGCACCGTTCATGGAGATGGTAGGCCGTACGTATGCATGAACACTACTTTCATTTTTTTGTCATATTAAAGAAATTAAAAATAAATGATATATATATATATATATTATAATTACATTATAATATATATGTTATATAGGTCACATATGTTTATTAATTTCATTCTCTATACATTCCATGTATTGAATGTACGAGTCACATCACGTGAGGGGGCGGTAGTCCACACTTCCTCATATGAAATTATCGCATTTACCCAACATGAAAAGAATAAAGTTATGTTTTAAATATAAAATACAGAAGAATATAGTAAACATAAATACCATATATATCATATATAAAATACAGGGACGCCATAATGGCCACCTTTAATGGTGTTAAAAGAATATTGAACAATCATCGTTTCGTGAGGTAGAAAATCGTCAACCACTGAAACAACATGTTCTTTAACCATTAGATGAAGGTTTGTGTAAGTGTAGCTCGAATCCTTCTTATAAAAACAATCTAGTATATTGAAGATACAGTATTTGTTAGAATATAAATTAATAAAAAGATTTTAGGGGGTTGGAGAAGAAAAATAAAACAAAAGGACTCAAGTCAAGACATTACCTTAAAATCGGGTAACTCCTTTTGGTTTGAGCTCAAAAGCTTCCTTGGGAAGACTTCTGCCCAAAGTTAGGATTCAAAGTGTTAGATAAGGATCTGGAGATAAAAATTGGGCAGGGGTTGGCCGAGCCAAAGGCTTTGGAAGTGTTGGTAAGGAGGTAGATGTGGGGGCCTTTTATAAGAGGAGAGGAGGGGTACCCCTGGAAAATAAAGAAATATTCCTTTATTTTAAAATGAGTTTCAGATTTAAAAGGTCCCAAATTGATATAATTCGAGGATAAGTGTTTCGCACGGAATCCGGGGATGACCTCCTGGACAGGAGATTCAAACGTTCTGATCGGTTTCTAATGGGTTTGTTCATATAACCGGAAACATCCAATGATTCCACATCCGTTTGGACCTACTTTCCAAAGGCAGGCGCTCATTAGCTTGTGGACTAATGAGACTTAGGAATTTTCATTGGTCGAGAGGATGGGAGGTCGGACTCATCACACCTTTTTGAGGGGAATTATTGTCTACTTCGGGACTCTCTTTATAGATTTAAGTTATGTTCGTGAATCCTTATTACATTACCAAGTATAAAATATTCTTTCCTTTAGTTTTAACAATCAATGATTAAATATGCAAGAAATTTAGAGAATCTTTTATATGTATTCGAGGTTCTTCATCAATAGAGAATCATCTATATCTGTTTAGAGATTCATGGTCAATGGTATCCTTCAAAACATTTATATAAAAGTCTCTTGGTCATTTATGATGACCAGGCTGGTTTTAAAGCCACTCAGTGGGGCACTTGAAGTTTATTGTCATTCAGAAGGACAGAGATTATTTCAAAGTTGGGATCGAACCCATAAATGGGCTACCTACGTATCCTTTATTTTGGAAAAGGAATCAGAACCCACGTAGTTCGAGGAATGGGGTATGATGTTTATTATTGATGGCTCAAAGATGAATGTCATAATTACTTTTACACTATAAGCTCATGTGAGTCATGCTCGGTGTGGGAAACAAGAGGTATTGATAAAATTTAGACAATTGTGCCACAAAAGATGCAATCATAAGAATTTGTTTGGGGCTTATGTATAGATGACTGCCCAGATAGATGAAGGTTTAGGATTTACTTTTAGGGAGAAAATCCATGAACAGGGTCCATAAAGTTATATGTGCTTCATGGAGATTTGAATACTCTAATCTTGGGGCTTACTCCTAAGGAGGATGCCCATGTTAGGAGGGGACTTATGATTGGGTTTTATTCCTGAAAAGGAAACCCAAATCAAAGGTAATTTATGACTGGTTAAGAGAAGTTTAAGGGGACTTGGGGCTTATTCCTGAAAAGGATACCCAAGGTTATGACTGAGTCTTATTCCTGAAAAGGAGACCCAGGTTAAGGGACTTGGAGCTTTACTCTTGAAAAGGAAGCCCAAGGTTATGACTGAGTCTTATTCCTGAAAAAAGGAGACCTAGGTTAGGGATTAAGGTTTGGGGCTTACTCCTGAGGAGGATGCCCATATTTGAGGTTGGGGCTTATTCTTAAGAAATATGCCCAAGATTATAGGACTTGATTGGGGCTTACTCCTGAGGATGATGCCCAAGATTGGGAACTTTAAGAATTTGGGGCTTACTCCTGAGGAAGATGCCCAGTTAAAGGTTTTATCACCGGGGATTATTCCTGAAAAGGAGACCCAGGTTAGGATTCTCTCATCTTAAAGGATGAGGTTAAATGAATGAACTCTCCGTATTTTAGTGACATAAGGATATTTAAATCACTAGAATTTGAGAGAGATTTCACAGAATTCCTTTCAAGTAAGAAAGTCAAATCAAGAAATCATGCCATAAATGGCTTTGAAGAGTGTCTTGAAGACTGAATCTTGAAAAGGAAAGGTGAAATGGCTTAAGAGGGGTAAAAATGGACAAGATGGGCACCCCAAAAGATAGGGGCGCGCAAGTCTTGCAAGGCACGCAAGACTTCCGTGGGCGCACAAGTATTGGTCGCGCATGTATACATGCGCGACACATAGTGTACTTGCGCGATTTTCAACCAGAATTGAAATACTTGAGAGACTCTTGAAAAAACCCTTTAGAATCCCCTTGAGGTTTTTCCAGAGAAGGGACACGCAAGTTATATTGAAGGAATTAAGTCGGCGCGCAAGTGTTTGATAATTTTCAACACTTAGGCCTTCCTTCTTCTTTTTAGATCTTCCGTTCTAGGTAAGAAATTACCTTAGAAGTGTTCCGGAAGCTTTGAGAAGGGACTTGGGCGTCGGGAGCTTCAATCCGAGTTTCTGGAAAAAGATCCTCTTGAATGGGGGGCCCACAGGGTCTATTTATAGGCAAAAGAAGACCCTGGGCGGTTACCGGGCGGTTACCGGGCGGTTATCACTTTGGTCGCGCAAGTCACTTGCACGACCATAAGGCGTCGCGCAAGTACTTGCACGACCACTAGGCGGCGTGCAAGTGTACTTGTGCGACCATGAGGGAACTTGCGTGACCTATGGGAAATTTTCTCCTTGTCCATCCCTTGGTCGATTTTTGATGTTTCATCAAAGGATGAATCACATTGGACTCAGATATTCCCCTTTTCCGATTTTTAGATTCTGTGACGAAAGGAGCGTCAACAAAAGTCCCCCCTCAGAGTGGGATCCAGAGAGAAATGAGGATTTGAATCTGAGGAAATTGAATCCATCCAAAGGAAAAGGGGGAGCGCAAGACTTTAGGGCACCGAGGGAAGTGCGCAAGTGTGCTGGAAGTTGACTTTTATTCAGAGTTCCTTTGTCTTTTGTGGGCAGTTTAAAGTCATGCATTCCGGACAAAAAGGGGCTAATGTTTAAGGTCGAAATAGCTTTGACCAAAATGGATTAAAATTGATTCAATTCCTTGAAAATTTATCTGAAAACAAATTACCATACTCAAGTATGAGAGAAAATATGTAAACTATGGCTTAAGAATATTTGAATCTGAGGAATGATATGAAAAAGAACTAAAAGGCATTAGAAGAAGTAGTTTCCAAGAATGAAGTTACTATTATTTAACCAAAACCCGTTAGGGGGTTGAAATATGCAGGGCCACCTATGGGCATTGGCTGCATAGTCAAATAAATAGCATCTTTTGGCTGACAAGTCTGTTATGTGGACTGTTTATGCAAGGCCACCTATGGGCACGTGCTGCATAGTCAGGCAAAAGAACTCCCAGAAATTTATTTTCCTAGTGCTAAAAGCCAGTGAAAGTTTATGGAGATTCAAATTTTCTAAAGTATAGAGTTTGTTGTATGGAAAGAGGTACTTGAATATGGAGAAGATATTTCCGAACAAGAATATCGAAGAACTGGATGAATATCACTCCTACGAAGGTCTGACCCAAACGCAGGGAAGAAGAATAAACCATAGACTTGAATACTTTCATATCATGAAAAAGGATATGGGACAAATATGTTAAGGATGGCTATTTTTTGCGGATCCCTACATACTGTCGTTTTATGAAAAATAAGGACAAAAGAGGCATTCTTCACGTCGGGTTCACCATTTTTGTTTCACACAGAATCCGGGGATGACCTCCTGGACGGGAGATTCAAACGTTCCGATCGGTTTCTAATGGGTTTGTTCGTAGAACCGGAAACATCCAATGATTCCACATCCGTTTGGACCTACTTTCCAAAGCCAGGCGCTCATTAGCTTGTGGACTAATGAGACTTAGGAATTCTCATTGGTTGAGAGGATGGGAGGTCGGACTCATCACACCTTTTTGAGGGGAATTATTGTCTACTCCGGGACTCTCTTTATAGATTTAAGTTATGTTCGTGAATCCTTATTACATTACCAAGTATAAAATGTGCTCTCCTTTAGTTTTAACAATCAATGATTAAATATGAAAGAAATTTAGAGAATCTTTTACATGTATTCGAGGTTCTTCATCAATAGAGAATCATCTATATCTGTTTAGAGATTCTTGGTCAATGGTATCCTTCAAAACATTTATATAAAAGTCTCTTGGTCATTTATGATGACCAGACTGGTTTTAAAGCCACTCAGTGGGGTACTTGAAGTTTATTGTCATTCAGAAGGACAGAGATTATTTCAAAGTTGGGATCGAACCCATAAATGGGCTACCTACGTATCCTTTCTTTTGGAAAAGGAATCAGAACCCACGTAGTTCGAGGAATGGGGTATGATGTTTATGATTGATGGCTCAAAGATGAATGTCATAATTACTTTTACACTCTAAACTCACGTGAGTCATGCTCGGTGTGAGAAACAAGAGGTATTGATAAAATTTAGACAAGTGTGCCATAAAATATGCAATCATAAGAATTTGTTTGGGGCTTATGTATAGATGACTGCCCAGATAGATGAAGGTTTAGGATTTACTTTTAGGGAGAAAATCCATGAACAGGGTCCACAAAGTTATATGTGCTTCATGGAGATTTGAATACTCTAATCTTGGGGCTTACTCCTAAGGAGGATGCCCATGTTAGGAGGGGACTTATGATTGGGTTTTATTCCTGAAAAGGAAACCCAAATCAAAGGTAATTTATGACTCGTTAAGAGAAGTTTAAGGGGTCTTGGGGCTTATTCCTGAAAAGGAGACCCAAGGTTATGACTGAGTCTTATTCCTGAAAAGGAGACCCAGATTAAGGGACTTGGAGATTTACTCCTGAAAAGGAAGCCCAAGGTTATGACTGAGTCTTATTCCTGAAAAAGGAGACCCAGGTTAGGGATTAAGGTTTGGGGCTTACTCCTGAGGAGGATGCCCATATATGAGGTTGGAGCTTATTCTTAAGAAAGATGCCCAAGATTAGAGGACTTGATTGGGGCTTACTCCTGAGGAAGATGCCCAGATCAAAGGTTTTATAACTGGGGATTATTACTGAAAAGGAGACCCAAGTTAGGATTTTCTCATCTTTAAAGGATTAGGTTGAATGAATGAACTCTCCGTATTTTAGTGACATAAGGATATTTAAATCACTAGACTTTGAGAGAGATTTCACAGAATTCCTTTCAGGTAAGAAAGTCAAATCAAGAAATCATGCCATAAATGGCTTTGAAGAGTGTCTTGAAGACTGAATCTTGAAAAGGAAAGGTGAAATGGCTTAAGAGGGGTAAAAGGGGCAAGATGGGCACCCAAAAAGATAGGTGCGTGAAAGTCTTGAAAGGCGCGCAAGTCTTGCGGCGGCACGCAAGTCTTGCGGCGGCGCGCAAGTATTGGTCGCGCAGGTATACCTGCGCGACACATGGTGTACTTGCGCGATTTTCAATCAGAATTGAATTACTTGAGCGACTTTTGATAAAACCCTTTAGAATCTCGTTGATGTTTTTCCAGAGAAGGGACGCGCAAGTTATATTGAAGGAATTAAGTCGGCGCGCAAGTGTTTGATAAGTTTCAACACTTAGACCTTCCTTCTTCTCCTTAGATCTTCCGTTCTAGGGAAGAAATTACCTTAGAAGTGTTCCAGAAGCTTTGAGAAGGGACTTGGGCGTCGGGAGCTTCAATCCGAGTTTCTGGAAAAAGATCTTTTTCAAATGGGGGCCCACAGGGTCTATTTATAGGCAAAAGAAGAACCCGAGTGGTTACCGGGTGGTTACCGGGCGGTTACCACTTAGGTCACGCAAGTCACTTGCACGACCATAGGCGTCGCGCAAGTACTTGCACGACCACTGGCGGCGCGCAAGTGTACTTACGCGACCATGAGGGAACTTGCGCGACCATGAGGGAACTTGCGCGGCCTATGGGCAATGTTCTCCTTGTTCATCCCTTTGTCGATTTTTGATGTTTCTTCAAAGGATGAATCACATTGGACTCAGATGTTCCCCTTTTCCGATTTTTAGATTCTGTGACGAAAGGAGCGTCAACAAAAGTCCCCCCTCCGAGTGGGATCCGGAGAGAAATGAGGATTTGACTTTGAGGAAATTGAATCCATCCAAAGGAAAAGGGGGCGCGCAAGACTTTAGGGCACAGAGGGCAGTGCGCAAGTGTGCTGGAACTTGACTTTTATTCAGAGTTCCTTTGTCTTTTGTGGGCAGTTTAAAGTCATGCATTCCGGAAAAAAAGGGGATAATGTTTAAGGTCGAAATAGCTTTGACCAAAATGGATTAAAATTGATTCAATTCCTTGAAAATTTATCTCAAAACAAATTACCATACTCAAGTATGAGAGAAAATATGTAAACTATGGCTTAAGAATATTTGAATCTGAGGAATGATATGAAAAAAGATCTAAAAGGCATTAGAAGAAGTAGTTTCCAAGAATGAAGTTACTATTATTTAACAAAACCCATTAGGGGGTTGAAATATGCAGGGCCACCTATGGGAATTGGATGCATGGTCAAATAAATATAATCTTTTGGCTGACAAGTCTGTTATGTGGACTCTTTATGCAAGGCCACCTATGGGAACGTGCTGCATAGTCAGGAAAAAGAACTCCCAGAAATTTACTTTCCTAGTGCTAAAATCCAGTGAATGCTTATGGAGATTCAAATTTTCTAAAGTATAGAGTTTTTTGTATGGAAAGAGGTACTTGAATATGGAGAAGATATTTCCAAATAAGAATATCGAATAACTGGATGAATATCACACCTACGAAGGTCTGACCCAAACGTAGGGAAGAAGAATAAACCATAGACTTGAATACTTTCAGATCATGAAAAAGGATATGGGACAAATATGTTAAGGATGGCTATTTTTTGCGGATCCCTACATACTGTCGTTTTAAGACAAATAAGTACAAAAGAGGCATTCTTCCCAAGAATGAAGTTACCATTACTTAACAAACCCGTTAGGGGGTTGAAACATGCAGGGCCACCTATGGGCATTGGCTGCATGGTCAAATAAATAGCATCTTTTGGCTGACAAGTCTGTTATGTGGACTGTTTATGCAAGGCCACCTATGGGCACGTGCTGCATAGTCAGGCAAAAGAATTTCTCAGAAGTTTGACATTTTTGTGACTAGAAGTCATGAAAAGGGTTATGAAGATCTGAAAATATTTAAGGTTAGGATTATAATACATAAAGATGGGTATTGTCCAATATATATAGAGATACATGGGTCAATGAAAACCATAATCATGTTGTGGCTGGGTCCTGAATTGAAACTTGGACTTCACTACGTATCTCATAAGAATGAGAATCAAGCCATACGTAGTTCTTGAAATGCAGTTTAACGTCATGCAGGACGAAAGTATGAGTGATCTTAGTTTAGGGTCATAGAATTTGGACCATAATAATGAATACACAGTGTGTGTTTTCATGAGGACTTTTCAGCCAAGGGACTGAAAGTGAAATTTGGGGTTAGGCCCAAAAGACTTGGGACTGGATTCGAGGGACACTCGAATATTCCTACGTATCCCATAAGGATGGGAATCAAGTCCACGTAGTTCTAGAATTACCCTTAGTACAAATTTGGTTCGAACATGTGAAGGGTGAAAGGGGACTTTAGTGCAATGATGGTTTAACCTAAGATAAAAAGTTCAGGGATTACCATGTATGCACGTAGTCTTTTGAAAATGAAAACCATGATTGAAAAAAATCAATGTTAATAATGGTTCCTTCTCAAATGAGTAAATCAAAGAATATTGTAGTTTATTGTCGTACTGGACAAAATTGTTGTATAGTTTAACGTCATATAACAAGGAGGAAAGTGAATCAATGTAAAGATATTGATTCCAGGGGGGGTTTCACAAATCAACATCATATGAGGTTGTGGTGAACCGATGTGAAGAGATTTATTTTGGGCTTGAACCCTGGGAGGTTGCCTACATACCCAGCCTGGAGGGCAAGGATCAAAGTCTGTGTAGTTTAATTAAAGAATGAATCAATGATCAAGTTATTCTTGTGGACAATGATCTAAAAAATAATGTTGGGACTTACACATGGTTAATGACCCAAAGGGAATGTTATGGTTGATGTTCGCTCTAATCTCACGTGAGTCATACTCGGTGTGAGAAACAAGAGGTAATAACAACCTTAACGATGCACAATTTAATGTCATGTAGGACATAAAAAAGGGACTATGCAGTTTAAAGTCTTGTAGTTAGGACTATTGGTGCTGCACAGTTTAGTGTCATGTAGCAGGGACAAAATACAGTTTAATGTCATGTAGTACATATCAAGGATTTTCTGTACAGTTTAGCGTCATGTAGTTAGGACGATGGGGATAAAATAGTTTAACATCATATTGGACGAAAGGGGGACTGTGCAGTTTAATGTCATGCAGTAAGGACAAAAGAGTGTACCATTTTAATGTCATGTCGGACAAAAGTGCGAATAGTTTAAGGTCATATGCATGGACCGTGAATGGTGCAGTTTAATGTCATACTGGACTTTTGAGATTATATAGTTTAACGTCTTTCCGAACGTGAGGTACTTTTATACAGTTTAGCGTCATGTAATTTAGGACGTCACAGTTTAACGTCTTGCTGGACATAAGGGATTTGCAAATAGTTTATGGTCATATACATGGACCAGGGATGATGCAGTTTAAGGTCATGCTGGACGGTTTAGGGAACCTTTTCACAGTTTAATGTCATGTAGGACAAAGTTGCAGTTTAAAGTCATACTGGACCATTGCTGTAGAGTTTAACGTCATATAGCAAGGATGAACTGGTGCTGTACAGTTTAAAGTCATGTAGCTAGGACTAAGGTGAACCAATATGAGGATATCAATTCTGGGGACTTTTTACAGTTTAACGTCATGCTGGACGATGAAAGTGCCACACAGTTTAATGTCATGTTGCTAGGACACAATATAGTTTAATGTCACCTCGGACAAAATATAGTTTAATGTCATCTCGGACATTGAAGGTAACACAGTTTAACGTCATGTTGGATGAAGTTGCAGTTTAAGGTCATACTGGACCATTGCTGTAGAGTTTAACGTCATATAGCAAGGACGAACTGGTGCTGTACAGTTTAAAGTCATGTAGCTAGGACTAAGGTGAACCAATATGAGGATATCAATTTTGGGGACTTTTTACAGTTTAACGTCATGCTGGACGATGAAAGTGCCACACAGTTTAATGTCATGTTGCTAGGACACAATATAGTTTAATGTCATCTCGGACAAAATATAGTTTAATGTCATCTCGGACATTGAAGGTAACACAGTTTAACGTCATGTTGGACGAAGTTGCAGTTTAAGGTCATACTGGACCATTGCTGTATGAACCAATTGTAAGAGTCTTGGTTCTGGGAACAATATTTTGTGTTTATACAAAATACTTCTTCAGAAATCTGACATTAGTTGGAGTCGTGATGTGTTCTCCATCCATTGAGATCAGAGAATACGCTCCATTGGAGTAGACCTTATGTATTGAATAAGGTCCTTCCCATTTTGGTTCAAGCTTGGGAGGCTCCTTTCCTGGTATCATTGGTGCTCTGAGAACCAATACCAATTCTCCCTGAATGAATGAACGAAGACGAACTTTTTTGTTAAAATCTCGTGCTATCCGATTCTGATAGATTTCCAAGTGGTGCAAAGTGCACAATCTTTTCTCATATAACTGTTCCAATTCATTCAACTGCTTTTGGGATTGCTCATCTGTTGACAACTGATCACAAATGGCTATTCTGAGTGAGGGCAATTGAACTTCAATTGGCAAGACTGCTTCTATTCCATATACCAATGAATATGGAGTAGACCGCGTTGCATTGCGAGTGGTAGTCTGATAAGCCCATAAAGCATGATAGAGTTTATCAGGCCATGACCTCTTATATTTATCCACCATCTTTTGCAGTATATTTGAAAGAGTCTTGTTGAAGGCCTCTATCTGGCCATTAGCCGCTGCATGATATCGAGATGAATGGTTGGACTTAATGTTGTATTCTTGATACAATTTCTTTACCTCAGAAGAATTGAAGTTGGTGCCGTTATCCGTCAATATGGTATGAGGGACACCAAATCTAGTAATGATGTTAGACTTGATGAAGCTAACAATGCATTTAGAACTGACTACTTTGAGAGGTACTGCCTCTTCCCATTTGGAAAAGAAATCAGTAGTAGTAAGAATGTACTTAAACTGCTTGGCCGTAGCTAAAGGGTAAGGTCCCACCACATCCATTCCCCATGTGGAAAATGGCCATGAGTATTTAGCTGTATGAAGCAACTCTGGAGGTTGATGAATAAAGTTGGCATATACTTGGCATGAATGACACTTCTTTGTGAAATTAACACAATCTTGTATCATTGAAGGCCAGAAGTATCCAAGCCTTCGAATTTGATCAGACAATCTATGTCCAGACTGGTAGGCACCACAGACTCCTGCATGCACTTCTTTTATGACATCCATTGTCTCTTCACCATCAATACATCTGAAGAGAACTCCATCAAAACCACATTTGTAGAGAATTTTCTCGAGGTGGTTTGGACCATCATAAAGAGTAAAATTGACCACACGTCGCCGAATTTGTTCTTTCTCGGCTCTATCAGGTGGAAGTGTTCCATTTTGAAGGTATTCCTTGATAGGTGACATCCATCCTGTAGTATGACCATACGGTTCAGGAATGGGACTAATTTCATTAATTTACTCTGTTCTGACTTGAACATAAGGTGAAATTGCACGACGGTGGGAAATACTGATGGTTGTCTCGTCCCGATTTGGATCTGCTAAAGCTGTGTCTATATTAGCCAGTGCATCAGCTTGAGCATTTTGTGATCTTGGGACATAAGAAAATGTCGGTTCTGAAGGGAATTCCGACATTAACTCTCTGACGTAATCATACAAAGGGATTAATTCTTCTTTTCTGATGGCATAATCCCCATTGACTTGTTTGATTACCAGGTCTGAATCACCTTTCACCTTTAAGTGATTCACTTGTGCTTGAAGCGCTAACTCCAAGCCTGCAATGAGAGCATGGTATTCAGCTTCATTATTGGTACCACCTTCCCACAACAAAAAGGAATAAGGTAACACTGCCTTATCTGGAGAAATGAGCAAAATTCCAAAACCAACTTTGTTGAATTTAGGATTTTCCATTTTCTTCCCTGTTGGACTTCTAGAAGCACCATCAAAATACATTTCCCATGTTTGAGGACTCTCTTGAATAGAGAAAACTTCCTCATCAGGGAGTGCGATATCTGAATACGTGTCTTCCACTGAAGGATGTTCAGCCAGGAAATCAGCCAGAGCTTGGCCCTTAATTGCCTTTTGAGACACATACTGGATGTCGAACTGCTGTAGAATAACCACCCACCTTGCCAAACGTCCTGTAAGCATTGGACAACTAAGGATGAATTTGAGTGGATTATTACGAGATACCAATTGGACCTCGTGATGTTGCAGGTAGTGTCTCAGTTTCTGAACTGCAAAGATTAATGCTAGGCAGCACTTTTCAATACTCGAATACCGGGTTTCTACTTCAATCATAGTTCTACTAAGATAGTAGAGACTATTTTCATTCCCAACATCATTCTTTTGAGCGAGAAAGGCACCCAATGATCGCTCTAAAGCTGTCACATAGAGGATAAGAGGTCTACCCTCAACAGGTGGCATGAGTACTGGTGGACTCAACAGGTATTTCTTGAGAACATCAAATGCTTCTTGACATTCTTCAGTCCACTGGTAAGTGACTCCTTTCTTCAATAATTTGGTAAAGGGTAAACTTTTGCCTGCCAAATTGGCGATGAAACGCCGAATATAGGCTAAGCGTCCTTGAAGTCCTCTTAATTCTTTCAAATTCTAAGGAGGTGACATACCAAGGATTGATTTGGTCTTCTTAGGATCAACTTCAATACCATGATGGCGTACAACAAAGCCGAGGAATTTTCCTGAGGTTACCCCAAAAGCACATTTTAAGGGGTTCATCTTCAAATTATGTTGTCGAAGCTTGTGGAATACGACTTCCAAATCAGCCAAGTGATCAAAACGTTGTTTAGATTTAACCACCAGATCATCTACATATCATTCAACAAATTTCCCTAGAAAAGGTTTAAAGATACGATGCATGGCGTGTTGATATGTTGCACCTGTATTCTTTAAACCAAAGGGCATCACCCGGTAACAATACACACCTTGAGGAGCACTGAAGGCTGTATATTCCTCATCTTCTGGGGCCATTCGGATCTGATTATATCCAGAATATCCATCCATGAATGAAAGTACATCATAGCCAGCCGTCGCATCAATTAAGAGTTCTGTAATTGGAACTGGGAAATCATCTTTAGGACAATACCGATTAAGATCTCTGAAATCGATGCAAACCCTAATTTGTCCATTCTTCTTCTTTACAGGGACAATATTAGCCAACCACTTGGGATATTGAACTTCTCTGACGAAGTTAGCTTTGATAAGCTTATCAACTTCAGCCTCGATTTTGGAAGCATAGGTTGGGTGTGTTCTTCTCGCGGCTTGCTTGAATCCTCGATGTTCTTTTGGAAAACCCAAATGATGGGTGGCAACATCAGGATCAAGGCCAGGCATCTCTGTATAATTCCAAGCAAAAATATCTTTATTTTGCTTTAGAAAAGAAATATACATCTCTTGTTCTTCAAGGGTCATGGCCGCACTAATTAAAGTGGGGCATGGATCTTTCTCTGTACCCAGATTTACTTCTCTGAGTTCATCCACAGTGGTAGAGATACCCTCTTCAAATGATGGAGGAGCATCTCCAAGATCTTCCTCTTCCTCTTCATCATGTGTTATTTCTTCCGTTTCTACTTGCAAAGTAGATGAAAAAACGAAATTCTCATGATCATAAGAGATGTCAAAATTTTCACATTTTGAAGAAGAAGCTTCCATTTCCGAACCTATTGATGAAAAAGGGTCTTCTTTGGGAAATAAAGAGGAGATGATGGATTGAGAATCGACATCAATATTCACCTCTGGTGTTGCTATAACTTCTTCTGGCCTGATTAGCGAAGTATAGACTTGTTGGATTTCAGCAGACGAAATGAAAACGTCACCACTTATGCTTTCATCACTGCTTGGTAAGTTACCAATTTCTCCCATGTTGTCTGGCTCGATTGCCGTAATTGACATTATGGATCTTTCCATAAGAGTATTTTGATTTGGGCATATTTTGTCAATTTGACTGATAGGTAATACATAATCTGTACTCACATGTGAAAATGCATTTATTGGAATTTTTTCCAAACCATATGGAGCATTAACTTTGGTAATTTCCTTCATTGTAGATTTTTCTCTTCCCTTCATGTGATAAAATTCCGCCTCAATGTATTGAGACTCACATGTCTTGAACGGGGCGTTATCACCATACAATGTTCCAACTTGACCATCGAAACAGTATTTGAGACATTAATGGTATGATGACGGAATAGCTGCATGCTGATGTAGCCAGGGTCTTCCAAGCAAGATATTGAAAGCTGAGTCTTGATCAACAATCATGAAATCCGAATTGGAAACAAGATCTCCAAACTGAGTTCTAAGCGTAACTTCTCCCAGTGGTTCTTGTTCATTTTTATCATATCCTTGCAACATCATGGTAGAAGGAGATAAATCAGATTCCGTGAGGCCCAATCGACGAAGTGTGCGAATGGGCATGAGGTTGACTCCTGAACCATTGTCAATAAAAGCTCTTCGAACATCTATACCATTGACTTTTCCAGATAGGTACAAAGGTTTTATGTTCCCATGCACAACATCATCTTCATCTTTATCAGTAAAAGATATCACTGCATGGCATTCTGCAGGATTATTCTCTATGTGATAAATTTCAGCTGCAGCAATTTCAGCTTCAAACTCCTGAGGACTTGACAATGCTTCGATGAGTGCTTCCCAAATATCTCTTGATAGATTCAAAGCATCCAAAATTGATAATTTGTCTGGTACTTGGGCCAAGTGTTTCAATATATCATACTTTTGATCTAGAGGTCTGCGTTTCCCAATAGGAATATGCAGTTTAGCAGGTACCTTGGAAGCAGATGCTTTGGAAGCTGATGCATCTTGTATTGAAGTTGGCAACATCATTGGTTTTGGAAAATTAGACTGATTAGATCCATTTACTTGCTAAGATAAAGAAGATGGAACCTTTAATCGGTCTTCCAAAATAACTGTGCCGAAGCTGAGTTGGCCATTGGCAGAAGAACTTGCTTATTCTTTTTGAGCTCGCTGAAGTGCTCTACCACGAGTTTCTGCTGCATATACAGTGCTAGCAGGGGTAGAATTAGAGTAGTGGCTTCGGAAAGATCCACGTCTTCCCCTATATCCTGAACCTCTAGAACTTCCTCGGGTTCCTTTATTTGATACAGGGAATTCAGGCTCATCAAGACTGGAATATGAATCTGTTAATTGAATCATATTAACAGAACCAAAGATTAACTCTTCGTCTGATAAAGACTCTGCCTGGTTAGCCTGTTTAGGCTATGCCGTTTGGTGGGACGGTGCCCGTGGCTTTGAAGTAGATGGCATGAAATCTGCCAGAGTCAAAGACAATTTAGGCTTTGATGCATACTCATCTTCTCCTGATTCCTCTTTCTTCTTTGAATTGCGCTGCCCTTTTGAGGATTTGTCTTTTGATTGAGTCTTTACTGCAGCTTTTGTAGGAGACACAATTGGCTTCTTCAATTATGTTCGCCAAATGGAATGGGTCCGATTGATTGTCTTTCTGACCATCCAATCATCATATTTTTTCACAGTTTTGCTTTTGACTTCCTGCCACTCGCCTCCTTCTTCTGGATCTGTAGCGGTAATACACGCTACATGAGCTGAAGAACCCTTCAATTTGACTTGTCCCAAGTCGACCATCTTTTGCAGGAGGTCTTTAAAGACAAAACACTCCTGGATGGGATGCCCCAACATTTGATAAAAGGGACAATAATTGGGACAGTCTTCATCTCCTTCCTTGTTTGGCCTCTTCGGTACTGGTAATTGAACCAAATATTTTCCAGAGCTGAAATGAAGTAACCAGGAACTTGCTCACTTCGGAAAGAGTATGTTTTACTCTTCATAACCCCAAATTGTTTTTGTCGTTGATCTTTTTGATCATTTGGACGAAGCAGCCTTTGTTGTTGGCGTTCAGGAGGTGGAGCCCTTCGAGAAGATGAAGGTTTTGAAGTAGAAATAGGTACAGGTGCCTGTTTAAGCATAACTGTAGCAGTTTCTGCTTTACCCATTCTTCTTCCTGGAGCTGATGGAATTACACGAGATTTAACCTTAGCCTGTATACGGGAATCTTCAATCTGTTGAGCGATTGAAGTAAGGTCTCGAAACCCTCCTGTTTATTTGACAGGGATCAATGGTGTGCGTAATTCGTCACACAAATTTTCCACACAGATTGGCAACAATTCCTCCTGAGGGAGTGATAAACTCAAGGAATACGTTAATCCCTTCCAACGAGCAATGAAATCAGAGACTCTTTCATTCGCCCTTTGCTTGCAGTTTGTAAGATCGAAAACTGTCGTTTTTGGCAAAGTTGAGCTAAACTGAAGAAGGAATTTTTGACGAAGATCCTCCCATCCGATGACTGACCGGGATTTCAAGCTTGTATACCAGACAAAAGCTGGTCCTTGCAAGGTTCGCACGAAGCATCTGAGTTTCACTGCTTCTTGCTGCTCTGGAGTTCCCATCATAGGATCACAACAAGACATGTAATGCGTCAAATGTTGTTCCGGGTCGCCTGATCCATTGAATGTAGAGAAAATAGGGTTTCCAAAACTGGATGGAGGAGAAATTGAATCTACCCATTCAGGGTAAACTTTCTTTTCAGGTTGAACTTGCGTCCGTTTCCCTTCCATAGTTTCTAACCGAGCTGTTAATGACTCAATAGTAGTTATTAACTTTTGAGAAATGTCAGGTTGAACTTGGTTTTGGGTAGGTGCAATGAATGGAGCTTGGACATGCATGGTGGTTGGTGCTGCAACTGATGGTAGTGCTGCCAACCGTTGTTGCGTTTGACCCGTAGGATTAGACCTCTGTGGGTGTACTGATAAAGGAGGATATACTTGATCCATCTCAGTAGTTACAACAAATTCCTTCGGCTGTTTGACTTCAGCATTCTTAAGAAGAATACTATTCTGAAGTAGTTCTGCATTCAACCTTCTTAATTCTTTCATTACTTCCTCCTGTTGTGCAAACCATTGCTCTAATGAGAGCGATTGACCTCCTTTAGAGGAAGGGTGAGAAGTAACCTGATTCTTTCCTTTCCCCTTATTGGATCCTTTTCGGAGAGGGGGAAGTGGGTTACTTGAAGGAATACCCAGATTTTGGGTAAGCCTTTGATTACGTGTGCGCACACCTTCTTCATTTAGGTCTGTGTGTGCGACTTCTTGAGCAGGAACCTCTTCGTCTGATCCTTCTGATTGAGCCTCATCTGGTGAATCAGCAGCAACGACATTGATGACATTAATGGATGCATATTGCATGGAATCCTTTCTATCAGCATTTCTGTGTTATTGTCTCCTTCTATGTCCATGATGAGACATGGCATTCCGTTGACTTGATCCCTCAGGAATTTCTTGGAGAACCGTCACTTGGAGAGAATCTTCTGACAGCTTGACTCTTCATTCCTCTTGAGGCTTATTCCCTAATCGAGAGAATACTGACTTTCTCTGAGGGAGGGATTGAAGATTTGAAAAAGTCCCCAGTTCGGTGGACTGGGGGTGTTCCTGTTGCTTCCGCTCAACTCCTCGAATCCCATTCGTTGATTCTGAGGGTTGGGTTAGAGAAGTCCCCAGTCTGGCAAGCTGGGGTGTCTCTTGACATGCTATGTCTGAGATCATCTTGAAATCTCTCTTGATCTTGTGAATCTTAGTTCGAAAATTAGCTGGATGCATTAACCTGTATCCACTTTTATCACCTGGTTCAACAGACCGTTGGATGATTTCCGAAACTTCTGTCATTGGATGACGTGTTTGCTCCAGATGAGAGGCTTGTGCAATATTCTCGCCTGCTTGATGTAGGAGCAATTCAACAACTTGTTCTCTATATACTTTATTTTGAGAGGAACTAGTTGAAGCTTGTTCTTGAGCAAGCTTTTGATTATGAACAAAGCCCATTGACTGTGGCCGGCCATGGGCAATAACATTGCATGAGACCATTTTCGGCGGGCTTTGCTGACTGGAAAGCACTGTGAAATGTAGTGCTCTGTGAACACCCCATCCTCTGAAATGAACATCAGATGGAGCATTGGCAATTAACTGACGCAATCTTATTAGTGCACCAAGGCATGAACGTTGAAGGGTTCTCTGTTGCTTTTCAGCCTTCGGATACCGAGAGGCTGATAGAGATGACAAATCAATCTGGCGTTGTAACCATTCTATTATCATAAGATGATTTTCATATTCATCGTAAGATAATACCTTCTTCTTTAATTGACAAAGAGTTTTCCATATGTTGAGATGAATATCATGGATTCCATCATCCTTCAACATCTTTGGAATGTCGTACTGGGAATCAGCCAAAGGCCAAAACATGACTGGTACTTCACCTTTTGCCAGTTTTTTCCTCATGTTCAACATTTCCTCTTTATCATTAAATGAAGATTCTTCTACCTGTTTGGACCAGAGTTGGTGTTTCCTTGTTGCTTCATCGGATTCAACAAGATTGGTAGAGAAATCACTATTCATGCTGGAAGTTGAATGACCCAGGGATGGTTCGGAGAATAACCTGAACCCCAGGCTATCTTCTGATGGAGAAAGAGTTTCACCTGCCGATAGTAAAGCATCAGACATGAATGGTTTTACGTTTTCAAGTGCCTCGAGATAGGAGGGCTTTCTCATCACTACATTTCCTTCTGAAGAATTTTCGAGACAATGTGAATCACTACTGCGGAGAGGACTTTCGCAGCGAAGTTCATCACCATGAGGAGGACCGTCATGATGGGTTACAGCAAAAGATGAAATCTCTTGCTCCTTGGTCTTCTGACCACACAGAGGGTTCCTATGGCTCTCATCTGAAGAAGAAACTTCAAGATTGACCGGATTTTCATGAAGAAAGTCTTCATGAGGAAGTGTCTGTTGAAGACCTTCAGAATTAATGTTCCAGTTATTGGGAACTGAGGGAGTAGAATCTTGAATTCCGACAGATAAATGTCAGAGGGCTTCATGAACTCCATCATCGAGCAAGGAATTGTTGCAGATTGGCCTTTGATCTCCTGACTGTGCTGGGCGGATCTTTTTCTTAGATTCCTTCTTACTTGTTTTAGAAACCACTTGATGATGAAAGTGATTGCTCTGAGCAGGTGTATGTTCCTGATCAGGAAAGATGGTCAGGTTAGGCTGACGATCTCCACTCAAATCAGGTGTATGTGCCTGACTTGGTTGTCCGTATGATATGGGGGAGTATGCCCCATAACCCTCTTGGACTGGAACATATGTGTGTGTCTGTTCCGGAGTGAATCGTTGATGTGTCACTCCATTGCTAGGGATAGATTTATGTGTCTGTCCCTGAGATGATGCTGAAGCTGTTATGATATCCTGGAAAGCATCCAGAATATGAGCAGGAATTTGCTTCTGCTCTTTCACCATTGACAAAATATGTTTGGTGACTTCAGCCGCCGGAACAGGAATATACGTCCATTCCGGGCTTGGAGTAGGTGTATGTGCCTGCTCCTGTCCTCCTTTTCCTGTCAGTGAATCCTGAGAGTACTCAAGTGTGGAGGCGGAGAGTTGAGTCTGCCCCTGTTTGTCGTCGGGACTTTCCGACTGACTTCTCCGGGTGATACCAAGCGAGACTGTTGGTAGGCCTGATTTGTATTAGTAGGTGTATGTGCCTGCTGATTACCCTTCACCAAATGCGGTTGAGGAGATCCATCATATGTAGTCAGACGAGCCTGCTGACTAACTGGTGATGTATAAGCAGGTGTATGTTCCTGCCTATGGTACTCCGCCGGAATTGCCTGGCGGGATAGGCTTGATGCTGCCAGACGAGTCTGCTGGACAGCGGAATTAAAACGAACAGGTGTGTATAAATGCTCGTTGTTTGCCACCAAGTTAGGTTGGTGGACTTCTCCGGAGATGGTAGGGATGACAACCTGCCTATTATTAACCGGATTCCGTCTCTGGCAGTTCATCTTGCATGCTCGGGTTCGAGGAACCTGAGCTGAATGCCTGGAGTCGGTACCCTCATCATGTTGAGGGCGCACTACCGCACGAGTCTGGCGGCGATTGTTGATGGGAGCCCTTGAGAAGGACTCCTGTCTTTTTGAATTAAGGTCCTGCGGGACATGCTCATTCACTTCTTCAGAATATGGGAGTGAATGGAAATTGCGTTCCGGGGATAACGACCCGAAACGGTTGGAGACGGTAGTCAGCACTGCCTGCTTCTTGATTGCTGGCCGCCGTTGTCCGAACAACCAGGTAGAGTTGTTAACTTGGAGGGCTTGACGAGCGGCCTCCGGAGTTGGGATAGTACCGTTGCGACGGTACTCCTTAACCGGTGCATTAGAAACCCAGCGTTGAAGACGCTGAGTTGGTGATGTCATCCTCAGAGTGGATGACGTTCCAGCAGGAGTAGCAGCATTGGTTTTCACAGCAGCAGACCTCACAGTAGAGGTGTTCACAGCAGCAGTATTCATAGGGGTGAATTTAAGGAAAGCCATTTTTGCAGAAGATCTTGAGAAAAGAGTGCATGTTCCATGTAACAGACATAATCAATATGAATTCGGCCACTGCATCTTTTGGATGAGCACATGTCAATGATTGCTTTGTTGGCCCAAGGGGCCTAACAAATAAGAAGAACATCACTTTAACTTGGTTAAGGTTTCACGTCGGGTTCACCATTTTTGTTTCGCACGGAATCCGGGGATGACCTCCTGGATGGGAGATTCAAACGTTCCGATCGGTTTCTAACGGGTTTGTTCGTAGAACCGGAAACATCCAATGATTCCACATCCGTTTGGACCTACTTTCCAAAGGCAGGCGCTCATTAGCTTGTGGACTAATGAGACTTAGGAATTTGCATTGGTCGAGAGGATGGGAGGTCGGACTCATCACACCTTTTTGAGGGGAATTATTGTCTACTCCGGGACTCTCTTTATAGATTTATGTTATGTTCGTGAATCCTTATTACATTACCAAGTATAAAATGTGCTTTCCATTAGTTTTAATAATCAATGATTAAATATGCAAGAAATTTAGAGAATCTTTTATATGTATTCGAGGTTCTTCATCAATAGAGAATCATCTATATCTGTTTAGAGATTCTTGGTCAATGGTATCCTTCAAAACATTTATATAAAAGTATCTTGGTCATTTATGATGACCAGGCTGGTTTTAAAGCCACTCAGTGGGGCACTTGAAGTTTATTGTCATTCAGAAGGACAGAGATTATTTCAAAGTTGGGATCGAACCCATAAATGGGCTACCTACGTATCCTTTCTTTTGGAAAAGGAATCAGATCCCATGTAGTTCGAGGAATGGGGTATGATGTTTATGATTGATGGCTCAAAGATGAATGTCATAATTACTTTTACACTCTAAGCTCACGTGAGTCATTCTCGGTGTGAGAAACAAGAGGTATTGATAAAATTTAGACAATTGTGCCATAAGAGATGCAATCATAAGAATTTGTTTGGGGCTTATGTATAGATGACTGCCCAGATAGATGAAGGTTTAGGATTTACTTTTAGGGAGAAAATCCATGAACAGGGTCCACAAAGTTATATGTGCTTCATTGAGATTTGAATACTCTAATCTTGGGGCTTACTCCTAAGGAGGATGCCCAAGTTAGGAGGGGACTTATGATTGGGTTTTATTCCTGAAAAGGAAACCCAAATCAAAGGTAATTTATGACTGGTTAAGAGAAGTTTAAGGGGACTTGGGGCTTATTCCTGAAAAGGAGACCCAAGGTTATGACTGAGACTTATTCCTGAAAAGGAGACCCAGGTTAAGGGACTTGGAGCTTTACTCTTGAAAAGGAAGCCCAAGGTTATGACTGAGTCTTATTCCTGAAAAAAGGAGACCCAGGTTAGGGATTAAGGTTTGGGGCTTACTCCTGAGGAGGATTCCCATATTTGAGGTTGGGGCTTATTCTTAAGAAAGATGCCCAAGATTAGAGGACTTGATTGGGGCTTACTCTTGAGGAAGATGCCCAAGATTGGGAACTTTAAGAATTTGGGGCTTACTCCTGAGGAAGATGCCTAGTTAAAGGTTTTATCACTGGGGATTATTCCTGAAAAGGAGACCCAGGTTAGGATTCTCTCATCATAAAGGATGAGGTTGAATGAATGAACTCTCCGTATTTTTGTGACATAAGGATATTTAAATCACTAGACTTTGAGAGAGATTTCACAGAATTCCTTTCAAGTAAGAAAGTCAAATCAAGAAATCATGCCATAAATGGCTTTGAAGCGTGTCTTGAAGACTAAATCTTGAAAAGGAAAGGTGAAATGGCTTAAGAGGGGTAAAAATGGGCAGTATGGGCACCCAAAAAGATAGGGGCGCGCAAGTCTTGCAAGGCGCGCAAGTCTTCCGTGGGCGCGCAAGTATTGGTCGCGCAGGTATACCTGCGCGACACATAGTGTACTTGCGCGATTTTCAAACAGAATTGAAATACATGAGCGACTCTTGATAAAACCCTTTAGAATCCCCTTGAGGTTTTCCCAGAGAAGGTACGCGCAAGTTATATTGAAGGAATTAAGTCGGCGCGCAAGTGTTTGATAAGTTTCAACACTTAGGCCTTCCTTCTTCTTTTTAGATCTTCCGTTCTAGGTAAGAAATTACCTTAGAAATGTTCCGGAAGCTTTGAGAAGGGACTTGGGCATCGGGAGCTTCAATCCAAGTTTCTGGAAAAAGATCCTCCTGAATGGGGGGCCCACATGGTCTATTTATAGGCAAAAGAAGACCCTGGGCGGTTACCGGGCGGTTAACGGGCGGTTATCACTTAGGTCGCGCAAGTCACTTGCACGACCATAAGGCGTCGCGCAAGTACTTGCATGACCACTAGGCGGCGCGCAAGTGTACTTGCGCGACCATGAGGGAACTTGCGCGACCTATGGGCAATGTTCTCCTTGTTCATCCCTTTGTCGATATTTGATGTTTCATCAAAGGATGAATCACATTGGACACAGATATTCCCCTTTTCCGATTTTTAGATTCTGTGACGAAAGGAGCGTCAACAATAAGGTGATAAGGGTTCGAAATATACCCATAAAATAGGTTTTGTACATGTTTAGATCATAGATTTTACATTATCTTTTCATTTTATTTAAATCCATTATTAATGAGGTAATCGCTGCATTATTATGATGTCATAAATAATTTAATATATTTAATGTCTAAAAATTATAAAACAAAAATCACGATGTAGGAAATATTTTTATCTTTCTAAAGAATATTTATAGTCAAAAAATACGACTTTTATAACCCCATGTAAAAATTGTTTTAGTAAAACATCTCATTTTGTGTCATTTTTACTTTAACATTAAATAAATAGTTATTTTTGTCATTTCCCAACCAAAGTGGCTCCATGGGGTCCGCAAGTTGACCCTTGTATTTTCTTGGTCGGAAATGACACATCCAATGAGGGTAGGACATGTTTAAAGCTCATCTCATATTATTAAAACATTACTTTTACATTAAACTACACTAATTACCTCTAATCGCGATTAAAAACATAAAAGTTACTATTCACCAAAAAAATATTTTAATACCATTGACCCACATTTTAATTCTTAATGACAACCATGTATGATGGATTTTTGAAATTCAAAACATAGAGGTGGTAAAATTTCATTTAAACGAATAATGAATTTCTTAAGTACCACTTAGTGGTCTCACTATTCATCAAAAATTGAAGTTTTCCAGGGAAAAAAAACAAAACTTCACCCTAAGCTATATATGATATTCTGAATTCAAAAATGATGTCTTTTTAAAAAAATTCAAAACATATAAGTTTCATTAATTAATTTAATAATTAATTCCCGCTGTCAGAGCAAGTAGCGTGTTTTTATGAAACAATAAGTATCAAAAGATTGACACTAGTTTAAGTCCAATTTCAAAGTGAAAATAATTCCAACGACCACTATTGGATTAAATGGTAAAAATATATTCTAATTTTACTTTAAAAACAATTCAAAAGATAATATAATCATATAAATAAATTAGATTAAAAAGATGTTTTGAATTAAAATACAACATTTTTCATTAATCATTAAAAAATGAAGATTGTCGGAAAGATACCAAAAATATACACAAAATAAATTTTAATTTCCCGATTCTAAATAAGAATTTTATTTTGTCAAATATTACACATAAAATTTTCAAAAAGTGGAATTAAAAGTGGTTCGCCTTCAAAAGGCGGTTAATCGACCTTTTAACGAATATTGGAATGTCTACGCTTAAAATTGGATTCATTCTCATTTTTAATCCTCGGACATTTATTGTAATGAATATAAATATTTGAAAAACATATATAATCATTTTGTAGTTAGTTCTATTCATTCCCTCCATTACAACGGCTAGGCGTTAACTACTATTTAAAATAATATTATTTTATTATTAGAGTGCAACGTAAGATTCCCAAGAAACTCGTTGTTGCGTATTGGGTACGACATCGAGCATAGAATCCCCTTTAAAGTAATATTAATATTTTATTCACAAATATGGACAAATATAAATATGTCATATTCTTTATTTACCTGGGATGTTACATCCTTCCCCCCTTTTTGGGAATTGCGTACTCGCAATTTTAAAATTGAGCTTGGAAACATCCTTGAATGTCCCACATCGGAACAAGAGTCGGTAAAATAATCACTTTAAAATAAAGAAAGATAAGTAAAAAGGTCACCCGAGTTAACCCATACTAGGATTCCATGTAGGAAAACATGGACATGGAGGAGAAAACATAGGGTCATGTTCTGATGGAGAGTGATAGAAAATTTGTTTAGGATAAAGTTAACCACAAGAAAATCACAAACTTGTGATGGGTTAAACGGTATTCGATTCCCCAGTAGGAAAAGTTAATAGAAAACATTTTTGTTTTATGTTACTTTTTATCGAGGAATTTATTCATAAGGAAACATAATCACATATCATTTTGACTTTCAACTTTTATTAGATTCCTTACACAAACTCATATTTTCTCCAAAAGACAAGTATTTAGGAAGACTTGTTCACATTAAGAGTACTATAATCTACTTCAAGGGAGTCACCTAATTCCAAATATAGAACTATATAATTCCCATGTCTTTATACTTTAACCAAAACAAAACCCAAAAATGATAGTACAAGATCAGATAATCCAGAAAAGGATAACCCTTTATAAAAAGAAAATCTATTCTTAATCTCCAAAATTTGTCCAACAAAACCCAAAGTTCATCGAGGATCATTCGATAAACAATTTGTCCATAAAATCATTCAAAGTAATCCAAACTAAGATTGAATCCCAAATATTTGAAGGATTTAGTCACATAGTCTTCCATGTTATATCGTAACATTTATATCCAAAAAACATCAGTTACACTTAATGTCTCTTATTGAAAAGTAATTAACCTAATCACATATCCTCCATGATAGGTTAATAAATTTCCATAGATAAACCAAAATCAACTTAATGTTAATTCATAAAATCCTCTAACTAAAATGATTCAGTCAAACTAACCAGGGACTTCACGTATTCCAGTGGTAGGCGATAAATACCAGTCGCATTTTGGTTGTGGGTTCGAATCCCGCAGCTTTGTCTGACGCGACGGGTTGTCACACGGTCTGCGTGTTGTCCTTTTTATAAAACTCCAAAAATAACCCTAATATGTTTTAACCTCAATAGTTTCATTATACCTCTCATTTTCAACCAAATTCGTTACGATCTAGACATCTTAATTCTTGAAGTCTTATTTCACCACCATAAGATAGAATAAAACAATTCCCAAAATGAATAACATCATACCTTGATCATGGAGTCTACACGGTTTCATCCTCAACTTGCTCACATAGGTAAAAGTCCCATGCATTACAACAATGATTTAGAGATCTTTCAAAATCATTTTCTTCCTCCATCCAAATACACCTTGTACATCATGGGTCATATGGGTGTTCACAGAAAAAAAAAGTTTTGGAAAATAATCTTGTATGACATATAATTCCAAAACATCTGATAAAACATGATTTCTATAAAATATTCAGACAGAATTTGAGTTGAAACATTCTGTTATTGGTCCTTTTAAAATATCATAAGTATGTGCTGAGAGACTATATTTTAAAAGAAAATATAAATAGGTTTCGCAAGGGTCTCCTTCCTCAACACCATTTTTAAAATCATAATATTCTTCAAATTCTTGTGATAAGGTAAAATATTTGAAAATACCTTGATAATATTTACCATTCTTGAAAATATGAGAATATTTTGAAAATAGTATTTGTCTAAAACAACCCATGATCTATGATGATAACGAGGTATGGTGGAGGTGTTTGATATCTCAAAAAACTACTTGCGAGTGATTTGTATACTAGAAAAAGTTTCACAATCATCCGAACATGACTTTGCAATAATTATTCCAAGCATGTCATCAAGAAGAGATTGAAATTTCGTTTGAGATCCTTCTCCTTCCATTCGTAACCGACTTTACTTGACCTCAAAAAAGTTATAAAAAAGGATTTAACTGAAATAATAAATATAGGGACTAATCATGTGTCTAACAAAAACTCTCCATCCCTAAAGTTGTTTAAACTGACCTCTGATACCAACTATAATGACCCAACCTTAAACAATACTTAATCTTGAGTTAATACAAGATTACACATTGAGGATCTTTTCAGGTATATATTTTTAGAGAATTAGATCATAAAACATGCATTACATTCCACATTTAAACAAAGTGGTTACATATATATAGTATTCATTTTTTCCCATCAACAGAAACATATTTAAAATAAAACATGGATTATTTCTTGACACTTCCTTGACACTATCATCATATCATGTACCTTTCCCTTGACCTATGAAAAACATTTCAAAAAAAACGTTGGATGAGCATAAAAATCTTAGTAAGGGATATAAAAAAAATGGAAAGTAAACATGAGTGCATGTACACATAAGAATCAATGAAAACATAATTTACTCATAAAACATAAGAACTATAACATACCTCATCAAATCATGAATAAATCATAGAAATCATAGGACATAAGGGTAACTTGAGGCATTCAAAACATTCTTATGTAGGTAGTAACCCTCTTGGTTACCTTTGGAATACCCATCACAGTTTATCCCATAAATCTCTTCGGAGAAACCTTAATGTTTCACTCATTCGCGTTACCCAATGCAATGGAGAGCTATATTGGGCTCACCCTCCCTTATTTTATCACGGATCCACCCATCTTCACAACAATTCCCAAGAACCATAACATTATCGTATCACTTAAAACGTGCATAAAGGAAACATAACATTTCCACTTTTCAATCATAAGATATCAATACAACACATTGACATAAAAACATAGTGAAACCCATTTTCAATACCAAAATAAAATAAAAGTAAAACATGGTATTTATTTTTCTTTTAAAAAAAGGTATGGCTTGTAGAGGAAGCCGAAACTCAAATAATGGTCACGGCGGCGGAGAAGTTGTTGTCGCCGCATACGTGCGACAAAAACATTGCCTTTTGTTATTTAGTAAAATGCTTCATATAAAAAAATATTCCGTTTTGGATAAACATAAATGTAAAATGGGTTTATACATCATATAAAATAAGGTTGTGTATAAAACAAAATATGCCTCAATGAATGGAGATTGAGAGGAAGTCCCTTACAAAGACGGTATCCTTGGTTTAAGGATAAATCAATTACATAATTAAGTGTGACAAATGAATACACCAAATATAAGTGGATATTATGTGTAAAACAATCAGAGGTTATTCAAACATATTCATAGAACGACATATTCAATGAGTACAAGTTTATCCCAAAGAATAAAATTTGGGTTAAGAAGTTCCCTTGAAAACATTTGACAGCCTAATGGCATCACTACAAAATTCAGAAAATGAGTTGATGAGAGATAAAAAGGGTATCTAATCACATGGACATAAAATTTAAATCAATAAGGATATATAAGAACATATCACAACATAATAGTATGTGAATTAAAATACATAACAAAAGAAGTCTTTTAAAAAGGAGAGGGTGAAAGGTTCCCTTACCGACATGGGTATCTTTTGAAACATACAAACCGTGAAAGAAGGACAACACAACATTGATGTAAATACTCAAAAATGAAATTATATTACCCATTGAGTAAAATAATTGGAAGTACATACACCACTCAAAAGAAATTTTGGCAAATGTAACATAAATCTCATGGGGATAAAAGTGAGATGAAAAATCCCTTACGAAAACTCGGTATCCTAACTGCGCCACATAAAACATACAAAAATGGATTGATGAGATCAAATAGGGTCTCTCATCATATTAACAAAATTTTTAAAGAAATATTAATATAAAATAACATCCCCCAACATAACAAAGAGGAGCATAAAAAAGTGACATATAGGAGAGTACTTAAAAAGAAATAGAGAGGTTAGATCTCTTACGAAAATTCGGCAGCCTAACAGCGCCACTAAAAACATCCAAAATGGATTGATGAGAGAGAATATGTTATCTCATCATATGAACATAAAAATTACAGTAATATTAATAAAAAATAATATCCCAATAACATGAAAGATTAACATACAAGGAATGACATAAAAGAGTGTACTTAAAAAGAAGGAGAGGGGTAGGATCCCTTACCTCAAGTCTGACTTGTCTTGTTCGTTTCTTTTTATTCCAGAATAATAAAATTTGGTCAATTTATAATTTCATAAGAACCTCCTTTAAATATTATTATTCAGTTCATATCACATATTATAATTTTATAATAATTTTTTAATAATGATAGTTCATATCAGACGTTTTTGTCGATGTTTGGTACATGAGTCAAAAATGAACTTGTTTGAAAAATGATTTCCCATGTAGTTTTAAGTAAATAATTTCCAGAATAGTATTAATGATTAAAATATCATATATATCCATTAAATATTCATCTTATACTATTCCATATCATTTGGAGATAAAAAACTAAAAGCACCGTTCATGGAGACGGTAGGCTGTACGTACGCATGAACGTTACTTTTAATTTTTTGTCATATTAATGGAATTAAAAATAAATGATATATATAAATATATATTATAATTACAGTATAATATATATGTTATATAGGTCACATATGTTCATTAATTTCATTATTTATAAATTCCATGTATTGCATGTACGAGTCACATCACTTGAGGGGGCGGTAGTCCACACTTCCTCATATGAAATTATCGCATTTACACAACATGAAAAGAATAAAGGTACGTTTTAAATATAAAATACAGAAGAATATAGTAAACATAAATACCATATATATCATATATAAAATACAATGACATCATAATGGCCACCTTTAAAGGTGTTAAAAGCATATTGAACAATCATCGTTTCGTGAGGTAGAAAATCGCCAACCACAGAAACAGTATGTTCTTTAACCATTAGACGAAGGTGTGTGTAAGTGTAGCATGATTCCTTATTATAAAAACATTATAGTATATTTATGATACTGTAGTTGTTAGAGTAGAAATGAATAAAAATATTTTAGGGTTTTGGAGAAGCAAAATAAAACAAAAGGACTCAAGTGAAGACATTTCCTTAAAATCGGGTAGCTCCTTTTGGTTTGAGCTCAAAAGCTTCCTTGAGAAGACTTTTGCCCAAAGTGAGGCTTCAAGGAGTTAGAGAAGGATGTGGAGATAAAAAATGGGAAGGGTTTGTCCGAGCCAAAGGCATTGTATGTGTGGGTAAGGAGGTAGATGTGGGGGCCTTTTATAAGAGGAGAGGAGGGGCACCATTGGAATGTAATGAAATATTCCTTTATTTTAAAATTAATTTCGGATTAAAAAGGTCCCAAATTGATATAATTATAGGATAAGGTGATTAAGGTTAGAAATATACCCATATTATAGGTTTTGGACATGTTTAGGTCATAGAGTTTACATTATCTTTTCATTTTATTTAAATCCTTTATTAATGAGGTAATCGCTGCATCATCATGATGTCATAAATAATTTAATATATTTAATGTCTACAAATTATAAAACAAATATAATGATGTAGGAAATGTTTTTATCTTTCTAATTAATATTTATAGTCAAATATCTGACTTGTATAACCCCATCTAAAAATTGTTTTAGTAAAACTTTTCATGTTTGTGTCATTTTTACTTTAACATTAAATAAAAAGCTATTTATGTCATTTCCCAACCAAAGTAACTCCATGGGGTCCCCAAGTTGACCCATGGATTGAATTTCTCGGACATGACACATCCAATGAGGGTAAGACATGTTTCAAGCTCATCTCATATTATTAAAACATTATTTTTACCTTAAACTACACTAATTACCTCTAATCGCGTTGAAAAACATCAAAGTTACTATTCACAAAAAAAAATATTTTAATACCATTGAACCACATTTTAATTCTTAATTACAACCATGTATGATGGATTTTTTAAATTCAAAACACAGAGGTGGTAAAATTTCATTTAAACGAAAAATCAATTTCTTAAGTACCACTTAGTGGTTTCACTATTCATCAAAAATTGAAGTTTTCCAGAAAAAAAATCAAAACTTCACCCTAAGCTATATTTGATATTCCAAATTCAAAAATGATGACTATTTTAAAAAATTCAAAACATATAAGTTTCATTAATTAATTTAATAATTAATTCCCGCTGTCAGATCAAATAGCGTGTTTTTATGAAACAATAAGTATCAAAAGATTGACACTAGTTTAAGTCCAATTTCAAAGTGAAATTAATTTCAACGACCACTATTGGATTAAATTGTAAAAATATATTCTAATTTTACTTTAAAACAATTAAAAAGATAATCTAATCATATAAGTAAAATATATTAAAAAGAGGTTTTGAATTAAAATACAACAATTTTCACTATTCATTAAAAAATGAACTTTATCGGAAAGATACCAAATATTTACACAAAGTAAATTTTGATGTCTCAATTCTAAATAAGAATTTTATTTTGTCAAATATAAAACATAAAACGTTCATTAAGTGGATTTAATAGAGTTTTTCCTTAAAAAGGCGGTTAATCGACCTTTTAACGAATATTGGAATGTCTACGCTTATAATTGGATTCATTCGCATTTTTTATCCTCTAACATTTATTGTAAAGAGTAAAAATATTTGAAAAACATATATAATAATTTTGTAGTTAGTTCCTTTCATTCCCTCCATTACAACGACTAGGCGTTAACTACTATTAAAAATAATATTATTTTATTATTAGAGTGCAACGTAAGATCCCAAGAAACTCGTTGTTGCGTATTGGGTGTCCCATCGAGCATAGAATCCCCATTAAAGTAATATTAATATTTTATTCACAAATATGGAAAAATATAAAGATGTCATATTATTTATTTACCTGGGGTGATACATCCTTCCCCCCTATTATGGAATTTCGTCCTCGTAATTTTAAAATTGAGCTTGGAAACATACTTGAAATTCCCACATCGGAACAAGAGTCGGTAACATAATCACTATAAAATAAAGAAAGATAAGTATAGAGGTCACCCGAGTTAACCCATACTAGGATTCCATGTACGAAAACATGGACATGGAGGAGAAAACATAGGGTCTTGTTCTGATGGAGAGTGATAGAAAACTTGTTTAGGAGAAAGTTAACCACAAGAAAATCACAAACATGTAATGGGTTAAACGGTATTTGATTACTTAGTAGGAAAAGTTAATAGACAACATTTATGTTTTAAGTTACTTTTTATTGAGGAATTTATTCATAAGGAAACATAATCACTTATCATGTTGACTTTCAAAATTTATTAGATTCCTTACACAAACTTATATTTTCTCCAAAAGACGAGTATTTAGGAAGACTTGTTCACATTAAGAGTACTGTAATCAACTTATAGAGAATCACCTAATACAAAAAATAGAACTATATACTTCCCATGTCTTTAGACATTAACCAAAACCAAAACCAAAAAGGATAGTACAAGATCATATAATCCAAAAAATAATAACCCTTTATAAAAATAAAATCTATTCTTAATCTCCATAATTTGTCTAACAAAACCCAAAGTTCAACGAGGACCATTCGATAAACAATTTGTCCATAAAATTCTTCAATATAAACCAAACAAAGATTGAAACCCAAATATTTGAAGGATTTAGTCACATTGTCTTCCATGTTATATCATAACATTTATCTCCAAACTACATCAGTTGCTCTTAATGTCTCGTATTGAAAAGTAATTAACCTAATCACATATCCTCCATGATAGGTTAATAAATTTCCATAGATAACCCAAAATCAACTTACTCTTAATTCATAAAATCATATAACTAAAATGAATCAGTCAAACTAACCAGGGAATTCATGTAGTCCGGTGGTAGGCGATAAATACCAATCGCATTTTGGTTGTGGGTTCGATTCCCGCAGCTTTGTCCGAAGCGACGGGTTGTCACACGGTCTACGTGTTGTCATTTTTATAAAACTCCAAAAATAACCCTAATATGTTTTAACCTCAATAGTTTCCTTATACATCTCATTTTCATCCAAATTCATTACGATCTAGACATATTAATTCTTGAAGTCTTATTTCACCACCATAAGATAAAATAAAACGATTCCCAAAATGAATAACATCATTCCTTGATCATGGCGTCCACTTGGATTCATCCTCATCTTGCTCACGTAGGTAGAAGTCCCATGCATTAAAACAATGATTTAGATATATTTCAAAATCATTTTATTCCTCCATCCAAATACTCCTTGTACAACATGGGTCATATGGGTGTTCATAGAAAAAAAGTTTTGGAAAATATTCATGTATGACATATAATTCCAAAACATCTGATAAAACATGATTTCTATAAAATAGTCAGACAGAATTTGAGTTGAAACATTCTATTATTCTTCCTTTTAAAATTCCATAAGTATGTGCTGAGAGACTATATTTTAAAAGCAAATATAAAAAGGTTGCGCAAGGGTCTCCTTCTAAAGCACCATTTTTAAAATCATAATATGCTTCAAATTCTTGTGATAAGGTAAAATATTTTAAAATACCTTGATAATATTTACCTTTCTTGAAAATATGAGAATATTGTGAAAATAGTATTTGTCTAAAACAACCCATGATCCATGATGATAACAAGGTATAGTGGAGGTGTTTGTTATGTCAAAAAACTACTTGAAAGTGATTTGAATGCTAGAAAAAGTTTCACAATCATCCGAACATGACTTTGAAATAATTATTCCAAGCATCTTATCAGGAAGAGATAAGAATTTCGTTTGAGATCCTTCTCCTACCATTCATAACCGACTTTACATGACCTCAAAAAAGTTATAAAAAAGGATTTAACTAAAATAATAGATATAGGGAGTAATCATGTGTCTAACAAAAACTCATAATCCCTAATGTTGTCTAAACCGACCTCTGATACCAACTATAATGCCCCATCCTTAAACAATACTTAATCTTGAGTTAATACAAGATTACACATTGAGGATATTTTCAGGTTTAGAGTTTTATAGAATTAGATCATAAAACTTGCATTACATTCCACATTTAAACAAAGTGGTTACATAAAGAGAGTATTCATTTTTCCCCATCAACAGAAACAAATTTAAAATAAAACATGGATTCTTTCATGACAATTCCAAAACATTATCATCATATCATGTACCTTTCCATTGACCTATGAAAAACATTTCAAAAAAAAAATTGGGATGAGCATAAAAAGCTCAGTAAGAGATATAAAAAAAATTGAAAGGAAAAATGAGTAAATGTATAAATAAGAATCAATTAAATCATACTTTACTCATAAAACATAAGCACTTTAACATACCTTATCAAATCATGAATAAATCATAGAAATCATAAGACATAAGGGTAACTTGAGGCATTCATAACATTCTTACGTAGGGAGTAACCCTCTTGGTTACATTTGGAATACCCATCACAGTTTATCCTCTCAATCTCTTCGGATAAACCTTAACATTTCACTCCTTCGTGTTACCCAATGCATTGGAGAGATATATCGGGCTCACCCTCCCTTAGTTTATCACAGAACCACCCGTCTTCATAACAATGCCCAGGAACCATAACATAATCGTATCACATAAAACGTGCATAAAGGAAACATAACATTTCCACTTTTAAATCATAAGATATCAATACAACACATTGATATAAAAACATTATGAAAACCATTTTCAATACCAAAATAAAAGAAAAGTAAAACATGGTATTTATTTTTCTTTTAAAAAAAGGTATGGCTTGTAGAGGAAGCCGAAACTCAAATAATGGTCACGGCGGCGGAGAAGTCGTTGTCGCCGCATAAGTACGACAAAAACATTTCCTTTTGTCATTTAGTAAAACTATTTGTATAAAAAAAGATTCCTTTTTGGATAAACGTAAAAGTAAAAGGGGTTTATACATCGTATAAAAGAAGGTTGTGTATAAAACAAAATATGCCTCAATGAATGGAGATTGAGACGAAGTCCATTACAAAGACGGTATCCTTGGTTTAAGGATAAATCAATTACATAATTATGTGTGACAAACGAATACACGAAATATAAGTGGATATTAAGTGTAAAACAATCAGAGGTTATTCACACATATTCATAGAACGACATATTCAAGGAGTACAAGTTTATCCCACAGAATCAAATTTGGGTTAAGAAGTTCCCTTGAAAAATTTGACAGCCTAACGGCATCACTACAAAATTCAGAAAAAGAGTTGATGAGAGATAAAAAGGGTATCTCATCACATGTACATAAAATTTTAATCAATAATAATATATAAGAACATTTCCCAACATAATAGTTTGTGAATTAAAAGACATAACACAAGAATTCTTTTAAAAAGAGGAGGGTGAAATTTTCCCTTACCGACATGGGTATTTTTCGAAACATACACCCCGTGAAAGAAGTACAATAAAACATTGATGTAAATACACAAAAATGAAATTATATTACCCAATGAGTAAAATAATGTTTATTACATACAACACTCAATGGAAATTGTGGCAAATGTAGCATAAATATCACGGGAATAAAAGTGAGATGAAAAATCCCTTACGAAAACTCGGCAGCCTAACGACGCCACTTAAAACATACAAAAATGGATTGATGAGATCAAATAGGGTCTGTCATCATATTAAAATAATGATTAAATAAATATTAATATAAAATAACATCCCCCAACATAACAAATAGGATCTTAAAAGAAGTGACATAAAGGAGAGTACTTAAAAATAAAGAGAGAGGTTAGATCTCTTACGAAAATTCGGTAGCCTAACAGCGCCACTCAAAACTTCCAAAATTGATTGATGAGAGAGAATAGGTTATCTCATCATATGAAAATAAAAATTACAGTAAGAGTAATATAAAATAACATCCCAATAAAAAGAAATATTAGCATAAAAGGAATGACATAAAATGGTGTACTTAAAAAGAAGGAGAGGGGTAGGATCCCTTACCTCAAGTCCGACTTGTCTTGTTCGTTTCTTTATATTAAAGAATAGTAAACTTTGGTCAACTTATAATTTCCTAAGAACAACCTTTAAATATTATTATTCATTTCATATCACATATGATAATTTTATAATAATTTTTTAATAATGATAGTTCATATCAGACGTTTTTGCCGATGTTTGGTACATGAGTCAAAAATGAACTTGTTTGAAAAATGATTGCCCATGTAGTTATAAGTAAATAATTTCCATAATAGTATTAATGATTAAAATATAATATATATCCATTAAAAATTCATTTTATACTATTCCATATCATTTGGAGATATAAAACTAAAAGCACCGTTCATGGAGACGGTAGGTCGTACGTACGCATGGACGCTACTTTCATTTTTTTGTCATATTAATGGAAATAAAAATAAATGATATATATATATATTATAATTCCATTATAATATATATGTTATATAGGTAAAATATGTTCATTAATTTTATTCTTTATACATTCCATGTATTGCATGTACGAGTCACATCACTTGAGGGGGCGGTAGTCCACACTTCCTCATATGAAATTATCGCATTTACACAACATGAAAAGAATAAAGGTATGTTTGAAATATAAAATACAGAAGAATATAGTGAACATAAATACCATATATATCATATATAAAATATAATGACATCATAATGGCCACCTTTAACGGTGTTAAAAAATATTGAGCAATCATCGTTTCATGAGGTAGAAAATCGCCAACCACAGAAACAGTATGTTCTTTAACCATTAGACGAAGGTGTGTGTAAGTGTAGCTCGAATACTTATTATAAAAACATTCTACTATATTGAAGATACTGGAGTTTTTAGAATATAAATTAATAAAAATATTTTAGGGGATTGGAGAAGAAAAATAAAACAAAAGGACTCAAGTGAAGACATTACCTTAAAAGTGGGTAACTCCATTTTGTTTGATCTCAAAAGCTTCCTTGGGAAGACTTCTGCCAAAAGTGAGGCTTCAATGAGTTAGATAAGTATGTGGAGATACAAAATGTGCAGGGTTTAGCCGAACCAAAGTCTTTGGATGTGTGGGTAAGGAGGTAGATGTGGGGGCCTTTTATAAGAGGAGAGGAGGGGCACCCTTGGAAAGAAAAGAAATATTCCATTATTTAAAAATGATTTTCCAATTTAAAAGTCCCAAAATTGATATAATTATAGAATAAGGTGATAAAGGTTCGAAATATACCCATAAAATAGGTTTTGGACATGTGTAGGTCATAAAGTGTACATTATATTTTCTTTTTATTTAAATCCTTTATTAATGAGGTAATCGTTGCATCATCATGATGTCATAAATAATTTAATATATTTAATGTCTAAAAATTATAAAACAAATATCATGATGTAGGAAATATTTTTATATTTCTAATGAATATTTATAGTCCAAAATATGACTTGTATAACCCCATGTAAAAATTGTTTTAGTAAAACATCTCACGTTTTTGTCATTTTTACTTTAACATTAAATAAAAAGTTATTTATGTCATTTCCCAACCAAAGTGGCTCCATGGGGTCCCCAAGTTGACACATGGATTGTCTTGGTCGGACATGGCACATCCAATGAGGGTATGACATGTGTCAAGATCATCTCGTATTATTAAAAGATTATTTTTACCTTAAACTACACTAATTACCTCTAATCGCGATTAAAAACATAAAAGTTACTATTCACCAAAAAATTATTTTAATACCATTGACCCTCATTTTAATTATTAATGACAACCATTTGTGATGGATTTTTTAAATTCAAAACATAGAGGTGGTAAAATTTCATTTAAAAGAAAAATCAATTTCTTAAGTAACACTTAGTGGTTTCATTATTCATCAAAAATTGAAGTTTTCCAGAAAAAAAAACAAAACTTTACCCTAAGCTATATTTGATATTCCGAATTGAAAAATGATTTCTATTTTAAAAAATTCAAAACATATAAGTTTAATTAATTAATTTAATAATTAATTCCCACTGTCAGAGAAAATAGCGTGTTTTTATGAAACAATAAGTATCAAAAGATTGTCACTAGTTTAAGTCCAATTTCAATGTAAAATTAATTCCAACGAACACTATTGGATTAAATGGTAAAAATATATTCTAATTTTACTTTAAAAACAGTTCAAAAGATAATATAATAATATAAATAAATTATATTAAAAAGAGGTTTTGAATTAAAATACAACATTTTTCACTATTCATAAAAAAATGAACATTATCGGAAAGATACCAAAAATTTTCACAAAGTAAATTTTGATATCCCGATTCTAAATAAGAATTTTATTTTGTCAAATATAACACATAAACTTTTAAAAAGTGGATTTAAAAGAGGTTTGCCTTCAAAAGGCGGTTAATCGACCTTTTAACGAATATTGGAATGTCTACGCTTAAAATTGGATTCATTCACATTTTTAATCCTCTAACATTTATTGTAAAGAGTAAAAATATTTGAAAAACATATATAATCATTTTGTAGTTAGTTCTATTCATTCCCACCATTACAATGGCCAGACGTTAACTACTATTTAAAATAATATTATTTTATTATTAGAGTGCAACGTAAGATTCCCAAGAAACTCGTTGTTGCGTATTGGGTACGCCATCGAGCATATAATACTCTTTAAAGTAATATTAATATTTTATTCACAAATATGGACAAATATAAAGATGTCATATTCTTTATTTACCTGGGGTGTTACATCCTTCCCCCCATTTTAGGAATTGCGTCCTCGCAATTTTAAAATTGATATTGGAAACATCCTTGAAATTCCCACAACAGAACAACAGTCGGTAAAATAATCACTTTAAAATAAAGAAAGATAAGTACAGAGGTCACCCGAGTTAACCCATACTAGGATTCCATGTAGGAAAACATGGACATGGAGGAGAAAACATAGAGTCATGTTCTGATGGAGAGTGATAGAAAACTTGTTTAGGAGAAAGTAAACCACGAGAAAATCACAAACTTGTGATGGGTAAAACGGTATTCGATTCCCCAGTATGAAAAGTTAATAGAAAACATTTTTTTAAGTTACTTTTTATTGAGGAATTTATTCATAAGGAAACATAATCACTAATCATGTTGACTTTCAACTTTTATTAGATTCCTTACACAAACTCATATTTTCTCCAAAAGACGAGTATTTAGGAAGACTTGTTCACATTAAGAGTACTATAATCAACATCTTGAGAATAACATAATCCAAAAAAATAGAACTATATACTTCCCATGTATTTAGACTTTAACCAAAACCATAACCAAAAAGAATAGTACAAGATCAGATAATCCAGAAAAGGACAACCCTTTATAAAAAGAAAAACTATTCTTAATCTCCAAAATTTGTCCAACAAAACCCAAAGTTCAACGAGGACCATTCGATAAACAATTTGTCCATAATATTATTCAAATTAAACCAAACTAAAATTGAAACCCAAATATTTGAAGGATTTAGTCACATAGTCTTCCATGTTATATCGTAACATTTATCTCCAAACAACATCATTTGCTCTTAATGTATCGTATTGAAAAGTAATTAACCTAATCACATATCGTCCATGATAGGTTAATAAATTTCCATAGATAACCCAAAATCATGTTACTCATAATTCATAAAATCATCTAACTAAAAAGAATCAGTCAAACTAATCAGAGACTTCACGTAGTCTAGTGGTTGGCGATAAATACCAGTAGCATTTTGGTTGTGGGTTCGATTCCCGCAGCTTTGTCCGACGCGGCGGGTTGTCACACGGTCTGCGTGTTGTCCTTTTTATAAAACTCTGAAAATAACCCTAATATGTTTTAACCTCAATACTTTTCGTATACCTCTCATTTTCATACAAATTTGTAACGATATAGACATCTTAATTCGTGAATTCTTATTTCACCACCATAAGATAAAATAAAACGATTCGCAAAATGAATAACAGCATACCTTGATCATGGAGTCCACACGGTTTCATCCTCATCTTTCTCACATAGGTAGAAGTCCCATGCATTACAACAATGATTTAGAGATCTTTCAAAATCATTTTCTTCCTCCATCCAAATACTCCTTGTACAACATGGGTCATATGGGTGTTGACAGGAAAACAATTTTGGGAAATAATCATGTATGACATATAATTCCAAAACATCTGATAAAACATGATTTCTATAAAATAGTCAGAAAAAATTTGATTTGAAACTTTCTGTTATTGGTTCTTTTAAAATACCATAAGTATGTGCTGAGAGACTATATTTTAAAAACAAATATAAATAGGTTGTGCAAGGGTATCCTTCCTCATCACCATTTTTAAAATCATAATATGCTTCAAATTCATGTGATAAGGTAAAATATTTGAAAATACCTTGATAATATTTACTTTTCTTGAAAATATGAGAATATTGTGAAAATAGTATTTGTCTAAAACAACCCATGATCCACAATGATAACAAGGTATAGTGGAGTTGTTTGATATCTAAAACAACTACTTGCAAGTGATTTGTATGCTAGAAAAAGATTCACAATCATCCAAACATGACTTTGCAATAATTATTCCAAGAATGTCATCAGGAAGAGATAGGAATTTCGTTTGAGATCCTTCTCCTTCCATTCATAACCGACTTTACTTGACCTCAAAAAAGTTATAAAACAAGGATTTAACTAAAATAATAGATAGAGGGACTAATCACGTGTCTAACAAAAACTCCTAATCCCTAAAGTTGTCTAAACCGGCCTCTGATACCAACTATAAGGCCCCAGTATTAAACAATACTTAATCATGAGTTAATACAAAATTACACATTGAGGATCTTTTCAGGTTTATAGTTTTAGAGAATTAGATCATAAAACGTGCATTACATTCCACATTTAAACAAAGTGGTTACATAAAGAGAGTATTCAGTTTTTCCCACTAACAGAAACATATTTAAAATAAAACATGGATTCTTTCTTGAAAATTATTTGACACTATCATCATATCATGTACCTTTCCCTTGACCTATGAAAAATATTTCAAAAAAAACTTGGGATGAGCATAAAAAGCACAGTAAGGGATACAAAAAAATTGAAAGGAAACATGAGTACATGTACACATAAGAATCAATGAAATCATACATTACTCATAAAACATAAGCACTTTAACATACCTCATCAAATCATGAATAAATCATAGAAATCATAAGACATAAGGGTAACTTGATGCATTCATAACATTCTTACGTAGGGAGTAACCTTCTTGGTTACGTTTGGAATACCCATCACAATTTATCCACTAAGTCTCTTCGGAGAAACCATAACATTTCACTCCTTCGTGTTACCCAATGCATTGGAGAGCTATATCGGGCTCACCCGCCCATAGTTTATCACGGAACCACCCGTCTTCATAACAATGCCCGAGAACCATAACATAATCGTATCACTTAAAACGTGCATAAAGGAAACATAAAATTTCCACTTTTCAATCATAAGATATCAATACAAAACATTGATATAAAAACATTATGAAAACCATTTTCAATACCAAAATAATAGAAAAGTAAAACACGTTATTTATTTTTCTTTTAAAAAAAGGTATGGATTGTAGAGGAAGCCGAAACTCAAATAATGGTCAAGGCGGCAGAGAAGTCGTTGTCGCCGCATACGTACGACAAAAACATTTCCTTTTGTCGTTTAGTAAAACTATTCATATAAAAAAAGATTCCTTTTTGTATAAACATAAAAGTTAAAGGGGTTTATAAATCATATAAAATAATGTTATGTATAAAACAAAATATTCCTCAATGAATGGAGATTGAGACGAAGTCCCTTACAAAGACGATATCCTTGGTTTAAGGATAAATCAATTACATAATTATGTGTGACAAACGAATACACCAAATTTAAGTGGATATTAAGTGTAAAACAATCATAGGTAATTCACACATATTCATAGAAAGACATATTCAAGGAGTATAAGTTTATCCCAAAGAATCAAATCTGGGTTAAGAAGTTCCCTTGCAAAAATTTGACAGCCTAACGGCGTCACTACAAAATTCAGAAAATGAGTTGATGAGAGATAAAAAGGGTATCTCATCACATGGACATAAAATTTAAATAAATAATGATATAGAATAACATATCCCAACATAATAGTATGTGAATTAAAATACATAACAAAAGAAGTCTTTTAAAAAGAGGAGGGTGAAAGGTTCCCTTACCGACATGGGTATCTTTCGAAACATACACCCCGTGAAAAAAGGACAATACAACATTGATGTAAATACACAAAAATGAAATTATATTACCCAATGAGTAAAATAATGTGCAGTACATACACCACTCAAAAGAGATTGTGGAAAATGTAGCATAAATCTCACGGGAATAAAAGTGAGATGAAGAATCCCTTACGAAAACTCGGCAGCCTAACGACGCCACTTAAAACTTACAAAAATGGATTGATGAGATCAAATAGGGTCTCTAATAATATTAACAGAAAGTTTAAAGAAATGTGAATATAAAATAACATCCCCCAACATAAAAAATATGAGCTAAAAAGAAGTGACATAAAGGAGAGTACATTAAAAGAAAGAGAGAGGTTAGATCTCTTACAAAAATTCGGCAGCCTAACAGCGCCACTCAAAACTTCCAAAATGGATTGATGAGAGAGAATAGGGTATCTCATCATATGAACATATAAATTACAGTAAGAGTAATATAAAATAACATCCCAATAACAAGAAAGATTAGCATAAAAGGAATGACATAAAAGAGTGTACTTAAAAAGAAGGAGAGAGGTTGGATCCCTTACCTCAAGTCCGACTTGTCTTGTTCGTTTATTTATATTCCTTAATAATAAACTTTGGTAAATTTATAATTTCCTAAGAACCTCCTATAAAGATTATTATTCAGTTCATATCACATTTTATAATTTAATAATAATTGTTTAATAAGGTTAGTTCATATCAGAAGTTTTTGCCGATGTTTGGTACATGAGCCAAAAATTCACTTTTTTGAAAAATGATTTCCCATGTAGTTATAAGTAAATAATTTCCAGAATAGTATTAATGATTAAAATACCATATACATCCATTGCATATTCATTTTATACTGTTCCATATCATTTCGAGGACTACGGGTTACCAATTTCCATTAACATCTTTAATTCTGGTCGTGAAACCATTTTTATGGTTGAACCAGACTCCTAAATATAGTTTTTATGATTTATTTCAATGTAATCCTTTTGTGAAAATGATTTAAAATAATAACACAATACAATTGATTCTGGGAAAAATTGTCAAATTAATGATAACATTTATTATTAATGTTTTATATAATGATTCACCTTCACTATAAATAATGAAATTAATTTCATTACCATGTAATATTATGTATGTTTACTAATTTTGTACAGCTTTAATTCTTTTTGATCCCTTTCATCAGATATGTTTATTTGAACATGAATAAAAGTTAACCGGTCCTTAAAACCAAATAAGAAAATGCTCCCAAACAACGATGTTGAACCACTTAACTCATCAAGAAGGTAATTAATGAACATAAAAAGGTTACAATAAAAAATTTAACTATAAAAGAGGTTCCAGAATTCTTAATTAATGAATCTAATTTGATTATTTATATCATTAATATCAAGTGGAGAACACCATCAGACTTACGGTAAGAGATCCTCTCTGTTTCACTTTTATTCAAGAATATCCACTAAGTTATTACCTTTTATGTGTAACCCATATTTATGGGGTATGATTTATCACCTCCCCCATACATCCCTTAGAATATATAAGTGATGATAAACCCCTTTCTATCAAATTAATCCTTCTTAATTACACCTGATACCAAGCTGATAATCTGTAAGGGATTCTACCCGAACCTCATTTTTTCTATTGTGTTGCCTTTTATTCCTTTTACCAAAATGAAGATATCTTGTATATTTTATTTTCATCATTTAATTTCTGTTTAAATTTATCAAATTCATTTATCAAGAACCTTTCATCAATATATTTTGGATATAAACATGTTTTTAAATGATTCCATCCTCAATACTTCCCGATAAGCAAACCTGTTTGGATGGAACTTCCCAAATTATTACCTGATTTCAAGTGAACTATATATTCTATTTTAGTAAACCAATTTCTTAATAAAATATTTATTTTTATAATGAAAACATTCTCGTATCTCTTCTGATTTGGTAAAAAATATTATTCCCTTTTTTATTTTAAATACATGTTAGTGTTTCTCTTAAACCCAGACTAAAAGTTTCAAATGTTAATAATTATTTAATATATTATTTACATTTTTTCACATTTGTTTGAAATAAAATAACACGATATATGCCTATTTAAACTTTTAAAATTCCATGTATGTTATAATTCTTTTCCTTCATGGACACTTTTATGATACACCCCTTTTTTATGCTTTATGACCTGATTGTGGTACCCAATCCATTCCCTAGGTAACCCTTATGTTTATGTGTGATTGATAATGTATGATTATTTATGTGGAAATAAAAATCATGAAAAATTATAGAAGGGTGACCCATTATAAAACTCTAATGATTTGGGTAGTATTTAGTCTAAAAATATTTTATGTGCAATTGTCTTGGCAACTATCCTCGACTCCTTTTACCATGTGAAACATTCTTGGTGGTTAACCTTGACTTCTACTCCTCTTTGTGCAAAGATCCTTGACTCATGCAAAATTAATGACTTATTTTTCTACCACATAACTTTGAATTAATGTTTATATGTCTATATATTTATAAATTATTATTTCATATGTTCCATTCCTTTTTATATCATTATGTAATGATCTCTAACCCATTTTCAAAAGGCATATTATTATGTATTTTTACCTTAATGGGATTTTATCTCATCCCTTTACTCATGTGAACCACAAGGTAACCTTTGAATATTTAAGGGATAAAAATAAGTTAGGATATCTTTATCAATAATAAATAATGAAGTGTATTTTAGTTCCTGGTTTTCAGTTTTATCTATCTGGTCTTCCAAGACACTAGAATTTACGATCCATGGCTTGAAATCTGATGTATAACTATGATTAAAATATTTTAATGTTAAATGTAAAATGTTAGGGTTTCAATATTTAGGGATTAAATTTTAAGGCATCCTAGAGATTAATCTTTAAAATCTATTTTTTTGAATTTATTTTCGTATAAATAAATATCTTTTATCTAATTTGGGGCATTGAATTTTTGGTTAACATAAAAGCTCATATCGATAGTTCTACTCGACATCTTTATTTTAAAAATGTTTATGGATTGGTGTGAATATTTAATGTAGGGTTTCATGTTAATGTATGAAGAGTATGACCCTTAATTTTTATGGTTGGAATTGTATCTTATCAATTGGTATTAGTAGCCTTAGGGATCATTGATTTAATTGTAGAGAACATCCTACCATTGTATACTAGTATCCTAATGTATATCTAGAAAACTTCTATAGTTTTTTAAATGATAGTAAAGTGTAATTTGTAATCAATTTCTTCTAAAAAAGATTCATATTTTAATTATATCATATATAATATAGCTAGTGAAATTTTGTAAATATTTGTTCTAGATATATGTGTTTGAAACTAATGGATTCATAAGACTGATCACATCACATTATAATGATTTGGTTCTCTATGTAAAAAACTGAGATGCTTATATTGGTATTTCCGTTTATTAATGTAATCTAAATCAGGTTATAATAAAGAATTTATACACACATCATAGAATTATTGATTTTTATGATCAATTTAAGGGAACTAAACGATTTTCCAAAGTTGATATACGATTGAGGTATCATTAGAATTGATTTCAGAGGGATGATATTCCTTAAAATAGATTTTATAAGCTAGTAAATTCTTTATGAATAGATTTTTTTTTATTTGGTATTATGAATATAAAAATAGTATTCGTAGAATTTATGATTCATATCATTCATAGGTATTATAACTCCATTATAGTGGAATTTTTTGATAATATTTTAGTGTATTATTAAACTAATGGTGACCATAAAAAATAAATGGATATTATTTTGATAACCATTATATATAACTAATATGAAAAAAGCCATAAGTGAATCTTTTAGATATAGGAAGATAACATTCATGGGAATTTGATAATTGAAAAGGGAATAATGGTTGACCGAAGAAAGATAGAGTATTTCATGTATTGGAAATCAACAAAGAATTTTTTTTGAGACACAAGTTTTTTGGATTATAAGGATACTATCAGTAATATATTTTTTAATTTTTCCCATTACTTCTCCTATATTGAAATTAATATGAAATGGTAGTCCCTTTCAATGGAAGGATGATTTACAGTACTCTTTTGGGGAACATAAACAATTAATCACATTATCACCTATAGTGATCTTTTTGAAATATTTGTGGGATACATCATCTTATTTAGAAATTATGGATCTATTTTAGGTAGTTTTCTCATGAATGGGTATCATTTAGAATATTCTACATTACAATAGTTGTGAGTATATGAAAACAATTACGTTATGCATGATCTGAAAATAGTTGTAGTGGTCCATGAAGTAAAAATATAGAAACATTATATTTTTACTGAGAATATCACTTTATTCACTAACCATAAAAGTATGAAAGAGATATTTCTACAAACATATTCAAACTACATTAAATTATGATGGATGGATTATCTCTAAATGTGTGACTTTGAATTTGAATATTAAAATAGAAATTTAATTTATATTGCTAATTTAAAAAACTAAAAATCATATAACTAATTATCTTGAAAATAAAATAATCAATGAAAATTGATGAGAATATTTACCAATATGAACTTGGATTATGATAAGTGGAAAAATGATTCATCATTTTACCAATGAATCTTATTCCTTATATAGTTTAGTATAACATGGAATCCCAAAAATCCCATCCTAATAACATTACCATAAAATCAAAACATAATGGTAGGTAGAAAGTTAATGGATTGATAGAATATTGGAATTAAATGTTTCAATATTGATATCAGATAGAGGTTCAATCTACTTGTTAGGAACATCTTATTTTAGCTTATAACCATTTGAAATGGGAAAGACATATGAAAATCAAAAAAAATTACAAGGTGATGAGGAACCATTTTTTGTGATCATGTATGAATGAAACAATGACTGATTATGCAGTAAAATGGTCCAACTATCAATAGTTCATGGAAGAAAGAGAATCAATAACCAACCGTATTATTAAAATCATTACCTATGTCTTTTGGGAAATTATAATATATTTTCAGGGAATTTTCCAGTATTTTATCGAGAATGATTCTGAATCATGATAAAATCTATGTGAATATAGAAAACTCAAGAAAACAACTATATTTTTCCCAATCTAATAATATTATATGGTGGAATAATTTTCAATATAGAATATATGAAAAGTAGTGAAATTTCACAGAATTTTAGAAAAAACATTCTTGGATAGGGATTCAAGATTCCACTCGTAGTTTTTAAAATCCTAGAAATAATACCTCAAAACCCATTTCATCATATGTATGGTGTCTCATCCTCAAATTTATGGGTTGTTAGAATGTACAATTTTGACTTTTGAAAATAAAATCCAGGATTTTTTTTATAAATTCATGTATATTATGGAGGATCATTTACCACTAGTATAGTTCTCGTATGACAACATTATCAGGTGATGATATATATGGACTCATTAGAAGAATTGTATGTATTTAAATAATGATCGCTAATTTTTTGTGTTGAAACAGAAGAAATATAATTAATTTAACCTAGACTTTTTTGTGAAATAATTGATAAGATTCACATGATCAGGAAGTGAATTACTATAGCCTAGAGCCAGTATAAATATTATTTGAATCATCATTGTCACTTTTTATTTTGTGCAGTGGGAGATAATGTATTTTGGAACATATCACTGAGACTCAAGATTTATTATTTGTCTTATAAAGGGAAGTATGCTCCTCATAATGTTGCACCATTTGAAAATATGGAATGTATTCATGATGATTATTATTATCTTTCTAAACTAAAAATATTAAGTTTGGTTTATAACATATTTTTTTCTCTGACATAAATAAGTATAAACTGATTCCCAGTCATGTTCTCGGTTTGGATCATATAAATCTTGAACGTGATGTGGCCTTTATGCACAAACCATTTTGTATAATGGATAGGAAATGAATAGTATTATGTTGTTGACAAATATCCTTTCTGTAGGTTTCATAAAAAAATGGTCAAATTTCGGAATGGAATTGGGAATGGGAGAACCATATCGAGGGGCATAGGTAATAACTTTTCTATATTACCAATGGACTCATGCTTTTTAATGATGAAAATCCTAATAATGGGGATACTGTGATTTACACAACTTATGGTAAATATTGTAATTTATAGGATTCTATTATTTGAATATTTATTCGGATGGACTATTAAAAGTTCTTGGATGTAAAAATATATGATACTCTAGAATCTAGTTCACGTCATAAATAGTTACTCATTCTAAGAATGGATTTTTGGAAGAATCCAGAAATTTCATTTTGGGCATTAGCTGTTTGTTGGGACGATGATGTTGGAATCCATTAATGGTATGTAATGTATTTCAAGGCCAGAATGTGTTTTAAAATTTTAAATACAATGTAACATGATTTTTGACCTACATGTTATCCCAAAGATTCATGTCATTACCCCATAATTCGTGTTGTGAATGAGGTTATCTTCAATTTATTTATGTAATTATATTCTCATTAATCCCCATTATATTCTCTCCCATTTCACACAAACTCTAACCCTCATTTATGTGATATTGGAGGTCTTCTTCGATCTGAAGGCTGAATTCATCAAAACATGAAGCGTTAAACATTAGGACCTAATGGTCTCATATAAGATTAAAAATGTATGTGTGTATCAACCATTATAAGTAGTTTGTTTTACTCTCCCAAATATTATTCCATAGAACATGAAGGCTTAGATTTATAAATTCATTAAATGTGTTTTCTTGGAAAATTATAGAATCAATTATGTTATAAATCACATTTTTGTTATTTATTTTTAAAATGTGAATCATGGATAATTCCCATGAGGAGTTTTTTAAAATAAATTAAAAAACTATTCTTTATTTTAATGAAAAGTGTTCATTTCTGTGGAAATGGAATATGAGTATTATGTGGCCATGGAATATGAGTATTTGTGTCTTTATAAAATTTTGATAAAGTTCCTTATTATGATTGGAATTAGGGTAATGTTATTAGGGAATGTAGTAAAAATATAATTAATGATATAGTTTGAAATGACATGTTTTCTACTGATGAGTTAGGACTGCAAATATGTTTGATGCATGTTTTGGTTATGTATGTAATGGAAGGGATTTGAAAAGTAGAATGGAAATGTTTTTCCAATTCTATAATACAATGAATTTTCAAACATCATATTTTGACATCCTATTTTTTATGTAAAACCATTTTATAAATTTTTCGTATGTTAGTGTCGTGTTTGTGAATTAATAGGGTTTTCCTACTAAGTTTTCATACTCACCACCTACATATATACATTTGTGTATGTGAAAATGTTGTTGTCTACATTACATGAAATGGGAAGGATTTTTTATTTTATAGTGGACTACTATGATATTTATGATCGATTTTAAAAAAGTTAGACCATTGATGTATGATTATATTGGATCCATAATGCTGCCACAATAGTGCCTTATAGTCTTTCATGTTTTTGGTTTTTAGACCTCAGTTTTGTTTTGTCTTCTGTTTTATCTATAATTATGATGTGGTTTATTTTATTTTAGTTACATGGTTTTATGTCATTCATAATATTATGTACTATAAATGTGTCTCTTTATGGATGTATTTGAGAGGGAAAACCATCCACTATGATTTTGTTAATCACATTGAATTTATTTTCATATTTGGTGTCTTAGGTATGTCATTTGAGGATAGTATCACCTCATTCCTACACAATTCAACGGTCTGGTGCATGATGTTACATATGGACTATTTTAGATACAATGTTCATAAAACCAATTGAACACCACACATCATGATATTTATATCTCACATTGTAAAATACCTTTAAAATCCCAAGTTTTAAAAAATTTGGAAACATTGTAAATATTTATGATAAAGATAAGGCTCATGGATGATATTGGAGTGGTAATATTAGATATTCTTATGATTATAATTAAAAAGTGATGAATTATATGAACTGCATTAAAGGTGATGATAAATTTCACTATGTATCTTCCCATGAAAGTACATATAATATGTGATAATATTTTCAATTTCCCATGATGGAACATATAATGTAAAATATATTCATTTAAATATATATAAAACAAAATATTATAAATTTAAAATGAAATATGATAAAATAATTTCTAAAATTCATTACTTGTTTATTGATATAAATAATATAATTTTATCACTTTTATTGATCATGATACAAATTCAATAGATTCTATGACTACTAAAAAGTATACCTCTTAAGTGGAGGAGTACTATTATAAGGGAATCACACAATATTGACTAACTCGCCATTTGAGTACCATTTCAAAAAGTAATTATGTATATAGAGATAATGATCAAACATTAATCTAAGGATAAATATAAGAATAAATTTATTTCAATCATGTATTTAATGAATGGGAATAAAATTTTTATGGAATCTAATAGCAGTGAGAGTGAAGATAATGTCCATGATGAGAAAACGGATCACTTAGGAGGGTGATTCATGTAGTTTTAAATTATTAATAGGATATTCCAATAGTCCTCCAACACAATGGTAAGATATAGTAGCATAATTGAATAAAATGACACATCTTCTAGAGGTAATATCGTTTATTAATGAAAATATAAGGGATATATCAAAGAATATTATCTAATGATAAAATTAAAAATATGCATGATAAGATAATGTTTTAAAATAAATTTAAGAAATCCACCACATGGAGTGAATTTTTAGATAAAACCTGTGAATTGAATAACATTTTTAGTAATAAAAGAATAGAGAAAACAAATCTCTTCTTTAAGGAATTACATTAATAAGTACATTAAATTTTTCAAATATACCAAAAAATATAATTATTGACAATTCAATTATTTAAATTGAGGAATTAGAAGAACATTATTCCATATTAGTGGATACATTGAATGAGATGACATATAAGAAAAAAATAGTTATAAATAATTATTTATTTTTATAAATTGTTAAATAATGGAACATGATAAAAATTTACAATAAATAAAATATAAAATATATAGATAATCTTATTACTAAGAATAAAAAATGGAAAATTGTACTAGAAATAATTAATAAATATTGAGATACCATGAATAAAATATAAATTTATAAAAGAAACCTAAATTCGAGAATTAATTATGTTATAAAAATAGGTACAAAATAATTTCTATAGAAATTACATTACACATAATTCTAATTCTATTTCTAGATATAGTTATCTAGTGTGTAATGGATACATGACTATAGGAAATGACTCGAACTATTAAATATCACCCATCTAGACCTTCTATATACAATCATCTCAAGCCTTGTGAAATGACTAAATTCATACAAAATCTCCTCCCAATATCCCCCCATGTCTAGCAGGCCATTGTATTATAAAAAGACCAATTCCTCTCCCACAAAGAGGCTCCCAAGGAGTATTAATTTCAGAGGTAAATTCATCTTTTCAATTAATTTTTGTTCATTTCATGTTCATTTGTTTTCATTTCTATCTAAACCTCTCCTCATGAAAATTCTATCAAATAATAAGCAAATGAAATTTAATATAATTTATTTATGATAATGGATTATGTTATTAACATATCTCCTTTACCCTTCTATTATTTTATTAGTAAAAAACACCAACTAAGATGTGCTAATTTACAAAATTCAAGGATGAGAGGTTTTAAATTAATATTTCTATATTAAATTATAGTCATGAAACAATTATTATGGTTCAAAGATACTATAATATATATATTATGACTTTCTAGAATCTTTCCTTACACATGGTTTATATTTATAACGAAAAATGAGTTCATTGTGTTCAAAATCTGCTAATTAACCCAAACAGTTATCATTACATAATTTATATAATGATTCAACATATCTCTCAGTAAACAAATTAAAATTTCAACCATTTAACGTTATTGATGTTAACTAATAATATATAACTTAAATTCTAGAAAACCATTATCATTTTACATGATTCTATGTTCATGTAAATAAGTATAGTGATCAAGAAACCAACAGACCTGTGAAATGAAATTGAACCTCTTAACCCATTACAAAGGCCATGAATGAACATAATAAGGTTATAATATATATATTACATGAATAATATGTTATTTAACTATTAATTATTGAACCTAAATATGATTATTCAGGTTATTATGATCATGTGGAAACACCCTCAGACTTAAGGTAAGGGTTTCTTCATCTCACTTCCATTTTTGTGAGACATTATGTATTCACCACTACTACTTGTGTATGGTGTATGTATACTAACCATTGATGTTTCGTATCATAAATATATTTTTTCCATGATATTAAATGTATCATTTTAATATTTTTAATTTTGGGTCATATGATTCAATTGATTACATTGTTTTATGTATTTTCAACCCGAACCTCCATTTTCATTCTTTTAGCTTTTATTCTCTAATCACCATAATAAAATTCTTATCTACTACTATGTAGACCTCATAAATTATGTGTTAATGTTATATATATATATGTACTACTACTAATAATAATTCTATATTTTATGTAGAGTTACATGTTCTAAAATAATCATTCAAAAATTGTTCTGAAATGCATGCATGATTCGTGGATCTTCTCAAAATATTACCTTTCATGAAGTTCACTCTATAATAGGTTTTAAGCATAATTTGTATTTATAAAACAAAAACATTTAATATTAAAATTTTATTTTTTATCATTTATTGTTTTATTATAGAAACAAAATTTGTGCTTTAAAATCCTTTATTATTTTCCTCAAACGACAATAAAATGTTTTATTTCTAAAGCTCCATTAAAAACTCATTTTAATTGATTTCTCCTAAATAATAAAATATTTATTCATCTAATATAAATTTAATTTTCATCCATTTTTATTTTCTGGCATATAGATGATTACAATGTGATTTCATGACAAATTCAAATTATTTTCCGAAAGAACTCTTTTTTCCAAAGTAAAAAAGGATTTTTCTCTTATCACATTATATTTTATGAGATATATGCCTTGTTCACAAATTATTTATTGCCTGAGGTGTTTTTAATTCCTTTTTTATATAATATCAAGAGTCTCGTTATTATCATGATATTCTAATTTATTATTATCTGAATGTTTCAAGGTGGTGTGGGATAATTTAAATGTTTTAGGATTATATCATCAAGGATTTTTCAATGGTCTCATTTAAAATTATCTTCATATATGTCAAAATAATTTTTTGAATCTTATACCTCTTCAAGGTTTATCTCCTAAAATATCATCCACAATGTTTCATTGAAAGGTTTAGGAATGGTTTTATAGTGGATGTGCTCTCTTGAAACCATTCACCACATTACTCTGATTGGTTAGTGTTTATGTTTAATGATTGAGGAAAATTATTTAAATTTCCTATGTCAATTTAAATATTAATATTTATATTTTTTATAATGATACCCAATCATATAAGGAAAGAATTGTACTTAGTATGTGTCAGGTGTGCCTGAAATAGTCCCTAGGTGCATCAGTATGTCTCACGAGACAAACTATGGTATTGGCACGAGGCCTTGACAGTATAATTAATTGTAGTTTTGGAATGAGGCCTTGATGATACGATTATGATGTCCCTCATTATGCATTCCCTAATTATGAAAATTTTAATTGAAAGATAATTTTGTTATTCATCTAGTAAAATACCCATGATTATGTTTTTTATAGATTATTTATTCATCTATTATTTTTACCATAGTATGTCCAAGATTATATTTAATGGCATCTGTTTATAGTTATTCACCATGCCTAATTATTATGATTATGATATCTTATGTTGTATTGTTTACCCTTACTGAGCATATGAGATAACCCCTTTTCTTATGATGGATATTTCACCGAGATGTGAAGAGGTGTATTATGAATGAATTGGAGGGATAAAAATAGACTTGTAGATGTTCCCAATAAAACATTTATGTTTTTTTCATTTCAATTTGTAATGGAGAACCTCTGTATGAATCTGTTTTTCCAAAACATCTAAAAAAATTGGCCCTTCGGGATACAACTTTGTAGAAATCATTCCAATGTAATGAAATAATTCACTAAATTTGTTCTTATAAGGTTGGGGTGATACAATAATAATATTTTTTAATAAATATTTAGGAGTTACTAAATTTTAATTTTTATCTCCCAAAGGTGAAGCTTGTTTTTTTTATTATTATGTTTTCATGGATTGTTGAAAACCCTAGTGGAGAAACAATTAATATTATAGGATGTGACTTTATCCAAGAATTTGAAATCCAATATTTTGAATCTATTTATTCAGTTCATGAGTATTATAATAACTATTATAAACCTAGAATACCATAATAAAATAGGTTTGTTGAAACGATAAATATATCACTCCATGTGAGAAACGATACCCTTACACATGAGTTCATGTTCTTTTCTAGTGTATGGGATGTGGTTCTGGGTAAAACTTGACAAAGTTAATTTTTTTAATAATTAACTTTATGGTTTTTTGTGATCCTTATCAAAACCTATGACAAATTATAAAACCACCATATGGTGGAAAATCAAAATCAAAATTTCCAAAAAATGCACAATTAATATGTTGGGGTCAAGTTCCATACACCTTTAAATAAAAATTTAAAATGAATTGAACATGTTAATGACATATAATGTTAGGTACCACCATACATGCAATATGAAATGCATTTCATCTTCATATCACAAACAACTCTAGTTATAAAAATCAAGATACAGTAAAACCTCATCATCCACTAAATAACCAAAAGTGTGAAATTAAATAATCAAAAATTTCATTGATGAAGATTACATCACCAACTCTATAACATTACAAATATCTACACCCCTAGGACAACCACTATTGAGGAGAACCATCTAGGAGGACCACTATACTATAAAAATATATAATCCATGATTAATAACTCTACACAATTATCACAAAATTAAATAAAAAATTACAATAATAATATATATACAAAGAATTCCATCACCTTATATGGGAAAAATAAGTAAACTCATAGTTTTTTTCTTCTCATCTTCACCGTGAACCCAGTGAAATAAAACCTAAGGAAAGTTATTGCATGGTATTTAAGTTTAACATTTATATTCTCAATCGAAAATATAACATAGATAAATCGTCACCGAAATATAATAAGGTAATTTTCCAATATTATTTGACATTTTTAATAATAATAAAGTCATAAATAAATGAAAAAAACATATAGATGTATTTTTAATAAATTATTTTATGAGAAAAATCCATGTGAAAAAAATATTTAAAACCTATATAATAGTATATCAAGTAAAAATATAAACAAAACCTACCAAAACTATGACCATGAAAATAATAATGTGGAATAATATTATGTTACAGACATATAATTGCTCATTAACCAAAATGTTGACTTGGAACAACCAAAAACTCTATTACCTTGGCATAACAATAATTCATTAAATCGATAAAATAGTAGGTGATCTTGATAATGGGTGTCATACTTGGTACTCATTGAGAAACCATATTGAACATCATTCATACTTGTCTTAAATTGGAAAATAATGAAATATTGATGCTATAAATGAATAAAATTTGATAAATATTGTGAAATATGAATTGGAACCAAATTGAACGAAAAAATACAATAACTAGTTGAGAAATCAAAATAAAATCATGCTAATTAAATTAAATGAGTTTTTATAAAAAAATGGAATGATATTTGTACCACTTTAGTAAGGTTATAAGTCCCACATTAATATATAGTAGAAAAAATTAATAAATTATGCGGAATTCCTTTCACTAGTTGATATACTTGATTACTCTAAAATATTGTTCGAAAATATATACCATTTTAATTTCAAGACATATGCAATGGTTGTGAGGCATGACTTTTTAAAAGCTATAGTTATTGAGGATATTAATATTTAACAATGCCAATTATTTAAAAATTACTATTTTCAAAACTATTTGTATTAAACATTCAAAATCCTAGTATAATATGATGTTTTATCCTATAGTTTGATATAACATGCTCAACTACATTGCATTAAAAAATGGGTTTTCAAAAGGAAATATTGAACCCATATATTTAACATAAATATTAAAAAATATAGTTTTATTTCTCAAATTTATGTTGATGATTTATTTTTTGTAGTACCAAACTCACTCTATGTGGTAGTCTAAATTTCTAGAAGGTAAAATAAATTTGAAATTGGTTTCATAATAGAGATAAATTATTCCTTTACATTCATATTTTTATAAAAAGTGTAATTTTGAGTAAAATACAATACATTGGATTAACATAAAAATGGTTTTGAATGGATAATGTTAAGATTAGTAATATTACAAAAACACTAATAATAAACATGTATTCTATAAAACCACTAAACTTGTAGAACATTTTCATTATAGAGGTGTGATTGGATGTTTTATATACCATTCGTAATGTAGGTCTAATAAAATATTTTTTTCTTTTATATGAGCTAAATTTATATAAAATATCAACTAATCTCACTTATATGTGCATAGAATAATTTTTAAATACCTTAATAATTTTGAAATATTTTCTATCTTTTACTCTAGAAGATAATCAATTGATATAGTTATTTAGGTTATTATTATGGTGGTTACATGTTATAAAGAAATAAAAATGATAAAACCTATCAATTTTTGGGGAAGTATCTAATTTTATTTTATATTGAAAAATATAACGCTGTCAGATTATATATTACTAAAGATAATTATATATTTACATATAGTTTCATTACATAAATTTGGTGGTTGGAACACACTTTACTATATTATGTATTTGAATTAATACATATCCCTATAAAATGTGATAACATTGTGCTATAAATATTTATATGATTCTTGCATCACATTCCAGTACTATACATATTGATCTAATATAGGAAATCCTAAGTGATCATTATAAGAAGAGTCAAATTAGTCATTATTTTACCTCTATAATGTAGTGAATCTACAACAATTTTATACTCAATTGTGGAGTCATTACAAGAGAAATCCTTAGGAATTTTGTTTATTTACAATTTATAATGATTATATCAAAGATATGGTTCATTTATAAAAAAAATATTCTCGAAGGGGGTAATACTAATGATATTACCATTATCTATAATATATATTTTAATATATTTTTATTCTTATCAATAAATCTTGTAAATCAAACTAACTATATGTAACCAGATTAGTTAATTACCTGTTATATTTTTTTATATGGTTCTAAATCCCAATATTTTTATGTTTTTTCTTGGATCAACTAAAATAGGGTTTAAATAAATTAATGTGATAATTTTTTTATTTTAATTTTGTTTAGGGTTTCCATGGTTGTTGTAACTCTAATTGAAAAATTGTAACTTTTTTCACGAATTTTTTTTACATTTTCAAATTTATTCATGATGAGGAAATAAATTTCCTACATAACATTTGATGTCTTTTATATAAAAACACATGTGATGTTTTCATTGAATTTGAATTTTTGAGATTACTGTTTGATATTAAGAAAATAAGTTTCCACGATGGATCTATTAATTACACTTTAATAAAATTTATGGATATATTTTTTAATACATGATAATAAATTATAGTAACTACAATATATATTTTGATAAAATTATAATATAATTCATTATATAATTTTCATTTAATATTAATCATATTTTGATAGAATGAATATCGATTTTCAACTAACATTGTCAAAATATTCATAGATTTAATTTTTATAATTTTATCATACAAATAAGATTGTATGAATAAATAAAAATATGGTATTAAAATATTAATAATTTTATTTAAAATAATAAATTAAAATTTTTAATTAATAATTCATTACTAATCAATTGGATATAAATAAATATATGACTAGTTTGAGGTAAAAGGGATATTTTTAGAAAACTATTTTTTATAAAATACAGAAGTTAATTCTATTTTAATTAATTAAAATAATATTTAACCATTAATTAGTTAAATTAAATTAATATATTATACATATGAATATATGAATTTAAATCTATATAATCATTATTATCATTCATATAGTTAATATATGATCATATTATTCATAAAAAATGCATTTCTCAGAAAACATTTTTTCCACCCAATTAGCATGTTTATTTTTAAGTTAAACTCAACACATATATTAATTGAATTAGATAAAATGTATTAATTATTTGAAATAAAAAAATTATATAATTTAATAAGGTAAAACTAATTTTTGGTCATAATGAATACTGAAAATAGTAAAAAATAATTACCATAGTTAAGGTAAAAAGGTTATACTAGGGGTTATTCAATATTGTTAACGGTCGAAATGAAATAATAACATTATAAAAACACAGTGGTTTGTCTTATTTTGGCCTAAATATTTTCCTCCTTATAATATGATACATTATTTATCCATATTTATTAGAATTTAACATAAATAAATTTAGAAAATGTGAAAAATTATTAGTGTTCCACACACATCAATTATAAAAGATAACCACCTCCCCTCACTTATTCACAATTATAAATCCATTTTTACATAACAATACCACAAAAAATATCTACCAAAATAATTATAAAAATTATATTGGTGATTTTATTAAAAAAATACAAAACCTAGTGTTCTTAATAAGAGACCTAAAGGAGGGTATTCTAAGATAAGGTAATTGTTTTCATTTGCTTTGCTTCTGACTGGACTTGTCTGGTAAAAAAAATAAGCACATTCATTTTTTACTTCTTCATTTACCAAATTCAATAATATATTAAAAATTACATTATTAAAACAAATATATATCACATATAATTTTATTTTAGTATTTTATGTAAAATTCTCTAACCATATCCTTCTCTATGAAATGGAAAACAAAATCACCACTTGTGTCCACTTTGGACTAAAGCCTCACAAACTGATGAAATGTGTTTTCCATCACCGACTCACATGGATAGTCATAATGATAGAAATAATGAATATATATATGATAATTATTACATGATATTTATTAATTAAAATTAACACATCTTCTAATTACATACTCTTTCACCCATTAAAAATGTAATATCATAGCTAATGCGTATGTACGACCGACTGTCTCCATGAAGTGATGCGATTAATTTTACACGTACATCTTTAAATAAGGATTATTAAAATATATATAATGCAAAGATATGATATTTATAACATAAATATAATATTTTATATTATGAAAACAAATCCCAAACACAAGAACACAAACATCCCAGAAAAAAATACAACTGAGAAAATTTTGTGGTTAACACTCGAATCTATAGGGAATAATGAAATATTATCAATGAACAAGTGATAATGTGTTATAAGAGGATCATATATAATAATTTAAATATTTAAATTTTCATCAAATAAATTATAACATGATTCTAACAATTATAGAAGAGGTTAAATAATGTTCAACTAAAGAAATGTGTGAAGTAACTGAATTCTTCTCAATTTACACTTCATTGAGAAATTTTGATATTATTCAACTATTCACCATTACATGGTCTATAAACTACCCATATGATATATTTAATGTCAAAAAATATTTATTAATAAGGATTAATGTTTCAATTATATTTTATTATATCACAGGGTTTCAATTTAAAACTTAGTAAATCTGGAAGAATTTATTTTACAATATCAATTTTTTGGATTGTTCTTATTTTATTTGATGGAATCTTATTACCAATCCTTATAAAAATAAAAATATTTTATAATAATTTATATATTTTAGGAGTCTATATATTTTATTCAAACATTCTTTTTATTTTTTAGTTGAATAAAGAAATTTAATGTTTAAAATAATAAAATAACTATATTTAAATTTTAATTGGTTATATTTTTCTCCCATGTCCATTTTTTTAAAATTAATTTTAAAAAATATATATCTTTTAAAAAATGATTTATTTAGGAAATTTTTGGTCATACATGATTTATTTTAAAATATTTTAATGTAAAAATTCAACCATTTATCAAATGTTATGTTTTCAACTTTCATTATAAAAATTCAAAATGAATGTTTTTCATGTACATTTATAATAACATTATTCCCCACCACCATAAATATTTTATGATATTTACCTTCTTCTACATAATTCTAATGTATTTAAAAAATGAAATATTTTATGAAATAAATTTTTTATATTTCACTTCAATTCCCTTATACTTATAATTTTTATTAGTTTATTACAAGACTGATATTATCGATTAACTAATGGTCAACTCTTATCTCTTATTAATTTTGTGTTCATTAACAGTCCACTAAAACTATAATTTTTTGTGATTATTGAAAAAGAAATTACCTAAAATATATATTTTATTTGTATCATGTTTATGATTATTTATTAAACTTTAATCAATTCTTATATACATTTTTATATTATTCATGTTATTTGATTGACTGGAGAATATCTTGATAAATCTATATTCTTCAATAAATATAGATATATATTGATAAGGAATATTTTTTATTAATTAAATTTATCATTCAATATATGATGAATTAATTGGAAAATCAGTAATGTTTGAGGCCCCGTTATAGTTAGAAACCCGATTCATCAACATGTCTCATGAGACAAAATATTTATAAAAATTACATGACTTTTGGTGTATACTTACACATAGTTTTAAACTATCATGGTGAAAGTTATTGATGTTATAGATACCATTATGTATAAGATAATGACATAAAATAATAATCAATTCCTTCATTGATAATACAATTATTATTTTCCAGGATAATTCTTCATTTATCATATATCTGGATTCAAATTATGCTCAGGTTATTGATTAAATGGAATTTTTTCTGTTATTTTCTGACCCGTATTTATTATTTCATATTTACTCGTAATAGATTCTAATGTACGTAAGTCTTAACGATAATTTGAGGTCTTCATTATTTTGATTAATTTTCCAATTATATGAAGATGAATTATTGGAATGATTTTTAAGGATACCATGTATTTGATTTTGTTGTGTTTTGTATTCTATTCTGAATGTAAAAGGGGTATAATGTCGATATCTGGTTCTCAAAGAATACTAATATAATTAGTCCTACAATTTTAGAAAGCTTGTATCTGTTATAATATAAAAAATTAGCCACCATCTATGCATTACAAGATTTATGGTTATTAGATTTGGTATCAATGGAAGATTAGTAGAAACCATGAGAATTAAATTTTAGAAAAAATATAGCATGGCACATTACCCTATGAAAGAATTTGAGGATAATTATAGAATAATATCTTTATGTTTTGGTAAGATAGATATTATGTGGGTTTTTTAATAAATTACATCCCAGTAAAGATAATATAAGTGTATGAGTCTCTTGAATAGTTGTATCAGGGGATAGTAACTCAAAAATAAAGATTCTGGTCTTTGAATCGATCATCACCTAGTGAATGAATATTGGTCCCTCTTCACACCAGGTTTGAAACACAAAGGGATATTATTTTGTTAATTCATATTTTCTATTCAATCTATTAAGAAGTATATCAAAATATTTTGTTATGTAAAGATATATCCAAAGGAAAAATGTTTAAGGTCATTAGAACCCACCAAATGAGAAATGATTTGTCCATGAAATGAAGAAACACATGAATATGTGTATTATATTACCTAAAAAATCAATGAAAGTGGAAGGTGGAGTTGATCACATATCTTAAGTTTTAATATAGATAAAAACCAATAGGAAACACAAACATTCATATAGTGGAAGCCTGCCAACTCTTCCAAAAACTATTCAAAATAGAAGAAAAATATACAATTGGTGGTAGCCTATTGCAGTCATAAAATTCATCCAACATATAATGGATGCGGAGAATGATTTTAATTGAAAACATTAAATAAAACACATGATATCCCTATCAATTTTAAAATAATTAAAGTAAGTAGGGGGGTGAATCTTTTATTCATAAAAATGAGTCACCGAAGATGACACACCGATGCTGATCAAATGAGTCACCGAAGATGACACACCGATGCTGATCAAACGAGTCACCGAAGATGACACACCGATGCTGATCAAATGAGTCATCGGAGATGACACACCGATGCTAATCAAATGGGTCACCGAAGATGACACACTGATGCTGATCAAATGAGTCACCGAAGATGACACACCGATGCTGGTCAAATGAGTCACCGAAGATGACACAACGATTCTGATCAAATGAGTCACTGAAGATGACACACCGATGATGATAAAATGAGTCACTGAAGATGAAAAAACGATTCTGATCAAATGAGTCACCGAAGATGACACACCGATGCTGATCAAATGAGTCACCGATCATGACACACTGATGCTGATCATCTGAGTCACCAAAGATGTCTCACCGATGCTGATGTTGATGACCTACCGATCACTTGACACACTGATAGTCATAAACAGTTGTTTGAATTTCTTTATCTTTATTTAATCTAATCAACGGTCATATTAGGAATATTTTAAATGCTCTGTCATTTATTTAATGTGTGTAGTTGGATGTCAGGGAACCGTACCTCGTACCTGCAAAAAGTAAATCATCTTTTGCCGGAGCTCATGCTTTAAATAAAGGAAGGATGTGCTACAGCGTGTGAGTGAGACATATAGACAAATACACAGAGACATACAGAACACAAGGTGTGCTGGAAGAACAACCAAGTGTGAAAGCAAAGAGACGACTAAACTTACACGAGGAACTCATTCATCACTACTTACTAGTGAAGAGCTGAGAACGTGAACATAACACAAGAGATTCATCGACTGTCTCTACACTTAGAATTTAAGGAAACAGACGATACTCTGTTTTCAGAAAAAATCCAGAAGAGGACTCAGAGCGAATTCTGATCAATCAAAGGAGTCCAGAACTGCATGACAATCACAAGAGCCATTTCTAAACTCTAAATATTTTCTCTGTGATTTATCTTTTTACATATTGAGCAATGTGTGTTATACACTGTATTTTTCACACACACTGTCTCTGGTTCTCTAACTGGAGGGTTTGTAAATCCTCATTCAACACTCTTACATCCTTTTCTTTCCCACTGATATAGTGGTAGAGGTCGTGTGTGACCTGGACAACTAGTTTCTGTTGTTCTTTTTCCCACGAATAACAATGGTAGAGGTCTTGGACCGGGACAGTTTTACATTGTTGTATTCCCCGATCTAGGGTGTGGATCACTTTTATATAAAGTTTTGAGAGGACTAAGTCTCAGCTTGAGACTGAACATCTTTGTTATATTTTCTATGCTATATCTTTCAAATTTATTCTTTTATACCGCTGCTAATCTCTTTAAAACCAAAACTATTTTAAAGTCACTTTGATAATTAAATTCGCAAGTGATTATATCAGTTGTAAATCAGTAATTTGGTTCCAAAAGTTAATCAACCTTTCTGTTCTGATTAAATGGGAAATAATCAATCCCTTGAGAACCCAATCGAACCCTTACTTTGATATAAAATCCCTACAGTTAATTCAGTATTTTATTTGGGGGTTTTTAAGACAAAGTTTTTAAAACAGAAATTTTAATTGGAACTCAATTAACCCCCCTCTTTAGTATCCACTCTGGCCAACAATTGGTATCAAAGGTTGATTTAAATATTTTCTAAAAGTACTCTGTTTTTCAACTGTGATTTTAGTTGTATTTTAAATTTCATAAAATTTATATTATTTCTAAATTTTTATCTCTTTAAAATCATTTCATTAAGTAAGCTATCATGGATAATAGACTTGAAGGTGTTCCTACCAATAGACCACCATTTTTCAATGGCACTAACTATGCCCAGTGGAAAATCAAGATAAAAATTCATTTAGAAAGAATGGGTTTTGATATTTGGACTGCTAGAGAATCAGAATATAAAACTCATACTACTGTGAAAACTACTTGGAATGAAGATACTAAGGCTGCCTACAATAATAATTGTAAAGCTATGAATGCTTTATACTGTCCTCTAGGAGATTACGAATTTAATAGAATATCTGCTTGTAAAACTGCTTATGAAATTTGCGATACCTTAGCTTTTTCTCATGAAGGAACAACTAATGTTAAGGAAATGGGACTGAACACATATACTATTATGTATGATAATTTTAAGATGATGCCTGATGAACCCATTTCTAACATGTTTCTCAGGTTTAATGAAATTTTCAACACAATGAATTCTATGGGAAAGGATGTTCTATCAAAGGAATAAATTATGAGAATTCTGAGATGTCTACCTGAAAGATGGAGGGGAACTTCTGTCTCAATTAGAGAATCATGTGATATTGGTGAACTACCAGTCAAAGAACTAATTGGCAAGTTGATGATGTATGAAGAGGAACTCAAGGTTAACAAAGAAGAAGAAGATGAAACTAGAAGGAAGTCTGTTGCCTTCAAAACTACAACCTCAAAGAATAAGGATAAAGAAAAAGCTTCAAGTTATCAACGAAAGTTCAAGCTGTGGAGACAGTGAGAGTGATTCTAATAGTGATGATGAGATGGCTCAAATTGCTAGAATGTTTAAGAAATTTTATTGGAAGAAGAATATTTTGAGAAATTCAAACTACAAAGGTATGTATGACAACAAAGGACATTAGAAAAAGGATTGGAAGAAGCCTGATAAATCAGATGAAGTTGTCTGTTATGAGTGCAAAAGGAAGGGACACATAAAAGCAGATTGTCCAAATCTGAAATACATGAAGAAGTATGAATAAAAGGATAACAAGTATAAGAATGACATGAAGGCTTCTTGGAGTGCTCTTGAGGACAGTTCTAGTGAATCTGAAGTTTCTGAAACTAAACACAGAAACAAGGCAAACATGTGTTTTATGACAATCACTTGTGAGGTAACTTCAAAAACTCTTGCTTCTAATTAATATTATTCTGAAGATGATTCTGAATGTGATAACATGTCAAAATCTGAACTATTTGAATATTGTGAAATGTTAGAAGAAACCTGTAATGAACTAAAAGACAAATACAAAGGATTAAAGAAACAGTATGCTTTAACTGTTAAACATAAATCTGATCTTGATATTGAGGTAGAAAAGAATACTCAGTTGCATAAAGAGTATACTGAACTAAAATTGTCAAATGACCAACTCAAGAAGGATTTTGAGAAGTTTACCAACGGTAAAGATACTCTTACTCAGATTCTAGGTAAGAAAATAGTACCTAGATACACTACTGGTATAGGATACCAACATGGACAAACAAAATTTACCCAAACTAGATTCATTCCTAAATCTAGACAGAATGTAGCTAGTTCTGAAACTTCATATGCTTCAACTAGATATATTCATAGTTATGGATCTAATAAGGTTTACCTTTCAAAATATGTTGATTCTACAAAGTTTATGAGACCCATAAGTCAAATATGGGTACCTAAAGTGTTATTGTATAACCTGTCTGGACCCAAGAAAATATGGGTACGAAAATAATTTCCTATATAAATCTGTTTTATAGGAAACTTGCTTAAAGTGCTCCTGTAAAAAGTCCTGGTACCTGGACAGTGGATGTTCAAGACATATGTCAGGAGAATTCTCATGCTTTAAAAGCTTAGTCAGGGTTGATGGAGGCTTTGTCACCTTTGGTGATAATTCTAAAGGGAAAATCATCGGCTTAGGCCAGATTGGTAACACTGACTCAGTACTAATTTCTAAAGATTTATTTGTTGATTGACTTAAATACAATTTGTTATGTATTTCTCAGTTATGTAATGATGGTTTTTATGTTAAATTTGAAAATGATTCTTGCAATGTTTTTAATTCTAAAAATGGTTTAGTCTTTGCTGCTTTGAGAAATGAAAATGTTTATGTTGTTGATTTAAATTCTTTAGATAAGAAAAATATTACTTGTTTAAATGCTTTTCATAAAGATTCATGGCTTTGGAATAGAAGATTTGGACACTGCAATGTGCATTCACTTAGAAAACTTGCTAGGAAGAACTTAGTTAGAGACCTACCCAAACATGATTTTCCAGAAGACAAAGTTTCTAATCCCTGTCAAAAGGGAAAGCAACATAAAGTTTCTTTTAAATCAAAGAAAGAAGTGTCAACTTCTCAACGTCTCTAGTTGGTTCACATGGATTTATTTGGACCTTCTAGAGTTTCTAGTTTAAATGGGAAGCATTATGTCTATGTTCTTGTAGATGACTATTCTAGATACACTTGGGTATATTTTCTATCTCACAAACATGAAGCCTGTTCTTGATTTGTAAAATACTCCAAGTCTGTAGAAAACCATAGTGGACAAAAGATTAAAACTCTGAGAAGTGATCATGGCCGAGAGATTGAAAATCATGAGTTTGAATCTTACTGCTTACACAATGGCTATAGTCACAATTTATCTGCCCCTAGGACACCTCAACAGAATGTTGTAGTAGAAAGGAGGAATAGAACCCTGCAAGAAATTTCTAGGACTATGCTTAATGAGTATGACCTACCCGTTTACTTTTAGGTTGAAGCTGTAAATACAGCTTGTTATGTTATTAATAGAGTCTTGATCAGACATGTTCTTATGAGGACCCCTTATGAGTTGTGGAACCATAGGAAACATAAGGTTAACTACTTCAGAGTTTTTGTCTGCAAAGTATTTATTCTGAACACCAAAGACAATCTTGACACATTTGCATCCAAGAGTGATGAAGGAATTTTCCTAGGATACTCTATTTATAGTAAGCCTATAGAGTATTCAATAAAAGAACCAAATGTGTGGAAGAATATGTTCACATCAAATTTGATGAAGCTGATCCACATGAACCGAAGACCTCTCTTGAAAATCTTGAAGATGATCTCTCTTGTTTGAACCTTAATGATAAAGACAGTGTACCTGTATTTAAAACATCCAGTTCTGGAAATTTCCCAGAACCTGCTTCTATTGAAACTCAACCTGTATATGAACCTGAAATCTCTAGCCCTACATTTTCAAGACCAACTAGGATTCTAAAGAACCATCCTTTAGATGATGTTTTAGGAAGTTTAGATAGAGGAACACAGACTAGAGCTTCTCTAAGAAATCAGGTTGAACATCAAGCCTTCCTGTCACAGCTAGAACCTAAAAATATCAATGATTCTATCAATGATGAATTTTGGGTAATTGCTATGCAAGAGGATCTAAATCAATTTGAAAGAAACAAAGTCTGGAAATTAGTAGAAAGACCTAAGGACACTGTAACCATAGGCGCAAAATGGGTGTTTAGAAACAAAGTTGATGAATCTGGAAACATCATTAAAACAAAGCTAGGCTAGTTGCACAAGGTTACAATAAAGAAGAAGGAATTTACTATGAGGAAACCTTTGCACCTGTTGCTAGATTAGAGGCTATTATGATCTTACATGCCTATGCATCACATCTGAATTTCAAGTTATATCAAATGGATGTGAAAAGTTCATTTTTAAATTTTTTTATTGTTGAAGATGTTTTTGTAGAACAACCACCTGGTTTCACAAATCCTCATTTTCAAAATCATGTCTTTAAACTTTCTAAAGCTTTATATGGTTTAAAACAAGCTCCAAGCGCTTGGTATGAAAGACTTTCAAACATTCTTATTTAAAAAGGATTTACAAAAGGAATAGCTGATCCCACTCTTTTTATAAAAAGGATTTCAAAAGATGTGTTAATAGTACAAATCTACGTTGATGATATTATTTTTGGATCTTCTAAAAATTCATTATGTACTGAATTTACAATGTTTATGCAAAATGAGTTTGAAATGACATTAATGGGACGACATAAGTATTTTCTTGGATTTCAAATCATTCAAACTAAATATGGTATTATTCTAAATAAAAGTAAATATACTAAGGATTTATTAAAACGTTTTGGTTTAGATAGTATTAAGGAAAGTGATATACCTATGAGTACTACCTGTAAGTTGGATGTTGATGAAATTAGGAAACCAGTTGATCAAACCTATTACAGAGGTATGATTGGGAGTTTACTTTATCTTACTGCAAGTCGACCGGATATTATGTTTAGTGTGTGTATGTGTGCTAGATTTCAAGCTAATCCTAAAGAATCGCACTTACTGGCTGTTAAAAGTATTTTTAAATATCTTAAGTATACTGTTACTTTAAGTTTATTTTATCCAAAAGGACAATCATTTGACCTAACTAGTTATTCAGATTCTGACTTTGCTGGATGGAAGTTAGACAAGAAAAGCACATCTGGAACATGCCATTTACTTGGAAAGTCCCTAGTATCATGGTGTAGTAAGAAACAGAACTCAGTTGCATTGTCTACTGCAGAAGCAGAATATATTGCTGCTGGTAGTTGTTGTGCACAAATTTTGTGGATGAAACACACTTTATTGGACTATGGATTTGATTTTAAACAGGTTTGAATTAACTGTGACAATACTATTGTGATCAACATATCTAAGAACCATGTGTCTCATTCTAGGACTATGTACATTGATATCATACATCACTTTCTAAGAGATCATTATTAGAAAGGTGAAATTTCTCATGAATTTATTAGTTCTGAACATTAATTAGCTGATATTTTTATAAATCCTTTATGCTCTGAAAGAATTAATTTTATTAAAAAAGAATAGTGTATGAGAGATCTGTGAATCTGATCTATAAAACTAATCTATGAAGCTGATATGTAAAACTGATCTGTGAAACTGATATGTGAAACTGATCTGTGAAACCGATCTGTGAAACTGATCTGTGAAAATGATCTGTGAAACGGATATGTGAAACAGATCTGTGAAACTGATCTGTGAAACGGATCTTTGAAACATATCTGTGAAACTGATCTGTGAAACTGATCTGTGAAACTGATCTGTGAAACTGATCTGTGAAACTGATCTTTGAAACTGATATGTGAAACTGATTTGTGAAACTGATCTGTGAAACCGATCTTTCTTTGTATTACTTTTTATTATGGGATTAATTAACTATTTTTATCTTTATTATGGGAACCCTAAATGATAAAATAAATGATACGCGACTATTCCTATTCCCCAAACCGTCGACCTTTCATTTCTTACCCGCCAAACCTTATTTCCTCTCTTCTCCTCCACTTCGAACCTTCGAACTCCTACTTTCCCCAGAATCGTCAAATGGCTAAGCAGAAGAGACCGATTAATGGATCAGAAAGTCTTGTACCTTCAAAGCGTGTTCGAGGCGAGTCGAGAAGTACCACTCAAAGATCAGTGAATCCGAACCTGGAAACTCGTATTGTTGCTGTAGAAAAGGATGTCAGCTCCGCCTGGCTTTTGACAAGTAAGTCGCTATTGTTACAAGTTTTAGATTCACAAGTATAGAAAGCCTAGTTCTCAGATAACACTCGTGTTTACTACCCAAATCTAGTGCATTAGTTATATATAAATCTTCAAGTTACTTTAGATGGTGTCGAGGCTACCAAAATGTCTTCTGTAGTGAAAGGACAGAAAATATCTTTTTCGTCTAAACAATGGGTTGAATGTTTGAATGTACCCCACGAGGGTCGGTATGAGGATTATTCTGGAAACATTCCTCCAACCACTGAATACTTCTATTATGAGTTATCTTTTTAGATTTTGACTAGAAACAGAGAGTCAAAGAGAATCATAGCCTCAGAGCTGGATGGTGAATGTAGACTTCTCTTTAAGTTTATTCAGCACCCAATTTTCCCCAGGAAAGGAGATTTTTCTACTTTAAGATACCAGGATGTTTTTCTATTGTTTTTAGTAAATACCCATGAGAAGATCAATTTGTGTAGATATCTAATGGTGCACATTGCTGAAATGGTGAAACCTTCTAAGAAAGCCACTGCCTTGTTCTATTCCAAAATGATCTCTGCTATGTTAAAGAATCTGGAATGTGTTTATGAAGCTGATTAGATAGCTGAATCTGATTGTGCTTATTGTGTTAATAAGGAAATTTGTAAGTGGATGAAAATAAACCAGAACCCATGGAAAAAATGTTGGGTTGCGGATGAGGACAAGTTGTATGAATCTTAAAATCCCACTGATCATGGAAAGAGGCTGAAGGGTTTGAGAGACCCTGGTTTGAAATCAGATGAGGAGCCAATTTATTCTGATGATGAGGAAGAAGTAGATGTTGAAAGGAATAAAGACACTGAAGAGTATGGTAAAAAGGGATGGAAGATCTGAAACAGAATAAGGATGTATGTCACCTCCTGGTGATAGGAGTGATCCTGATACTGTGATCCCTAAGAGAAGAATAGACTTTGGATCTGCCAGTCCACTTTTACCCTTACCTGAATCAGAACCAGTTCTTGGTGATGAAGAAGCTAGTGACACTGAAGTATCTGACAGTGACGTTTCTGTGAAGAATAGAAATGATAATGGAGATGATGATGATGATGATAATGATGATGATGGTGATGACCAACAAGTGTATGGTCTTACTGTACCTCCAACATAAACACATCAAACTATACCAGAAACAGATGCTAATGGCAAGAGAGAATCTCTTGAAAACAGTGGAAAAGCAAGTTATGATAAACCGAAATATACTCTATGTGCTGCTGTCTGGGATGATTACCCTGGTTTTGCTGTTTTGGGTTTAGAGTATTCTGAGGAAGAAGAAGAAGAATCAAAATCTACTGCGATTATGATGGAAATCCAACCAGTTGAGGCAAGGTCTGCTCATGTTGCTGATGCCGCATGTGCTCATCTACCTAGTTCTACTGTCTCTCAGTCTGATTTTGACATGTTCAAAAGGGAGTTGCTTACTACTGTGAGAGACACAGTCAGAGAAGAAATTTCAAATGATATTACACTAGACCTGGCCAATACTAGTGACTTTATTGGCAAGAACATAGCTTCTCTAAATCAGATTCGGAAGGATCAACAATCTGGGTTAGTTTTTTTATCCAACGAATTTAGATCCACCATCTCTGGTATGATGGAAGTGTTGAGAAATCTGATTGAACATCTTAAGAAGTTTGATCTGAGAACGTAGAATGCTGAGATAACTCAGATAGATGCTCAAGCCAGTACAACCAAAGTAACCAAGATCACCACTCATGAGCTAGAGGCTCTAAAGAAGATTTTGCATGATGAATTGGACGCCAATAGGCAAGTTCTTGATTTGGACTCGTTGAGGAAGATGAAGGAGCATAGTGATCACATTCATAAGATGGTAATAGTATATTTAGCAGATGCCACTAAATCTTAGAGAGATATCAAGGAAACAGTTGATCACTACTTTTCAAAAATCTATACCAAGCATGAGATGACCGCGAATTTCAAAGTGTTAGCCGAAAATATGAGACTACCTCCAGTCACTCAAGATTTCAAGACTCAAGTTTGACAGTTGCAAGATTTTACTCCAACCTTGGAACTGTTTATGGAAAATAAGGATGATTTTGAGAAGGCTATGTAGTATGGTGCAAAAGTTATTCAGAATTTCATAAATCTTTTGAAGCCTTATCTGAATGCACAAGCCACTGCCATTGTGCTTCCTACTATTGACCCTCTCAGTGCCTCTGATGTTGCTTCAAATGAGATCTATGTTGCTCAAGCTCTATCTCAACTCCGACCAGTTGCTCGGTAATCTTCTCAACCAGCTCCTACAGCTCCACAGCAACTCCCGGTGGCATCCTCTCCTCCATCCTCCAGAGTCATCTTACCACCGTTTCAAATTCGCCCAGTTCAACCTGCCTCCAAGCTTTCCAACTTACCAAACTGTGATCCTTTTGACAAGGGAAAATCCTTGTTATTTCCCAAGAAATAGTTGTGCATTGTTATTGATAGGGTCAACCCAGTTGTGATTTTACTGGGATGTCTTATAAACATTATTCTCTTTTCTTTTTAATCTCACTGATGCCTTCTTTTAATCTCTTATTTATCTGTTTTCCCTCCTTTTTGATTATCCCAAAGGGGGAGAAATCTGTAAATCTATATATCTATGGACCTATGGGAGATATGGGGGAGATGGGAGAAATCTATATATCTATGGATCTATGGGAGATATGGGGGAGATGCATCTCTCAAGGGGGAGATTTATATCTTTTTTTTGGCAATGCTCGCATAAGTATTTAAAGGCATAAATTCAGGGGAAGATTTATATCTCATTATGTTTTTATTCTTATTATTCCTTATTATAGATGCTATATTATATTTATTTCTGGATAAGCTTTGTGATTGGCTAATATTTGTTATTATCAAAAAGGGGTATATTGTCGAGCCCTCTGGAAAATTGTTGAAATTCTTCCTATGATTTCTGTTTTAATAATCACAAATCATCAATTAATTAATCTGGTTGGATTTCTCATATACAAAATCAAAATCTCTTAGTGAATCTGTGTATATTGGCTGGATCATGTTTTTATCTCTTGTTATTGATTTACAAGTATTTCGGAAGTTCTCTATATCAAACAGACAACGGTCGCACCGATCCATATCAAAGGACAATGGTCGCACAGATCCATATCAAACGGACAACAGTCACACCGATCCATATCAAAGGACAACGGTCGCACCGATCCATATCAATGGACAACGGTCGCACCGATCTATATCAAAGGACAACGGTCACACCGATGCTGATCAAATGAGTCACCGAAGATGACACACCGATACTGATCAAATGAGTCACCGAAGATGAAACATCGATGCAGATCAAATGAGTCACCGAATATGACAAACCGATGCTGATCAAATGAGTCACCGAAGATGACACACCGATGCTGATCAAATGAGTCACCGAAGATGACACAACAATGCTGATCAAATGAGTCACCGAAGATGACACAGTGATGCTAATCAAATGAGTCACCGAAGATGACACACTGATGCTGATCAAATGAGTCACCGAAGATGACACACCGATGCTGATCAAATGAGTCACCGATCATGACACACTGATGTTAATCATTGGAGTCACCAATGATGTCTCACTGATGCTGATGATGATGACCTACCGATCACTTGACACACTGATAGTCAGAAACAGTTGTTTGAATTTCTTTATCTTTATTTAATCTAAACAATGGTCATATTAGGAATATTTTAAATTCTATGTCATTTATTTAATGTGTGTTGTTGGATGTCAGGGAACCTTACCTCGTACCTGCAAAAAATAATCATCTTTTTCCGGAGCCCGTGCTTTAAATAAATGAAGGATGTGCTACTGCGTGTGAGTGAGACATACAGACAAATACACAGAGACATACACAACACAAGGTGTGCTGGATGAACAACCAAGTGTGAAAGCAAAGAGACGACTGAAATTACACGAGGAAATCATTCATCACTACTTACCAGTGAAGAGCTGAGAACGTGAACATTACACAAGAGCTTCATCGACTGCCTCTACACCTGGAATTCAAGGAATCAGACGATACTCTGTTTTCAGAAAAAAACCAGAAGAGGAATCAGAGCGAAATATGATCAATCAAAGGAGTCCAGAACTGCACGACAATCACTAGAGCCATTTCGAAACTCTAAATATTTTCTCTGTGATTTATCTTTTTACATATTGAGCAGTGTGTGTTATATACTGTATTTTACACACACACACTGTCTCATGTACTCTAACTGAAGGATTTTTAAATCCTAACTCAACACTCTTACATCCTTTTCTATCCCACTGAGATAGTGGTAGAGGTTGTGTGTGACCTGGACAGCTGGTTGTTGTTGTTCTTTTTCCTACGAATAACAGTGGTAGAGGACTTGGACTTGGACAGTTGTACACTGTTGTAATCCTCGATCCAAGGTGTATCACTTTTATATAATGTTTTGAGAGGACTAAGTATCAGCTTGAGACTGAACCTCTTGGTTATATTTACTGTGATATATCTTTCAAAGTTATTCTTTTATTCTTCTCCTAATCTCTTTAAAACCAAAACTGTTTTAAAGTCACTTTGATAATTAAATTCCAAAGTGTTTATATCAGTTGTAAATCAGTAAGTTGGTTTCAAAAGTTAATCAACCTTTATGTTTTGATTAACTGGGAAATAATCAATCCCTTGAGAACCCAACTAAACCGTTACTTTGATATAAATTCACTACAGATTAATTCAGTATTTTATTTGGGGGGTTTTTAAGACAAAGTTTTCAAAACAGAAATTAAAATTGGAACTCAATTCACCCCCTCTTGAGTATCCACTCCGACCAACACCTAGACAGATCAATATTACAATATTGATGTTTCTTACCCTACTCACTTGTTAAAAAAGACCCCATTAATTGGAAATAATCCAATAAAGGAGCTATTAATTGGATGGTATCATGGTGGTTGAAAATCATGTGACACCCCAAAGTACCCTACAATAGGAATTCATGTATTGTGTAATTATGAGTCCCTCCAATAATTCCAACAGTCATTTAGATGATACATGCTATACCAAGTGGAACACAACTCTGTCGGGAAGGCCTATTTCTCCCCCCTCTATTAAAAAAAATGCACCACTACTCTTTGGTGGTGAATGAAATTTTAATTCAAATTTTGCACTAGAATCAGAGCAAATTTATCGAAGCTAAAGGTCATATGACTATGATGTTTTTCTATTAGGTATGATTCGGTGAATAATTGTAGTGATCATTCACAATGCATAAATCAATTCATGTGATCATACATAGATCAAGAGTAGGAACTATCGAATGAAATGTGATAAACAACCCACATATATTATAAATCACACGATACATAAAACATGCTAACACTGATATTATATAATACATTCTCAAAAAAATTAGACCAATGAATAATTAATGGTAGAATTAATAAAACAATATATATGTTGATCATTATCCAGTTCACACGAACAAAACAGATTATTTGATATCAATAGGACATGGCACTAATATCATACTACACTCCTTTGGTATAAGATTTGGATAATGATAAGTCTACTTGACATGTAAATGAATTTCACACAACACACCCAGACATGCCACCTTGGTCTCATGAATTCTTTCACGCTCGACGTCTAAACGATGTGGTGTGCTTAAGACATATCACATAAAACATAGGGTAGTACTATACAAGTTTGTTGAGCCTCGTGGTAGTACCCATCAGGTCATAGAACTATTAAATCACCTTATAAGAATGTTTTCATGATATCATGATGTCCTCTAAACATGGAAGACAAGATATTAATCACCCTCTAAGAAATGTCACACTGACTCTCACAACACCCTCCAATCATGGAATCCATCACTCACAATGACACCAATATGTGACAGATGGATCATGTGATTCCATATATGCATGTTAGTTGGGGTCATGTGATGGATTCAAGAATAAACCATCTAGGTATTGATATGTCCTCCAGAATATTCAGCGTTGATCAGGTGATAACCCTTAAACATGTCATCAAATTCTTGTGATGTCCCTAAAACAAGTAAACTGGATTAGGTGATTTACTAATAAATGTAATGAATACAACATATGAATTGTAAAATATAAAATAAAATAATTTTTAGTGGAAAATTAATGTATTTATGTTAAATAAGAAGGATAGGTCTATTAGGGAATCCTTGGACTTGATAAGCTTGTTCATATTTATTGTGCAAGTCCTAATTATAAGGGAAACGTCAGTGTGTAACCATCGATCACATGAACCAAGAGAACATTGATACCTCCAATACCGAGGGTATATAAGAAACCATACTAAGGCACATGATCTATATCAAACCTCTATATGGTTGTCCCAGTGCATAATTTGTGCATCCATAAGCAATTAAACTTATTATTTTACATCCCTTGATTATCACATTGAGTATAGCACACATGGGATTAGGGTGATGAAATGATCACATTATTAGGATCATAATCCTATACAAGGATAAGTTAAAACCTCATTGTGTAATTCCCAACCTATTTCATAATATGATATATCTCGCATATATGGGTAAACATGGAGTGTAATCTATGACCAATGAAATAAAATGATATGTCCCACATATAAGAAAAACATCAGTATGTAAGCCCTAACTAACTAAACTATGATGACTCAGATTCATACCATAATTAGGATATATATGATGCCTCCCTATGCTCTAATCCCAAATAAGCATTCAATTCAGTTTATTACCCCTATCTTTTACATTTTAGCCATCAAAACCCAATCATTCCAATGGGATGATTGTCTTACCTTATCTATCAATGGATTGATAATCCAACTATACTATAATGTCTCTAATTACTTCAATAACCAAGATATTTATGATTCGTTATTAAGGATTCAGACCCATAATAAACATTCCAATGGAATTCCCAATGAAAAATTCCATTATAATCATGTAGTGAGGCTAATTAATTGATACCCCTTGTTTCCCCCATCGAGCATAGCTCACATGGGATTATGGAATTATGATGGTCATATCATTTGAATGATGAATCTCTACCAGATAGATAAATCTATATATGAAATCCCCAATGAGTTTCATGTTTTAAATTTCCCCCCACATAAACTCACAAACCATGGGGATATTTTTAAGGGAATGATTGAACTAAAAAAACCATGATTCCTTCTATAACCAGGATACATAGGATGCATCTTTAATACTCAAGCGCAAAAATTTAGTTCTTATGTTCCTGTAAATATGTTATTTATGAATGAAATTAAACATTATGGGTTAAAAAACATTGTGGAACTTGATTAATTTATTAAACATGATACATAAGATGTCTCATAATGTCTCAATCCACTCCTCATAATCTTAACAGCTTCCGTACATGGAAAAAAATTATGAAGTTTCTAGTTAGGTATCTTCAACATATAAAGAATATAATCATTACTGGGAAATGGAAGAATAACCTTGCTTACATATATATGGATAAACACATGAGATCACATTATTTTTAACCTAATGAGAGTTAACCTATTGAAAATTTCTGTAAGGAAATTTTCCCTATATCGAGATTATAACGAGATGTGAAAACAAATGTTAAATCTATAAGAGAGTCCCATAGTGTGAAACAATTCCACCCAACATGGTTTGATTAGCCTAACCTTTGATCTTCTCGACAAATACAAGTCTCTGAGTGTCATTGAGTTTGAAACCCCAACTGAACATATTCATTTGGAATGAAGGATTATACCTATTTATGGATGAGGGAAACATTGAGGGTTTCGATTATGAATTATAATTTTAACCCCAAATTAATTCTTGTAAAAGAAATGAACCCCTCATAATCAACCATTGTCCTAATCCAAATTCACCTAAGTGAGGATATCTAGGTCATATATTTCCTGACGAAACAAAAATTTTGAATCAAATATGAATTTCTCAAATAAAAAATGATTGGGTTATTATCCATTACGCCATTTTGTTTTCAAACTATACACAATCAAAAATTCCAAGACCAATGTGAATTTCTAAAATAACAAATTAATTATATTATTATCTATTGGGATATTATGTTTTTACACTATACTCAAAATAATTGATAACCTGTTGTGAATATCTCATTTAATATAATGATTAGTTAGTCATGTGGCATGATAATTTGTGTTTCATATTCTACACAAAATAAGATAATTATCATAATATAAATCTTACATATGATCATCTATAACTAGGGTTTCTATGAAGTAATTTCATCCTCATGTGGAAAATTCCCCACAGGTAGAATGAACGAATCAAGATTAAAAGGCCGATTGTGTTAAACTTGGATATAAAATTGAGCACATGATCACTATGATATTTCACTAATCTGTGAACTTATTCCATGATATCTGCATGAATACAAATATTAGTCTCATCAACGACATTCATATCTGGGATAGTTTTATCATCCTACGACTATTAAGAAAAATCACATATAGCTGAAACCACTACGGGTCATAAAATGATCTCATATACCAAATAACACCAATGATAGGTGGAAAACAGAATGGTCCAAGAGTACCACCAACATGGGACAATATTGACCCTCAAATATTCCCATGATGGTCTCTAATTGTAGAAACTAATGATTTCACACTGTTTAGGAAAATATGAAGCTATGTTGGTGGCCCTCATCACCAAAACCTTCCACTTTGGGAGAATATCCCTTGAGAAGGACAACCAACATTTCACACCTAGATATTTCCTTTAACTATTTAGTTTTGGTACTTTTTTTGGATCATATTTTTTTCTCTTAATTTCTGTGTCTGGTATGTTTTATATTTTGTGGTTATTCATTGTATATTTTGATAATATGGTTATTCTTTAGATATCTACTTATATTTAAAGAACGATTGAATTTTTGAGATTTGTAGTAGACTATGCATGATTAGTGTATTGTTTGGTAAACCATTTGGCTCTGCCCTTAAAAATGGTGCATCTTAAGTGTAGGTGGTAAAGGAATAGAAAAAATCTTGAGCATGGTTTTTGAAACATGAAACAATTATGTGGCGAGATCTATTTCCAAACAGTGGAGTTTTAAATTCTTATAACATAGTTTGGAAACTGTGATGCTATCCGGTGTGATTTTCCATTTGTATCTAGAAAGGAGAAAGAAAATGGTGAATGGTTTGGTAAAACTTGCAGCTAAATAATGTGATCATCCCATACCATAAAAATTATGAAATTGGTAAGCTACCCTTATAAGAGTTTGACCCCAAATCTACCCATTTCTCTGTCCCCTAGTTCGTACAGCCATAGGGGTGATCCTCCTTAGTTCATTAAGCCTCTTCCTTCACCCCTTTGTGTATATGTAAGTATTTATTCAAGGTTTTAGATATATTTTTCATGTTATTATCCTTATGTATCCTATATATTCTTATTTCATTCATTTTACTTTAATATCTCTTCCTTTGATGGTCATGTTGATCTAGGGTTTATGTATTCCATAAATTTTCTTGGGGATTATATGTGTTTGGGGTCCCTATTAATATATCATGGCTCCTATAACCTTCTTCGTGTGTTTTGGGGTCTATGTTGTTGAAGTGTTGTGAGGTTGAAATAGGTTTCCATTTACAATTCTTACTAAATTTAAGATTCATTTGTTTAATGATTTTAAAACCTCAATTATATTATAAATATTTATGTGTTATTTTTTTAATATTTATTTGGTATAAAAAATGGTGACTTAGTTCTTGTTATAATGTAAATGGAATTTTTTTGTTAAATATTGTACACCAAGTGTTTGATAAAATTCCTGGTCATGTTATTTGTGGAATATTAAGAATGGATTGAATTTTTAATTGTTGTTGCGAAATATTGATGGTGTTTTTGGGTTCCCCAATTTTATTTATAAATTGATTTTACCTGAAAATGGTGTGTATTTGTTTCTTTAAAAATGTAATGGCAAGGGATGATGATATTAAACATGTTAGGAATTTTGATGAAAATTATTTTTCATTGCACATGTGGTGAAATTATTTTAAATTGATTTTTTAAAATTAGTGTTAAATCAAAAATGGTGTGTTGACACTCCCTTTTAATGATTTATTTAGATATTTAAGAAATTATGGTTTTGTGAAGGGTGTTTGAGGCCCCTTAGGAAAATTGTGAAAATAGTGAATGTGTTTATTTAAAAACTCTCATTGGATAATTATCATACTATATATATATTAATTGAATGGGATTTAATTTTTATGTAATCATGTTGATCCATTTATGTTAATGGGTGGGATATCCTCATTGTCGATTCCTCATGACCTATTTACTATGTGTATAATTAGAGATCCTCGATGTAGGCTATTATGAGATCTAAAATTTGTTTGGTAAGAGATTGAACATAGATTGGATTGTGGTGATGGATGTAGAGTTAAATATTATATATGATATATGTGAATATGATTGTATAATTTGTTGTCATCATTTGGATCACCCCTCTTCTATACTATGGACAAGGAGAACCTGGCATAACAATTGAATTTTTTGAGAATGATTGATGCACTAGTTAGGTTATGAACTAGCTAGTGGTCCGTAGCTAGGGGAAATATTTTCTAATTGTTTCTATGGGATAGTACCATTTTTTCTATACAATGTTGTATATATACAAGATTTATGGATGTTTTTATGTTATCGAGTGAACCATACTTTCCAGAATGAGTCTACAAGTATTAGTATGCTCTGGATTATTCACAAGCTCCTAGGATTTCTCCCATATCAATTGTCACTACGTTTATTATAGTGATAATTGAGATTATTATTTGTTGGAAACCCCTCTATGATTATCTTCCAATTCCCAATTATTTTATTATTATAGTTCTCTCATGTGTGTTGTATTTATTTGGAAGGCGATGATTTGGATTTCAATTTTTTATGGAAAAATATTTTAAAGTAGAAATGTTTTATTCACTCTTGAGCCATTTTAAAATGAAATATTCACTTTCCACATGAAAATGTTAATATGTCATTAATGTAAACTAATATAAATTAGGAATAGAGAAGGGAAGTGAATTGTATTTAGAAATAAAGTAATTTTTTTAATGTCATCTTTAAATATTTTATTTTAAACTAGAATTTGATGTCTCTTCTATTTTAATGGATGTGAATTTGGAATAGATTATTTGGATATACATATTGTTTTTTAATAATCACCCCTATATTCATTTCATTTTTTAGCCTATGGTGTAGATTTCTTCTTGGTTTTGATCACTATAGGTGATGGTTGGTTTAGGTATCAGAGAGTGACCATCGGGACACACAGAGATATTGGGGTAATCAATTTCATTTTGGGATTTCTTTTCAACTTGTTGAATTTTATTATTTGGGTAAAATGTGTTCACTCTAAATAAATTACTTACATATATATGTGATCTTATTTTTTTATTTTATATGTTCTTTTTAATTTTTTATTTATTTTTTCAAATTATTCAATTGGTTATTATGATTATGTCCAGAACGGGATCTCATCCTGTGGAGATCAAGATTTCCCTTCAGACCATTCCATGAATTGGGTAGGGTTACCAATTTAGGGATTACTCAGGTTGGTTCAAGAAAAAATGGAATCAAAGGAGGATCCCATGGAGGAAAAAACTTTTAGAGACCCTTTTTTATTTATAGATGTCAAGGTAGATAGAGTAGGACTATCGTATATTGGGGTGAATGTATGGGGTTGTTTGGCCAACACCATCTAGACCGAACCTTGAGATTCCAGGGGAATTGGGGTTTCTTTTTGGTTTATTTAGTTCATGATGTTGTTTGGTGTATTGGATATGAAAAGAGAGTTGGTATAGTTTTCTTTATGGGATCACTTGGCCTGTAAATCCATATAGTGCTAGGGATATGGTCCTAGGATCGTCTCTGTGGATGTGGTGTGATTTTCCTATGGTGTCAAAATACATTTCCATGTAAGAAATAAATACAAGTTTACCCTTTTCAATTATTTTAGGTAATGTTTTATTATGAATTTTTTTATAAATCCTGTTTTGTAATTGTGGAAAATGGTTTTTGAAATGGTAATGTTTTGGTTTTAGAAAGATGGTAATATTAATTTTTGATTCATTTGGAAGAAGGAATTGAATATTGGAATCTAATAAAGTGATTTTGAGTAACTGGGGATGACCTCACAAAGATAGAATTTTTATTATCAAAGCCCAGGGTTTATCAAAATTTTTTTATTGGAAGAAGAAATTTTTTATAAAAAGGTGTTTTGGAAACATGTTTAGAATGAGGTGAAATGAGTTTTTGGTCAAATAATTTTTTATGTAATGAGATTCATTGAGGAAAAAGATTATTTTTGACATTAATGGATTTATTTTTTTGTATGGGATCATGTGATTTTATTTTTGATCATGATAAATTATAATGATGTGTTGAATTTGAAAATGATTATTGAGTTATTGGATAGTTATATTTGAAAATATTTGTCAATTATTATATGAGAATATTTGTTTGGACCTTGGTATTTGCTGTGGTTGCTCACATGCTGGGATATGCATGAAAAGTTGTTGGATGATGATGTTATTGTATGAGTTCCTCATATGAAATGAGTTGATATGTGCGTTGATTGGATCAATAATTTCCATGTGAGTGATACTAAACATAATTACATTATTGAGTGTAAAAATATAACATGTTTTTAGGTTATAAATAACTTTTTAAGAGATAAATTTTGGCATTTTCAATACTTTTGGTTGTATGTATTTTCCCCATGGTTTAGGAAATGTTTTTTATAAGGTCTGTTCTCTAGTGATTTGGACATCATATTCATGTTTTATTATAATTTTGGATTCTTTTGGGGATTTTGTCTTGAAGTGATATTTACCGAGCATCTAGAAACGTTTTGGGAATCATTGTGCCAAATTCTATTTATATTTATATTTATTCAATGTGATTTTTCGTTTTGAGTTGAATTTTATTGAACTCTTGGATTTCTTGTTTCTCAGTTTTCACCTGCATAAATATTCAATAGATGTTTTTGGTGCAGCTACATGTGATTCCCCATTCATATAAATTCCATTTGACGAACCTAAGGATTTAGTTCTTGAGTTTTACATGTAAAATATACATATAATTTATGGTCAAGTTGATCCTCTCAAAGCAGAATAATGGATGTAGAAAGTTGAATGGAACTTGAAACTCATTGAGTTTCTTTTGTAATTTAATTTTATGTTTTATTCCATTATGCTTCAATAACCAACATGGAATTGGTGGAAGTTGGTGTATAGGAAAAATACTTGGGATGATCTTAATTTGGTTTTATTCAAGGATTCATTAATCTGGAAGTATTGTTTTGATATGGTAAAAGTTAGGAAGGGTATCCAAATGTGATGTTAGCAGTAATGTGATAGGAAAATGTTGGATGAAATCTTTCCTTACATAGATATTGTTCATTAAAATCCAGAGTGGGTCATAGAGGATCCCTAAAAGACTCAATGCTTTGAGTTTGGGATTTATCATTATCTATAGTTGAAGGTATAAAAGTTCAATCTAAAATCCTTTGCAGACAATCTAAGGAATGATATTCCTCTTAATCATGTAATGGTATGTGTGCTTTAGGTAGTAATCCATTTTTTAGTCCCTAGAAGTGGTGATGGGAATTACAATAATGATCTGGGGAAGTGGTCAGAAGCTATTGGAGTAGTTCATGTAATTAAAAGGAAATGAGATTATTTTTAATTTCTTCTGGGTGTGAAATCATAGTGTTCCATATGGGTGGAAATCTAGATCATAATAAGTATTCATGTATGAGCACACAAAAGACCTGTAATTTTTTTGGGAGCCTAGGAAAATTGAAATCATTCTGTTGGGATGTCATTTGGAAATGACATGGAGTCGGTTCACAAGAGTAGGGTGCAATTTGGGATAATTTTTAAGCATATTTATGTTGTAATTATTCTTTTTGTTATGGTTGTTATTCCAGGCGGTGTTCTATTTAGTTTGATGTGTGAGGGTATATTGTGGATATATTTAGAACTCCTATATTAATTAAATGATGCTCTTTCTATTGTAAATTTTAAAATTTTTCATTCTAAGAGGAGGTGAGTTCAAGGTGTTCCTTGTTTGGGAAAAGCAAGTTCATGGTGTGTTTTAATATTTTGATTTTTCTTGATGCATTATGTTCCAATTGGATACCATTATCTCCTACATATAGCAGAATAGATAATTAAAATAGTTGGGCTCCATCTATAGGCCTCAGAGTTAATCTTTTCATGTAGTGAACAATCACTGGGTGTGTGGGGAACTTTGGTTCAACTCTTGTCGCCAACAATGGGGAGAGATAACTTAATTACTCTTGTTGAGATTCTCTGCATTGTTGTGAGTTATCCATTTTCATATAATATTCGGTGCACTAATTATCATGCAATATCGATTCTTGTACCTTTTCAAATAAGAGTCTCTAATTTTTTTCCCTTGAGAGGTTAGCTGTCCGGGGTGCTTCTCTTACATTTCCATCCCCCTCCTCCCCTTATGGAGGAGGGTTTTTGGCCCATATGGCGGATGTTTTCTACCTTGTTATGATGGTTTGGAGACCCAGAATGGGTCTCTTGAGATTTATTCTAGGATAAATCAATGGTGGTTGTTTTATTATGTAGGGGAGTCTATTTTGGGCTCTTTTGTTAAGGATTCAGTTTGGTTTTATTGCTCGTTAGGCTCACTTACTAGTGTTAGCTTGCCACTGGGTTGTATTGTTCATAGTTATCTAATTTCTGAGATTCCATTTAATTAGGTTAAACATTGGGATTTTTGGAGTCTTCCCAATGGTTTTGTTCGAATCTGGGTTATTTATGTTGTGTGTCAAATTTCATATTATTTCTTGGGATGTGGTTTTGGCTTGTTGTTTTGATTCGAGAATGTGGTGTATGTTTCATTTGTATGTGGTTTAGATATTCATGCCTTAAGAGGGAGGATCCCATGGTTAGGAAATTTTTAGTCATTAATCAATCAAAAATAAGAAGTTTTATCTTTAGAGGGATGTAAAATGTTAATTCTAGTTGGAATTTTCACATCATGATTTTTCTTTTCACCTTTTGTTTCAGTTCTTTTTATGAATCTCATTTTTTTTATTCTGAGTATGACAATTTATAAATTTTTTTTTGTGATTCACTTATATTTCGACCCCATGGGTATTTTTCGGTGTTCTTAAAATTTTTTTAGAGAAGATGTGTTTTGGACTTTGGATGTAGCTTTCACACATTTTGGTAAACCATGTGGATCAGCCTAGGAAGTCATGCAATATAAGTGGTTGTGAAAGATGCATGATGTACGGTCTGTGCATAGTTTTCCAAACCATTTGTCAAGTATGAGATGAGGTTATATTTCTAAGTAGTTTCATTTGACATGGTTGGCGTATAATCTTGAAACTGTGTCTCCATTCCATAAGAGTGATCATGTTTTTCACGTATGGGGATTACGATTAGCACACATTTCGGTAAACAGATTGGACAAATCGAGTGAGATTCTCGGATCTTAAAAATATTGAAATTCGTAAACTACCCATATAAAATTATAACCACATTCTAAAAAATCTCACTTCTTCTAGTTCATACGACCTTTGGGGGATCATCCTTGTTTTTTCAAGCCTCATCCTCCCTAACTTGGTGTAGGTCTAAAGATTTCTTCATGGTTTTTTCATGATTTCTCAAGGTATTATTATATTATCTCCTCTATCATCCTCTTTCTTTCATTCTCTCATGAGATGTCTTTCTCCCATAGTCATGATGATCTGGGGTTCATGTTTCCCTTGATTTATGTCGGGCGATTTATTTTTTCGGGATCCTCTTGGTAGATATTGGATCTTGGAACCTTCTTGGGTTGTTTTTTGGTTTTGCATTACTAAAGCACTGTTAGGTTGAGTTATGTTTCCCTTTTCACATGACTTTAAATCTAAGAATCATTGGTTTATTTCTTTTTGATACTCTCTTTTATAAAAAATAATGATTTATAATATTTTCAATATTTATTTGGTATGAAAATTTATGATTTTTGTTCTAGTCTCTTCTTTTTTTCATATTATGATGTAAATAGAATTGTTTTGATTAATGTTTCCCAATAACTTTTTTTTAAAATGACCTATTTAAATTTTCATGTGATTTTTTGATTATTAAGAATGTTTTAAATTTTTAAATGTTTTTAAATCATTATATTGGATTTGGGTTCCCCAAATGGATTTATAGAAGATTTTGACTTGAAAATGGTGTGTTTTTTGTTCTTTCAAAATGAAATGGCATGTGATGATGATATGTTGCCCATTTGTAATCTTGATGAAATAACATCCATTTTGAACACATTGTGAATGTATTTAAAATATATTTTGTAAAATGGTTGTTCCATGAAAAATGGTGTCTTTATAGTCTATTTTAGTGGTTTATTTGGTGCTTTGAGAAATGATGTTTTTGTGAACTATTTTTGAGGCATGTTTGGAAAATTGTGAAAATTGTGAAATTTTGTTTTTATAAAAACTATATGAGGATAATTATATATCATTATTTATATTAAATAAATGGGTTTTCATTGTTTTGGAATCATTATGATCCATTTATGTGAATGGGTGAGACATCCTTGTTGTGGAGTCCTCGTGACCCATTTACATTATCTGGAATGGGTGATCATAAGGGTTGACTCATTTGAGATCTATAAATTGTATAAAAAGAGATTGATCCTATGAGTCACTCAGGTTGATACCTATTCTTTAAAATATTATATATGATATATGTTAATCTGATTGGATTTTGTATTGGAATTGGTGGTATCACCTCTATTAAATAATACAGACATTGATAACTGACCATATTTATTGAATTGTTTGAGAAAAATTGCTCCACAAGATATGTTATGCACTAGCGAGTGGCCCATAGTAGGGGGATATATTCTATTACTGTTTCAATGGGATAGTGGCCCTTAGTCCATACCATACGTGGTGTGTATGAGAATGAATCGGTATTTTGATATCATTGATTGAGGCATGAATTCTTGGATGAGTCAACATGTATTAGTATGTTCTAGGTTATTAAAGAGCTTGTAGGATTTCTCTCATGTCTAATGGAAATTAGTTGCATATAGTGACAACTGATATTCTTGTTTGTTGGACACCCCTATATTATTATTTTTCATTTTCCTTATCATATTATCATTGAAATGCGATCATGTGTGGTTTATTTCTTTGGAGATTTATTAGATGGCTTTCAATGGTTTATGAAAAATTCTTTGAACTAGTAATGTTTTATACTCTCTTGTATCATTTTGAAATGAAATATTTACATTTTAGTTGAAATTGATAATGTTTATTTAATGGAAATAAATATGTATTTGGAATGGAAAAGGGTAGTGGAATATGTCTGGATTTAATGTGAAAATTGTTTAATCACTTACAATTATATGTTGTATTTCAAACATGAAGTTGTTTTTTCTCTTATTTTAAAGGAAGTTAATTGGAAATAGATTGTTCAGGAATGCCAATAGAGTTTTAATACACCTAACTATAGTTATTTTTTAATTTTGAACTTTAGTGAATGTTTCTTATTGGTTTTTATCACAATGGGTAATGGTTTGTTTTGGTATTGGAGTGTGATCATCGAGGTCACATGAAGATATTGTGTACATTGGGTTTAGTTTTCCTTCAATTAGTTATATTTTATGAATTATGTAAAATATGTTCATGGTGAATAAATTAATTATTAATATATATTTGGGAGAAATTGATTATTTACACTTTTTAGTTTATTTATTTTCTATTTGGAGAAATCATTCCCTTGGTCATTCTGATGATGCCTGATAAAAGATACCAGCCCGTAGAGACTGAGAATTCCATTAAAAATTTTCCACATATCATTTTGGGTGACTAGGTGAGGATTGTATGTGGTTGGTTTGCGACACAAAACCTTCTATATATATTGATTGTAGAAAAATAATCAAAATAAGACTCCCTTCAAATATAAGAGCCTCCTAAGAGGAATCCAATATCCATTGTTGATCGCACTCTCCCACTAGTAGACAACCGTCTGTAGCTGAGGGTACCACCTAACACACTGCCACATTTTACCCCCATGAATTAGAATCAATGAAGACACATTTGGTGATGAGAACAATGGATAACCATGAGTTGGATCATATCCCCGCTCCCATTAAGTATGTTTGCTTTTATATTCCAATAGTAAACAGTGAGCAGGTTCAGATACCTATTCACTCAGAACAAGTTTGTGGGAATATTACTGTGGTAGGAATGGTGGATTCCCTTATCCCTTCCCCATGTATAAAGTCCAAAATCATATTCTGTTGGCCCAAAGAGGAAAACAAAGGGATCATATCCCTAATTCAATGAATGATCGCTTCCCGTAGACAATGAAGATTGAAATTTGGATGGAATTTATCCCCACACACACATTAATTAAATTCCAATACATCATAGCGTGATCTTAAGAAATCTTACAGAATATTCTGGAACTAGTACAAATATATGTACATATGCATATTCTTATCCCAAAATCCAGGGTAGCTCAACACGCTGATCACTATGAACCAGTGGTTTCTTTAGGGAAATCACACATTCTTGCTCACATTTGGGAGGATTATCGGCATATTCCAGTAAATGATGAGGTGTTGGACCAAGATCATATTCTTTTTACTACTTGGGATCACCAGGTGAAAGTGTAAAATTCCTCCGGATATGGTAAAATGTCACAACATAACCTCTAATACTCTTTCATTTTATACTTTTATTAGTCTTTATACTTTTCGTCAAGGTTCATGTTGAGCTATGGTTTGAAATTTATAAGGTTTGACAATTTTGGTAGGTTTCATGCGTGTTAATGGGAACCACACAGTTATCGGTAACCATTCGGCTAGCCTAGGTGATAGAACAACTACTCGTTAATTATAATAAATAAATGTTTTTTAAAATAAAATAATAAAATGTTTAAACCATATTAATAATAATTTAATTATATAGATATTATTATTATTATTATCAAAATTATTATTATTATAATTAAAATTAAAATTTTTATTCATATTATTAATTTTAATATGTAAATAATATCAATATTATTTAAATTAAATGAATAAAATTATTATTACTACTATTATTATTATTAATTTTAATGTTATTATTGTTTTTATTATAATTATTGGCATGTTATTATTATTATTATTATTATTATTCATATTTTTTTTATTTTTTTATTATCCCCTTTCTTTTAACCTACAACATTGTCATCCCCTTTCTATTCACATCCATGAAGCACAACACCCCTTCTACCCATGTTGTGTGACATACCCCATGCACACACATCCTCATTTACTGGTGCTCCAACCGCCATCCCCTCCTACATTGTTCCCTTCCGCTGTTTTATCCTGTCCTCCGACAACACCTCCTATTGTCACCTCCGCCCTATCTGGTGAGGATATCTCTACAGTGACCCCTTGACTAGTGCAGCCTACTCTGGGGTTTCCCCTACTCCATAAAAACCCCTTGTGCGACTCCAACCCTCTCCTTCTCTAGTTTGTTTGTATTTCAATTTTTGGGGGTTTTTATTCAACTTGAAAAAACCCAAATAGATGGGCTTTGATTTTTGAATTTTCAATATGTTGAGGATATGAGGATGGTTTTTTGGGGAGTAATCTTCTTCCATGGCTTTCTTTGGGGAATATTTCCCTGACACCACTTCGTTAGGAACATTAACCTCCATAGTTGTTACCAAATAAGCTCTGGCTTACTCCCATGGCTTTCTTTGGGGAATATTTCCCTGACACTTTGGTCATTGATGTGCATAATTTCCCATCTCCTTGCAATTGTATCATTGGACATTGGTTTTTTCTTTCATCCCCTTACAATCCCGAGAGATGTATCCTTTTTCATCACACTTATAACAAACTCCCATTCCATTTAATAAAGTGCTAGAGTGTTTCTTCCCACAATTATTGCAGGATGGAAGTTCAAATCATCCATTCTTCCCCATTTACATTTTTCCTTCTTCAAGGTTTTCGGTAGCCCTATTCTTCTATAGTTTTCCTGTAAAGTCTTATGACATAAAAACTTATTTTTTTGTCTTGATAAGACGTTTGACTACAACTTTATATGATGAAATACAATGGGAGATAATGGCACTTTGGAGGAATTTTATTAAACCATCCATGAATCTATCAATTTTGCACCTTAGATTACGTATATAGTCAGCAGCATGTCTTTACAGCCTCATAAAGTTGGCATCATACATGGAAACATTTTCATCCTTCTTCTGCATCAGATTCAAGAATTTCCACTCTATATCCACTCATTGTTCACGATGGAAATACTTTTCTTGGATGATATAATAAAAATACCTCTACTCCATCTATTCTTTGTCTTCCTACCCTTTTGTGTTTTAGAATAAATATCACCATTTATCCACATCTCCCAATAGATGATACATTCCCATGAAAACTTTCCCTATTTTTTACATCTCAAAGAAAGATATATCATATTTAAGGAACATATCCACTGCACTGGTATAAATGTTTTTCTTGTCCCATTTATGTATGGAGGTTGTTGTCACATAAAGCGATCAAACATTTCTCCTCCACGTGGTGGATATGGATGATTGATATAGGTAAGTATATAATTCAATACCTAATTAAGTTGTCCTAGTATCATTATATGTTTCTCAAAACCAGTCACAACACCAGATCCAATGTCATTATATTTCATTGGAGGGAAATCCCTACCAAGGAGACACGTGTTCATATAGTTTCCATTTTTTCAAAAAGGATCCATTTATAAATAATGGAATACATAGATTATGGTATGAATCATAATTTATAATTTTGATATTGAAAAAAAATACATAGCATAAAAAGAAATTCTATACAAAGATAATATCTTAATCATAAACATTGTATCATGGAAGAATAATTTAATTTTAAATACTTCATAATGACTATTAAGGAAAATTTGAATTATCCAAAGCATATCCCCTTGGAGTATCAATACCGAGAGTGAAGTAAGGCCCATTGTCGTGTACCAAGATACCCTGAGACTAGCAAGAAACTCCTGGTCATATTTTTCACTACTAGGTACTTATGTTCCAGATCCACCTATACCTTCTTGTATCCAGACCAGGATTTATATGCAAGAAATATAACATTATATATTCTTCTCCAAAAATCATGGATATTCTCGTATGTTTTAATTCAATTACTAATTTATTTATTTGTTCCCTAATGTAAATTTTCTAATCTATTTTCTATGTTTTTTACTAAACTTCCGTTAATACCAAATTTAAGGACCCACCCTAGTTGCCCAGAGTTGGTGCCTTATTTTATTACATTTTAATATGAAAAAGGAAAATGCATCCCTAAGGATAGAGTATTTTAGTATTATTGAAAACAAGATACATACATAAGATCAAAATTTCAACATGAAATGGAAAAAAACAAATAAACTCCTTATAAAACACTCATAAATCCTATGTTATTTCAGCATTTCAATCATAATAAAATTGTTCATTTTTTGAGAAAATGAAACATAAGAAAGGGGTGAGCTCAAATTCTTAGCAAGGATAATAAATACATAGAAATATATATAAACACTATGCATGTTGGATAATTGAAAACATATTTCTTTAAAAAATAATACACATGAACACATAATGAGGGAATGCATAATGTTGGACATCATAACCATAAAATTAAGTCCTTTTTCCAAGAAGACAAATAATCATTTTGTCAAGGCCTTGTGCAATGACCGTAGTTTGTCTCATGAGACCTACTAATGCACTGAGGGGATATATAGGTCCCCACCTAAAACATAATATGCATAATGATTTTCTCATATGAATGGGGATAAATATAAACAACATATGGAAAATAATATAGGAAATTTAATTAAAATTCCCCAATCATTAAGTAAAAAGTCTAACCATTAAGAGTAAATGGGAGAATTGTTTTATGATAGAACATCCATATCCAAAATAATCATAAAAAATTAAATTATATATGGAATATGATTCCAAGAAATATTAATCCCAATAATACATAATAATCAACAAGAATGTTTATATATTTGAAGATACTATTATAAAATATTCGAGAAATTTTTGAGATAAATACTCTATTATATTGAAAAGAAGAGTTCTTCTGGAAAAGTATTTCTTTAAAAATAGAAATTAATTAAGATATTTTTTTCATAAAAAATTAGTTTTTTATAAAGTTAATGTTTTCTAAAAACATATTATGGAGTTCCCTTTAAAATATGCATGAATTTGATAAATTCCCTTGAACGAGGCTTGTATTTCAGAAATAATTTTGAATCTTTCAATTGAAAAATGGATCCCTCAATAACATAAGGAAGGATTATGGTTGGTAAACATATATAAGACACTCAAAAAAAATTTATATGTAGTACACAATAATACATAATAACATTATTGAGATAAGTATACAATCAAACTAACCCTAATGAAAATCGAGTTTCAGGTGAAAACCCCTTAACTTAAGTTTGAATGTGTCCCACTCTAGAACATAAGGTCATGGAATACAAAATAAGACATATGAATTACTTCTATAAGATATTTTTAGACATTTATTTAGTTTTTCATAACTTTTTTAGATCATTTAGTTCCTTATTGATAAGTTATAATATTGAATTCCTTCATTCCAGAGTGTTCATTTTCTTGTTTTTCATAATCAGTTCACTTGTTTATAAGTAATGGATTTCATTTTCAATGGATGAAAATATCCAGAATTGAAATTACATATTATTTATGAACATATAGACTCATTAATGGTAATTTATATCATTTGAATCATGGAAATAGGATGAATCATTGTTTGAATTATTAATGACATTCAGGTAGATTAATTTTGAGGTATTTTGATTATTAGGAACTAGTTTTGTAATTTGATTTGTTAATATGTATGTATACTAGTTCCTCCAGATTAATTATTTTATAATAAATATATTATAGTTTATTTCAACCATAAATTTTTATTCATTACTAGTAAAGAAGGATAATTTGAAGAACTAATCATCGTGGTCGACAAAGTTTATAAATTGGGTCCTCGTGGACCTTGATTTCGTTTCTAAAATAAAAGTGAGAGAGAATGAATATTGATGATGGTTATTCGATTAACATTATATAATAAAAGTATGGAGATGATTATTTGGTTATCATGGTCATTTGGATAGAGGATTTGACGAGAGGATAATAGAAGATGATAAATTTAAATGAAACCAAATGAAAAATAAATGTACATTACCTCTGGGAATAACCTCCTTGAGAACATCCTTAAGGTAAGGGTTTCTGGTCTTTTGGAAAGACCAATAACTTCGTGGATGTAGGGTGGTACTATGTTTTAGTATTTTGGTAATACATGGAGGAGCTTCAAGGCTTATATAATTGAAGCGAAGAGGGAGTGATATGGGTTTTTATATTGGTGGAGAGGACTGAATTTTGAATATTTTATTATTATTTTATTATTTCCCTCAATACAGCAAATAGTGGTGTTTCATGTGACCCCTAATTGTAATAAGTGCCAATGAGTTTGAAAGAAGTGTCCTTGAATCACTCATGATATCGTAAATAGTTTATTTAATAGATAATTAGTATATATAGAATTTTAATATATTTCACTAATTATCAAAAAATAATGAATTTTTGAAAACTACCAAAAAATCACCTCTACCATTTTTATATGTGTAGAATTAAAAAATGATTTCCATTTTTAAAAAATGATTTTCCAAATATTATAAATATACTTTTTAAGTAAAATCATAGTTAATTTGTTAAATAATAATTTTAATGGTATGACATATTTTATATCACATTGAAAAATTAATTAAGATTTAATTATCTTATTAAATTATGAAATTAAAGCATTGTCATTATTTACTATTCACATGTGTAATATTACTATTCATAAGGCTTTGTTACTATTCATAAGAAAACATGTTGGTTCTATCAGACTCAAATAACGTACTGATCACAACTATAGATGACATTTTTTTGCAACTCAAAACACATAAGTGGAAAATTTAGGTTTAATGGCTAGGTTATAAGATTCTCCTATAAATTTATTTCATAGAGACTTAATGCTTCATGAAATATAGTATATTTAATGAATGGACTATATTTAATAGGAACATACCATAAAATGTTTGGGGTGTAACAATTACAGTATGTAGAGTGTGGTTTTGATTTTTTAATAACTATTTAGCATGTGAAATAATGATTTTGTGTTTTTTTGATAGAGTTTTTAAAATGGTTTCATGTAAAAATAATTGTGTAACTATATTTTGAAATTAGTTTGTCATGTGATGATGAATTATATCCTAGTTGGAACTTTCATATAAAATAGGTTTCGTTTGAAAGTGAGAAGGAAATATTTTGAAGTAGTTATATAAATGTCATTATATGGAAATGGTGTGTTTGAAGTGTAATAATTAATGATGGATTTCATTTTGGGTAACTGTTGGTTTTGTGAAATGTTTAAGGGCCCATTTGGACACTTTGTGAAAATGATGAAAAATGATTATTATGAAATCCTATGTTGGATGTTCTCATGCCCTGTCTCACATAATGGATGGGATGTGCTTGTTGTGGAATCCTCTGGATACATTATTTGGGTTCCTTGGATGGAAACATTTGTGTTCTATAATTCTGATGGCACAGGATTAGTCCTTGGGGAGACTCAAGATGAGGCATTTTGTGAATTATTTGTATTATATATATATATATATATATCTTGTGATTTGATTCTATAATGGGATCACTTGTCTCACCCCTATTATTTACATGAGACATGGGAACCTGGCATATTGAGGGATATTTTGGACATTGATTTCTGCACTTCTATTCTATTTACTAACTAGTGTCCCATAGTAGGTGAATATATTTTTGTTTATTGGCATGGGATTGGGATATTCTCTTTGTGCTGAGTTATGGTGTCCTAGAATTTTTGTGTTTTTGATTTCAATTTGTGTGGCATGATACCAGGGATGGGGTCTAATGTATAGGTATGTTTCGGTTTGATCTTGATCACTTGGGTTCACCTATGTCTATTATCTCTTAGTTTCTTGTAATAATGAATGTTGCACTTGTATTTATATTTTCATTGACCAATTTATATGAATATTTTGGTGATTTCTACTGTAGTGTTTACATAAATGTGATGGGTTGGTCTCTAAAATCTAGTGAAAAATATTTTAGAGTCAATGTGTTTTATAATAATTCTTTCAATTAAATAAAACTCATCATTTCATTTTTTTTATTGTTGACATAAAATAATATAATGAACATGGATTTGGAAATGAATTTGGGTAATGATATGTATATTTTCAGTAATATGATTATTAAATAATACTTTTATATATTGTAGTTCAAACTTCAAAATTGATGTTTCTTTTATTGTAAATGAATTTCATTGGGAATAGTTTATTTGGATAACCAACTATGTTTTAATACCCAAACCAAGAGTTTATCTTTGTTTTTAGCTTCAGGTGCTGCTTCTTGCTCGGATTTAGTCATCATATTGTAGTGGTTGATTGAGGATTGGGGGTGACTAATGAGGTGAGTTATAGTTATGTACAATTGTATTTTCTCATTATTGCATGTTTTCTATTTCATTTTTCAGTTTTTTTATTCAGTTGCCTCTTATTTTTCAGCCAAATATTTCCGACCTGTTTAATTTTTATACCCTACAATAGTTTCCAGCCCCTGTGGATCGGGAACACCCTTTGTTCCATGTTATGGTGTGGCTTAAATGATCAGTATATGGTACACTTGGGTTGGATCATGATAAAATGGTTTCAAAGGAGGCCCTTGTTTTTTGGGGTGTCTGGTAGAACGATATTAGGACCTTCAAAACATGGGAGGTAGGTACATGATGGACATTAGGGAAAATTTTTCATTCCAAACCTCTAGTTGTTAATGGTAGTCAGAGATTTGATTAATTTGATTTTTTTTTGGATTTCGGGATGACAACAGAGATGAGATGGTGTCACTTTGTCATCTCACAAGGAGAAGTGACCCATATGAAGTGAAAAGAAACAATTCATGTCACTCTTATTATTATGACCTACATGGGGAGGGACCTAGGACCTTGTCATTGGGATCGGAATAGATAGTAGTCCCCCTTCTAATAGTTTGGTTTATGTTTTCTTTTATTGGATATGTTTAGTGAAAGTGTGATTTTGAAGCTGAAAATGCTTTTGAAATTAAAATTATTTCTCCAAAATAGCATGAAATTGGTAAACGCGAGTTATAAAATTTGAAGGGTTTTTTATTTGAAAGTGGATAAATTCCTTGGTTTTTATGTGGAAGGAAAGATTTTACAGTTAGTATTTCTTATAAAGGATCACATGTGGGTGGGAATGTACAAATCATATGTGGGGAACATGTTCATTGATTATGTGGATGAAAATGGATGGACCCACATGGGATGATTCATAAGATTCCATGGTTGAGATTTTAAAATAGAAAGGGTTTGAAAATTAGTTTTTCCTTGAGGAGTGGATTATTGACTTCTGATATATGGGATTTTAATTTGAAAATTGTAATTGGGATAAAGAAAATTATGGAATTTCTATTAATAATGGTGATTTTTTAAATGATTATTTTACATTTGTTATAATTTTTTGGATTTTTGGGATCGTTGCCTCAGCTCGAGGTGCCCTTTTTGACTTTATTTAACTTGATGACAATTTTGTTTTTTTGTTTGTCATGTTGTTAAAAGTATGCCACCCAGAAAGGACCCTAATTTTTCCCATGATTCGTGCCCAATTTTAGATTATTTTCAGGTGTTTCCTATTATTCGAATTGATATAGGACCATTAGAGGTAGAGATTTGGTTTGAAGGAAATAGAGGGTGTCATCGGGTTGTTGTGAACTCGTGAGGTTGTTAAAGTTAGTGATTTTTTTGGTTTGTCAGAGGGTCTAGTTTTGGACCATATGAGGTTGGATGCATCATCCTCATCCGGAATTTGGGTGATCTGGGAAATTTACATGGAAAACATCCTCCATGGGATATAGTTGAAGAGGATAAGTTAAGGAAGGTTGCAATTATGCGGGATGTTTCGTAGGTCCAGCGTGTAGTAAAAGTCCATGTTGTATTCTTTGACGATTTTATTCCTCTTTTAATTTAGAGTTCTGACACATAGATTATGGGAAAGGTGCTCCCATCCAGTGAAATGTATTTCCAGAGGTTGGTGGATGGGGAATTTTTTGCAGCCTCGGTATTGTGGATTAGTTAATAGTGGTCAGATTTCATGATGGTCTCTCATCTGGTGATGAGCATATTTTGGAGGAACCTGTATATAAGAATATTTCTATATTGGTTCTAACATATAGTTCATCGGAATTGTTTCTAGAGTGCCATTGGTGTGGATGGTTTGGACATTCCAAGACAGCTTGTCACATCCCTCCGAAGTATTTCCATCACTGTGGCTATTTGGGTAATTAGGGAAAGTTCTGTAAGATGTGTCATTTGTGGAAGGAGTTCAAATCAGGGGATTATAATTCCTGATAGTGAGGAAGGAGATTCTTCCACAATAATAACCCCAACCATAGGTCTCAGGGTGAATCCTGTGCATAGTCAATAGTTTTCGAGGATGTGTGAAAAATTGCCCCAGGTTATGTTTCCTGATTTTTGGTGGGAATATCCAAAATGTCATAGTTTTATTTTTATTGTTTCTATAAGTTCATCCTTTTTTGTTGTGGTGTGATAAAATTTCTTTATTTCAATACATGTTTTTGTCTTTTCTATAAGTTTGGCATTTATAAATTTTTTTATTTTCCTTGAAATGTGTTTGGACCGTAGATGAACGAGTCTATTTTGTGTTTTGGATTAATCTGTACTCATTTGGAGATGTTTGGGTGTTGTGATAATAGTGGATTATGTTTTTGGTTCACTGTCGAGTTCAGGATTCATTTCATGGTTTCTATGATGTTGGTGTTCTCCCTTTTGCAAAGTGATTTACATTTCTGTAGTCGATCTACCTTGTTTTTGTGTTCCAGTGTGTTGGAATGCCTTGTAATAGGCCTCTTGTTTAAATAATAGTGATGGAGTCATTCTGTTAGAATTAAGGAAGTTGGTTGAGTTCAGGTTAATAGTTCCTTAGTTTTTAATTACAGTAAGGATGAAGTTCGGTTATAATCAGTTTTGGAGTTCCCATGCTAGCCCCTCATAATGTGGTGTGTTTGGATTTTAACATTTCTGTGTCAGTTGAATTCTTATTGTGGGGATAACCCTCTCATGTTACCCTCCCCCCAGACAATATTGCAGAGAATTTAGACACCCTAACCTTGGATAATCATTCATTGTATCATTTTATTTGGTCATGTTCCTTTTCATTGAGGTCTGTTTTGAGAACTGGCTTAAAATATTTGAGGATTGATAATTTTGGTGGGTTTCGGGCTAGCACACGGCCACCACAGGGTTAGCGATAATTGTGCTGTTTCCCCAGGTGATGGTGTAGTACCCAATTCATAATATAAATTAAATATTATGAAAATAAAATTAGGTAATTATTTATAAAATAATAATAATAATATTGTATATATATTAAAAATATTATTATTATTAATAAATTTATTAATATTAGTACTTTTAAAATTGTTATTAATAATAATATTATTAAATACAAATAAATATTATTATTATTTAAAATGAAATGAATAAAATTATTATTATTTTTCTTATTATAATGTTTACTATTATAATTTTTTTATCATTATTGTGAGGTTATTATTATTAATAAAAATATTATTAAAAATATTATTTTTATTATTTTGGTTTAAGTTTTATTTTTTCTACATTGTTTTTTCCCTACTATGTGGACGTACTATTTATATTACATTATACGAAGGGAAAACTCCCTCTTAACCCTATCAGGTGACCTATCATATGCACGCACCTCCCTTGCTGATGCTCTGGCCAATCTCCCCTCATGTATTGCCCCCTTCCACTACAAGCTTCTCTCCTCTAGAAACACTTATTAGGGTTTCATCCCATTCTAGTGTAGTCTTCTTCAATGTGATCCCCTATCCAGTGGTCCCTACTCTGACATGACCCCCAATCTAGTGAGACCTTCTCTAGCATGACCTTGCTACTCTGGCATTCCACCCAGTCCGGTGCCGACCCAAACCACATCTGGTTTGTGTGAATTTTATTTTTTTGGGGTTTCGTTCATCTTGGAAAAAATCTAAAGGTTGGGGCATGATTTATGTATTTTTATCAATTTAATTGTAGTGTGGAATGTTATTTGGAATTTAATATTCCTCTTCAATGAGTTATATTACAATCAAACCCCATTCATGTAGGTTTCCTCATGTTTAGGTTTTAAATTTAATATAACATTATTGGATGATTTTGTAAATGTTTTACTTAATTAATTATGCCAATTTTCGAATGATAAATTAGGTTTGATTAATTAATTTAGGTGTTTTCATTTTCAATAATTCATTTACATGACATTTCAAGTGGAATTTTAAATATCAAGCATTCTAAAAGTGTTGACTTAAATATTTAAAATAAATTGATATGTTTTGAAATGGTTTGAACCCATTTTGTTCAAGAAGTAAATTGTAATTTTCTGTATTACACGTTTTGAGATTTATTTGAAAATTTAATTGAATTATCCAATGTGGTTTTTATAAATAGATTTTTTATAATTTTTTCTAGATAATATTTTTAAATATATTTTAAATGGCTTTTGAAATTCTAGTTATCGGAAAAGTAGTATGAAATTGGATATTTATATTATAGAATTTATCATGATATATAAACATAAACATGTACATAGGATGATTCTTAAAATACACATTGGTAAACACACACACAAAGATATTAATATAATATATGTACCAATTCAACCAAGAATATGTGAATTTTTGGAACATGATAAAATGGGATATATATTAATGTGTATGTGAATATGAGTACAGCTGAAAAATTGGGTTTTTTTCATTTTGTATCAAAAATTTATTTGAAATCCTCATTTTACACTAATCACTTTAAAATACTGTTTCCTCAGACCTTGATTTCTCGAATTTTCCATTGGATCCTAAATAATGATTGTTCCATTGTTTTGGGATAACTTTATTTTAGGGATTTCTGGTTTTTTGAGTCTTGGGGATTTTTGGTAGGGAGTTGCGGTCAGTTTCGAAGGCACAAATACATATTCCAATGTATGTATATTTATAAATATATATATATATATATATTATTTTTGTGTTCCCCCATGGTTCATGGGAATATGTAAATTAGTTATAGGATATATATATATATATATAAGGAAATTCGTGTATGCGAGCAGGCTGATGCTTGAGCTAGAACGGTTTGGAATTTCCATCCATTGAGGTAGGATATCCAATGCACTTTTCTTTGAATTTATGATCCATTAGTTTTTCTACAACCCGATTTTATTTATAAAAATTAAAATATGATCTTTGGGATAGATTTGTTGGGGTGGAAATAGTGTTTTAATCATTTTTTTTATAACTAAAATTGACATATTAAATAGCACACAACATGTCCTTGGATAAATATTCGATTAGAATTTTTAAGAAAATTATATTATATAATGTGTGGGTTGTATTTTTTTATAAATATTTATCATGTGAAATTATGATTTGGGATTTTTTGAAATAGTTTTTGTATTGATTTTAAGATAAAAGAAATGTATATTTAGCTTTTGAAATCAGTTCGACATGTCATGATGAATTATAGGCCGGTTGCACATTCATAGAAAATGATCTCGGTTTGAAAGTGAGATATAAATATTTTAAAGATGTTATGTAAATGTATTTAGATGGAAATGTTTTGTTTGATACATCTTCATGAAATATGGATTTCATTTTTGGTAAAGGTAGGTTTTTGGAAATATTTGAGGGATAATTTTTCCACATTATGAGAATGATGAAAAATGTTTATTAAGAAAATCATTCTGTGATGTTATAATTACATGTCTCAAATAATGGAAGGTGTTTCCTTGATATGGATTCATGTGTATCCATAGTTTGGGTTACTCAACTGAAACCCTTTGTGTTTTATTTGTTTTATGCCACAATATTAGTCATTAATGAGACTTGGGGTGAGGCATGTTGTGAATTATATATATATATATATATATATATATCATGTGATTGGATTCATTTATGGAATCAGTTGGCTCACCCCTGTTATATACATGATACATGGGAACCTCGAACATTGAGAAAACATTATGAGAATGATTGTCCCACTAGTAGTTCATGCGTTGTCCAGTGTCCCATAGTAGGTGGAAGTATTTGGTTTATTGCTATGGTATTGGGCCCCTCTATGTTTCCAAATTTTCGATGGATGGGTATTTGGGTGTTTTTTATTTCAACGTGTGTTACATGAAACTGGGGATGGGGTATCATGTATTGGTATGTTCTGGTTTGTTTTTGATCACCTGGGTTCACCTATGTCTTTTAGATCCTAGTTATTTACAATAATTAATGTGGTACTTGTATGTATATTTTCATTTCCCTTTCTATACGAATATTTTTGTTCTTACTTGTGTACTGTATACATAAAATTTTGACGTGTTGGTATCTAAAATCATGGGAATTTTTTATAGTCAATGTGTCTTATAATCATTCATTCCATTAAATAAGCACAACTTTTTTTTAAATCTTAACGGCACAATAATATAATGAACATGGAGTTTGAAATTAATAAGGTAAATGATTTGTATTATGTTTTTTCTAAAATGTGTAGAAATTTATAATTTGATATATTATAGATAAAACATTAAAATTCACATTTATTTTCATTTAGAGGAAGTCCATTTGGAATTATTTATCAGGATATCCTACTGAGTTTTAATACTCACACCTATTGTTTATATTTTTTATCATTAGGTGTAGATTCTTGCTTAGAATCGGTTATCGTAGTGTGATGATGGATTCAGGTAGTTGGTGACCCATAGGGTCACATGGAGGTATAAACAATTTGTTTTTGTTAGTTTTCATTTTCATTTTTAGTTTGTTTTATTTATTTGACTTTCTTTTTTGGGCCAAATCAATCCCACCCCTTTAATTTTGAGGCCCAACTCTACTTCCAAGACCATGGAGATCGATAATTCCCTTTGGTCTATGTGGTTGGTTGTGTCGAGTGACCGGATTAGGGTTGACCTGGGTTGGTTCATGACATCACATGCCTATCAAAAAAGTCTATTATCATACTGCAATGGCCCATGACTGGGATCATATCACTATTCTGGTCAAGGATTTCCATGTGAGAGGGGAATTGCATCAAGATAGGCTCATATTCCAATCGAAGAACACTAGTTGCATACTCAAAAGGACTAGGATTTGACATATATCTCTATTATGGATGAGGATAAACATGTGAAAATGACACATGTTTCAAGGCATTCTCATATTTCTGACTGAGAATTTTCAAATAATATTCCAATAGATCATGGTATCCTTGCACATATTTCTACCTCTGTCGACAAATGACTAAACTATAATAATTCCAATGAAATACATTAGGAGGATCATATCCCTTATATAATTATAGATATTAGTCATCATATTTCATTAGGGAATACATATATGATCTAGGCTCATATTCATGCTTCAATAGGGGCTCACCAAGTGACGGTGGAACAATCCTTGGGGGACGCTCACATTCCGACCAAGAAAAACCAACGACATACTCCACACACTCATGATCGGGATCAAAATTCTCATCTTGAACAATGATAATCTGGTGATAATGAAATATATCTTGAGATAGTCTCATATAACTGTAAAAAAGGGGAATCTCATTGTCATATTCTAGTATCTTCTCAATAGGGAACTCATACTCCTCCAACACCTGATAGTTATAAACAAGTTCCAACAACCTTTATTGAGTTGGATAATATCCTTATAAAATTAAGAAAAAGTTAGGTCAACTTATTTATATTATTACACTTAACATAACCCATATTTGTATTCTGTTCAATTCTAGAATTGATGGGGCAATTTGTGACACATTTTCAACACCACTTGGGTTCATCAACCCTTCAACCAAATAATTTGATGATAATTTTTATGATAGTCCCTTTCATGGTATTGTAGATATTGAACATAGGGACTATACTCTTGAAAACAACCATGGTTGAGCTCCCCATGATTCTATCACCCATGGACTATGAGTTCCCCCCCTTTCTCAAACACCCCTGTATGGAGAGTTGTTCAAATCTCATATTCCTTTATATAGAGAGGCTCATGAAACATCAGGGTCAAACACATATAGTTCCCCATCAACATCTAGAAGCACTCCCCAATAGTCAACTTGAAACCCTAAAAACATATTCTATGGTATGCCCATTTGGAGGCGTGTATGCTTTATAATGAGGAGTTCCGAATTTGCATATGGAGAGTGTTAATCAGAATCAATCTCTCCATCATGTTATGGCCACTTTCTATTTATGACTATGTGATTCCAGATGATCTAGAAAAAGATTAAACGACAGATATATAAAAAAATATATTTTATACTCATTAATAAACAATGTCCAATCATATCCCATATTCATGATACGTGTATTAACTTATCTCACCAATACACTCTATTGCCAGCTAGAAATGATCCCCTTTTCTGTAGCCTAAAACCCAAGAGTGGACGAAGATGATAAACTCTTTTGAATTGTTTAACATCGCATCGCAACAAGCCTATACCGACTGATTTCCCAAGAATCAGTAGACATACATATCAAATGATTGAATAGTTATTGATCATCTGACTTCACTGTGTCCCCATAATAGGAGAACCCTTCTGATATAACATCTATTAATGAAGTAAACTCTAGAAAAACTAGAGGACTAGGTATGGTTGGAGCCAGTTAGTCACTACTATTTAATTCCCCCACAACAATGATTCTAATAAATCACAAATAGTGGGACATGATAACCTTTAGACCTTTGAACTAATCCCTTTAAATCAATGGGAATGAATTTCAATAACAAATACCAAATATGTGGTCGACTGGAAAACTACTTGGGAATAATGATTCCTAGAATGGTCATCCATCACATCAATCATCTATGACACAACAGCTATACAACAGCAAAGAGTACATGGTAGTAATTATCATACCAGCCTTCTAGGAGAGAGCCCATCTCACAAGGATAAATGAATATCTATCATCGCCTCAACCCGTCAAATCTCCAATTCTAGATAGGATCAAGGACACATCCTTAGTAGCTTGAAACAAACCCTGACCCACTACCATAGGGTACATTTATCTCAATCACAATCTTCATGTTCATCATCCCCTGAGAGTGTATAGGGGAAATATATGGTCATTCAAGATCAGCCCAACCACAATGGGCTAACGGAATTTATATCTCTATGTCAATATCGGGAGACATCAAATCATTGAATTGAATCCTTTTATCATAAAAAAAGACCAATCAATTCCATTTTGGCCCTGAAAACCCCCATTCTCTAGGGATGGGGGAATTTTTATTTTCATCATTACAAAAAAGAAAATATGTCTTCTCCAGGATGAAAGGTAAAAATAATTCATCAATATCTCATCCATTACTCCCACAAAAATAAAAACCTATGCTATTCAGTGCCCATACAAAAAATGTGACAAGATTCTCCCAAAAATTCATTGTTTATAGAAAAAAAATGATCATATGGATGAGGCAATTGGACCCTACTTGGGATGAAATCCAAAATAGTAAAATGTGGCCAAGGGTTCGAATAACAACACTGATGACGACATTGGAGAATCATCCTATTATGTTATGTGTAATGGGACAACCACCATTGTCTGATATGCCGCGATGAATGTCATCATTGTGAACATGAATTTTTTTTGATACAGATGAAAATGTAGACAGACACAACACAGATAACCTACCCAAGAAGTTTGTGATTTGGATTCACCATCTAATAATACATGTACCTAGAACCTGTGGAGGCTCCGAATCCTAGAACCTCTAAATACCGAGTTGCCACTTCTATGGTGGAAAACTACTAATAAAAAAGTGGAAGGGGTGGATATATCCTAATAGGAACTCAAAATATATCAGGTTCCTTCAATGGAGGAATAGTTCTTACAATTTTAGAATGAGATAAAAACTTTCATACAACTCTGTGAGAAGATATTCAGGGTCAATGTCCCCATCAGGAATCGACTTCACGCAGAAACAAATATTCTCTCTCCCATAGAACATCCTCCAAAAATAGTAGAATTTGAGATTCAGACAAGCTTTGGATCTAGGAATTCATTCTATATAAATGAGGAATTCAAAAATGATCATGAATTCCCTCCATTTCAGTGGTAGCCTTTCACTAGTCATGTGTATAATTCAATCTTCAGACAAATCAAGAATCAGCAGGAGACAATGGAAGGTCAACCACATTGTCACTTTCCCATTCCCTGTAGATGGGAGCCATCTTTGTGAGATGTTCCTTGAGAGCTACATAACATCATAAAGCCCCTGGATACTTGAATGAAATCATATAAGGGTAACACCCACCTATGTATCCTAATAGGCAGCCATATCCCGAATGGGTGGGTGACACGTTTCCTACACCCAATTTTTGGAAATCCTACCTTCTATTCCATGGATGGTGCTAGAGACCCCAAAAAACATCTCACACAAATCATATCATAATGTGGGATGTTTCTGGTCCCTTGAGATCAATTGGATTGTACCAATATAAGGTGTTTTTTATAGACACTGACATTTCTGGACTTTGTTTGGTACAATTCTTTTTTAGTAAGATCTGTTGTAGTAAAGGAAGACCTTCATCAATATTTCCTTTATTATTTCATCTCCATGTTGAGGATAATTATAATAATCTACCTAAAGAAGTGAAAAAATGTGAAAATGTGATGCTTTATGACTTCATAGGAAGTTTTAATGGTTTAATCCATTCAATCATGAATCTCTCCCTCGTTGGAACAATTATTGGACCACTATAATGAAAATATTTGGGATGAGTTACAAATATATTTGATCCCAATGTTTCATCCTGGTGGGTTTTTTGAGTTCACAGAAATAGTATAATTTCTCGAGGACACCATTTAGTGCACCTAATCCAAATCATAACTCTTTCCATAAACATATAAAAAAATCTAGGAAAATAGGAAGCTACAATTTTCACATTCATGATAGAAAACAAGACCATATATACACCTAGGAGACTACCTAACTGAACTATTACAACCATCGAGTTGTGAAAAAAAATAGAATCTCCCTTGGTCATTAGAAAATAGTTATCATTGTCACCTGATATTTGAGGGATGGATGAATAAGGCATACATCTTACAAAATTCAAAAGTCCTGTGATATTTCATGGCAGCCATGGACCCTAACATTGTCAAACTTCCATAGCCCAAGCATCCCAATGTGTTCAACCTCATTGACCATCCCAACTACTTCCCTTTTCATAAATAGTTGTGTTATAATATCCAGGAATACTTCAACTTCAATGATTTTATTCAAGGCATGGTCAATTCAGGATTGGAAAGATAGAGAACTCATGAGAGTATGTCCCAATAATAAACTATTCTAGTAAAAAAAGAGGCAAATTGGAAGAATATTACGGCTAAGAAAGAAAGAAAATTTGACAACAGGATGACACAATTAATAGTTGATCAATCTCATGCCACCTTGAGAGAATAGTTGGACAGAACCACAATAGCTCCACAAACCAAGGAGGTAACATTAGATATTCCTCCCAAAGGTTGATGTGACCATTAAAAGAATTAATAAATAGAAGATTAAGAGTCATATTCTGCTCTAACTCAAACTCCTCCTCTTGAAAATTGTTTCACTACAACATCCATAACATCAGAACTGCACAAAAAATAGAACCCTTATCAGATGGAGATCTCATATATCGTTATTTAAAAGTGATAAACTTGGAATAACCCTTATTCATCAATGAATATGCCTTTGATTATTAGATTCCTATACATAACCAAGGAACAAGAGGCTGCATGTGTAGGAACCAAGGATATAGTGCACAACATGGGCATGGTTAGACCTAATATTTTGATTTCATCCAAAAATTGGATATATTTTCAGCTGAGAAACATGGGAAAACACTCTAGTGATCCCACCAAATACATGACGATTTCCAAGAGCCATCCATCAGTAAGCTACACCCATTTTTCTCAGATGATCTCTTAGAGGGGGTTTGATTATATGATTATCCCATGCAATATTGAAGGCTGAAAAAACCCATTCCATGTGAATGAGATGATCCTATAAAATATCCATAAAATAATTCCCATCTACCTCAAATTACTCATTTCATGAGCCACATATTTATGAGAAACCCTACCTTGATAAGCGTCAAACATTGGTACAAAAGAATGAAATTCTGAAACAAATGGTGGTTTTCCCAAGAAATCTCTCAATCCATGATGTGCTCCATATTTCAAAAGACCATATGAAGGAATTTTTTTAATCCCTCCAAATCCAATAGGAGTTCTCAATTGGAGTCCATGCAACTGAGTTTTATCAATTGAGACTGTGCCATCAGAATTTCTTTTTCCCATCTCATTCACTAATCATGACCAGGATGAGTTCATCCAATAGTATGATAAGAATGAGAAAATTACTCTTGATTAGATCAAACTGGAAGCTTTGTTTTGGGATATCACATCTATTGATGAGTTTATGGGTATCCAAAAAGGAAACACATACAATTTTCTCCTTAGAAGACCCTAGTTTCATGTCCACATGGAGGTACCCTTGATGTTCCATCATTTTTTTAAATACCCCATCAAGGGAAAGGTTGGCATAAAAACTAGCTACAGGTCCCCCTTCGAGACATGGGGATACACACGTGCTGATTTAGATTCCTATAAAAGTGAGGCAAATAACCAATGTAGGATGATGATATGCTGGTTGTATCCCCCTATTTCCTGGGGACCACCCTAACAAACCACACGAGTGTGCTCGATAGTGACTATGTTCTCCTCATAAATCTAGTTGATGTGATAGACCTGACCTCAAATGTTCAAGATCCACTTCTCCCCAAGGATAAAATATAATACAATTTTCTCCATCATATCTCGATAATGACTCAGGAAGTAGGGGATAACAATGTCTCTTCTCATGGAGTGTTTAACCTCGACAGTGACATAGAGGCACCCATAATACCATCCACATATGTGAATGACTAAATAAACTTATAGGTGGAGTATAATGAGGACGACATCTAGAACGCCACTCCCATACAATAGGAAATTATATACAACACCATAGTTGATTGCAAGGATTTAAATATAGTAACAAAATAAGATAGATGACCTACACTAATTAGTGCATCAATTCTGCTTGATGATCAATAGATGTATATCACATTTCTAATGTTACACCCACATGCATATTCGTGGATCTATATTAAAATTACTGGACTAAATCAATGTGTGGAAACACGCCATAATTGATTTCCAAATGAGAATCTAGGGTTCATGTAGCTATCCAAGAGGATTCTCTCCTCTCATGCCACCAATGATGTGGTAGAAATTTAAAAATTAATCAAATATAAAATTTTCTATGAAGTGAGAAACCCAATATGGATTTGTAACATGATTATAATAATGAAAAATAATGGGAATATTTGGGTATTCAAAGATTTTAGAGAACTTAATCACCACTCCCATGTGGATGATTTCCCATTTATGATCATAGAACACTTGGTTGATTCAACTCTAGGATTCCAAGACCATTCCTTCATGAATAGGCACTATTTGAATAATCAGAGAAAAATGGACCATGAATATGAGGATGTCACTATCTTCAGACCACCATGGTGGATCTTCTAATATCAGGTTAGGCCCTTCGGCTTGAATAACACAAGATTTACGTATAATTCACAATGCACTATATCATTAAGACATTTTTGGCAATAATTTATAAATGGTATGTCAATGAACTGGTGTTGAAATCCTAATAGTGATGTGATCACTTCACATACATTAAAATAGTCTATGACATGCTTTGATAACCAAATCAAAAGATGAATCTACTAAAATTCACCTTTACGGTAACATCATGGATGTACATTTGTTTTTTGTACACAATTATGACATCGAGGACTACCGAGATAAGGTTAGTTCAATTTTAGAAATTTCACACTCTATAAATATGAAATAACATAGGGGGATCCAAGGGAACCTCATCTAAATTGGGAATTACACAGCCAAACTTGATGGAAAATCTCTCCCTTTTACCAGGATAATGAAGAAGGTAATCACCTATCAATAGAAGAATGACTACCAATATTCCTTTTAAATCCTCTTAAAATACCTACTTCACCCACTAGTTCTGAATCCTTCAATGGATGGAAGGACACTCATATTATTTGTGGCCATAGTGGAACTCTCACTGGGAACCATCCTCGTGTAGAAAAAAGATGTGAGGAGTGAAAATAGTCTTTACTACATTATTTAAAAATTGATAGTAATTGACACCTGATACTCTGATTTAGAGAATAACCGCCTTGCACTCATCTTCACATTGAAAAATCAAAGGAATTAATTAAAGCACCACAAATTCCATATGGTCTCTCATATTGATCCACTCTAGTACATCCTTGGTTTTCCTATGTTTACTGGTCATTTGTCCTGATGGTCAATCATTCTAGAGTAGTAGAAAATTATATTCATATCATGATAATTTTTGAAAGGGAAAGCCCTAAATGATTTCCTCACATCACATCACACCCCGAAGAATACACCGTTGAAAGCTGAGCTTCTATATGAGGATATATTCTATCTCGTGATACTATCGGGACATGGGAAATGTATTGTTATGGTGGATCCTTAATTCATAGTGGAAAAGGATGGAAATGATGAAGTCCAACCAAGTTTTATTAGGGAATATTTATTTCTATGTAGAAAAAGAAGTTTTTCCTAATATTTATCTCTATGTAATGGTTACATGAATAACAAGTAGGAATACATTCCCCCATTATTAGGTTGTAATTAAACATAAAACTATGAATAACCTACCCGAATATCATTAGGGACTCAATACTATTGATATAGTAGTTCAATGTCAAATATAACAAAAAAAGGAAGTACTAGCCACTCTCATTGTCTATGTCATGGGAATGATGAAACATTTCTATTTTGATACAACACTTCAACATTTTCCACAATTATAGAATGCTCATGTGGACTTTGTCACTAATGCAACCACAATCCAGGATGAACCTAATCTGGAGGGCATAATCTGTAATATCTTGTACCAAAGAATGGTATCGTCAATAATCATATATGATCTGGAGGAAATCAATTATTTCAACACCCCCTAGATCATTAGTAACTGATATCCACCCCAATATTCATAGTACCCATAATATTGTATCTCCAAAATGGAGTTCTCAAGATATACTAATCCAGGAGGGTATAAATTCAGCATCATGTAATGAAATTTACCCTGTAGATTTGGTCAAATAAGAAGAAATACCTCTATAAAAATGGATTCAAAATAATCCTCCTCATATGAATTGTAGAAGGAAAGATTCTCAACATCATGGAATAATTCCATGCGAGGTCCTATGGTGATCAGTAGTCTGAAACAAATATCTCCCTTTAAATCATAGTGCTGGGTAATTATTCAAAAACCATGATACAAGACTCTGTGAAAATTCAACAAGAAATTTCATGCATATTACATCCATGAGAACATCATCCATCAAATCCTGGAATTGCTACACATAGCTATATGTTCCGGTATGTTCCCAATTTCGGGGAATGGATGTTGTGCACTCATATCCCCAAACAACAACAAGTAGTTGATCAACATCATTACTACTAATGACTTCTATTCAATTGGGCTGAGTAAATACCACTGAAAGAATTCAATAAGAATAAAATAAACATTTTCGTGATTCCACATATAATCACCAGGTTTGGAGTCCCTCAAAAATTTTTGAAAGATAGTGGAACCATCTTTTTTTCTACATAGTTGGAGAAATTGTAATATGAGTACAATGTCTAGTATATTCAGTCATCTCACTATCATGATATGGAAAATGTATAGATAATGCCCTTAAATAAGACTCTAAAAAATATACACCAAAATTTGGTGTAGAAGGATATGAAATCCTAGAAATTTAAGCGCTTCTATTCTTTATGGGACTACCATACCACCAGGTGTACTGATTGTAACACCCCGAGATTTTATGAAAAATATTATTTTAATTTCATTAATTTCTTGTGTTGTATTCTACACCAATATTACCTTGCGCTATACGCAACACCATATTATCTTGCAGTATACGCAACACTATTCTTGGATCGTGTTACACACAATTCTGATAATAGTTATTCTACGCAACATTGAGTATATATATATATATATATATTCAATGTATAAATAAAATATGGTTGGATTCTGTTATACAAAACAATGGAAGATTCTTTCACAACATGCAACCCTGACTTGGCTTGCATTACACGCAATCACGACCTTCTTCGATAGCGTGTGTTGTACGCAATACCGAGTTTTAATAAACAATGATATATTATTATAATACTGTCATGAACTAGCCGTTATGAATAGTATTAACTAAATTTTGAATTTTATAACATTATTATTCATCTGACACATTTTCTATAACATGGTATAAGAACAAAATAAATTTTTTCGGGTAAAATAACTATTTTTAAAAAAATGCAGTTTTGCCGCCTTTTGATGGCACACCCACATTTAATCTAGTTATTTACATGTTTATATGTTCAATTTGACAAAATAAAATTCTTCTTTTGAATCAGGATATAAAAATTTACATTAGATAAAATTTTAAAATTTTTCCGATAACTTTAATATTTTAATGAATAGTAAAAACACGCTATATTTTAATTAAAAACAAATTTTTTCATTGTAATATCTTATGTGGTAAAATTATAATATTGAATGTTTTTAATGTATAAATAGAATATATTTTTACCATTTAATATAATGTAAGTCATAAGCATTGATTTTACCTTGAATTCGTAGGTTAAAACAGTTCAATTTTTTGCAATGTTTTAAAGAAAAACTCGTTTTCTTTCGAAAACGGGATTAATTTTAATTTAATTTCTGCATCTTTTGTGTATTGAATTTGGAAAAATGGATTCCATATTTGGGATCAGTGGGTCCAAAATATGTTTATAATCTATTTTTTATTTTTTGGCATTGTGAATAGTAACTACGGTAAAATTTATTTACTATAGTTAAAGGTATATCGGGTAATTAAGGGTAAATATAAGATTATAAAATTACCCTAACACTTGGAAAAATCCTATTGGATGGATAAAAGTAAACCCATATCACCTAAGGGTCAGATTAGATTCATTTTATGGACTTTGTTCCATGAAAATAATTTAATTATTATTAAAACCAAAGAATGTGACAACATGTCACTTTCTTAAATCTTATAAGTATAATAATTTTAATTTAGTGATAAACTTCATGAAACTTCTAAAATGAATAGTCTCCAGAAAGATAATACAATTATATACATCATAAGAATTTATTTAGAATTTTTAGGGATTAAATAATTATCATTTTTATGACACAAATATGATGCAGTAATTGTCTTATTAATGAAAAGTTGACATTATTGATGTTATAAATGCCCAAATAAATGTAATTTGATATATTTTATTACATACATTAATTTTCTAGGTTAATATGTCATGTTATTGTTGATATAAGTAACTTGTTTCTAACTTATAATTCTGTTATTAATTTCATAAAAATCATGTACCAAATAGTGTAAAAATTGACATAAATTAGTTTTTAAAAAAATATTATATTATTAATTGTTATTTAATTCCTAAAAATCTAAGGTTCGGGAAAATGACTTAGATAAGGATAGATATATTAATAATAAAAAAATTGGGGTTCTTTTGGATTGGTATAGTAAGTTTATTAACCTTATAGTGTAAGAAAACAAGAAGACATGGTAAAAGTTAAATTATCTATCTTAAAGTTAAATCTAAATGATAAGGTTAAAATTGATACCTAAACTTGTATAAATTATATCGGATGAGAGTATTTCTACCCATCCCCACCTTATCTTCGAAATATATCAATTTGGAGCTATTTAAAACCGAACTTGACTTTATAGTGAAATAATATTTTTAGTTTTCCCAAAGGTTCCCCTATCCTCCCTTATAAAAGGGCACCTCCTCCCTCTCCTCCTCACACGAATTTGAGTATTCAAGCTCGGCAAAACCCTGAAAAAATCTCTTCTCCAATTCCCTAGTATCATCCTAGATGTCCTGGTTTTCTTTAAAGACCATCTTTAGTTCTTTAGGTGGAGGTTAAGAAAATGCGCGTCAAAAAGAGGTAATATCCTTTACCGATCTTTTTCAATTTCATTCTTCTTCAACTTCTTCTTCGTTAGTTGTTTCATGATAAAGTAAAAACATCAGTATTTATTATATAATTATATGTTATTATAAATATGAAATATCTCTAATTAACCTTCTATCCATCCTATCGAAAAAGGAAATCACCACAGGTGCGTACGTACGGAATAGCGTCTCCACGCCGTGGTGTAATCTATTTTCTGCCACCACCTTAATTGTATGGGTATAATGGTGTAATGAGTAACTATATATGATTATTATAAAGTGATATTGATAATGAAATAGTATACATACACTTCAACACAAGTTCAAGATCATGAGAATGATATCATCGCTCGTGCGTACGTACGGACTACCGTCTCCATGACACGATCAGATTCATTCTCCATGTTAACCATTTAAGAATGATTATAAAGTATATATAAGAAATAATAATGAAAAATATGACATTATAAAGCTACTGGATTTATGTATATATTTATGTCATCTACTTACTTCCATTCAAGACAATAAGGAAAGGAAAATAGCGTTCATTCGTACGTACGGACTACCATCTCCATGAACGGTGTGTTTAATTTCATTTATCTATCTATTATATATATATATATATTGAATATATATGATATATAAATCATTATTTATATTCTGGAAGTAAGTAAATCATTATATAAGTAATAATAATGTCAAGAACAACAAGTCCAAACACCTATGATAAATGAAACGATTTTACCCAAAACGCTTCTTTAACATGGAATTTATAGAAGAACGGGTAATATAAAGTCATAAGTGAACCATATATGATATAATAACAATGAATATGATTCTTTAATAAGTTAATGGAATTATTTAAATCATTATACAGGAGGTTTGGACACTTACGAAGCAAATGAGACTTAAGGTAAGGGAAATATCACAATCTCATTTTTATCCGAGATTGTCTATACTTTGGAATTTACTGGGGTGTATTTTATCATCCACGTCCATGTTTCCTCAATATATAATATTATTTCCATCCATATAAAATTGTTTAAATCCAATTTTACCCTTCGGTGAGTTTTTAGTAAAGGATAAGAAAGGAATCTTTTGTCGTTTTTCGTACGAGGTACTTTTTGACTTTTCCGACAAACGTACGAAGAATGTTTTTTTAACTTATACGGCATGAATGGATTTTAAAAAAAATATTTCCAAGAAGCTTCCTTTAAAATTATTCAATTTTATTTTTAATCAATTTCTTTTAGTTTAAAATTTTATGACATGTTAAGAAAGGAAAAATGTTTTTAAGGTAGAAAGGATATTTTCCTCAAGAATGGAGTTCAAGTGTATTATCAAAATTATTTTCCATCTAAGATAATATAGGGTTCTGTTTATATCCCTATTGTTAAATTGATTTGACTATGTTGTGATGAAATTATTTTTATGAGTTCCTTTACCTTATATGAATTGTTTATGATGTCATGTTGTTTAAGAATCCCATTTTTATTACATGGGTTATGCAGTGATGTATGATTTATGATTTTGTGGCACACATAAAAATGGTATCATTATGAGATAGGTGGGACCTATATCTCATTCCAATGCATTTGGTAAAGATTTTATATCTCATGAGATAGACATGGCTGGAATGGTAGGTTATACCGGTTCAGTGAAACAGGACTGAAACGAGGAATGAAATCGGTTCAGAAAGGGACTTTGTCCACTAAGATAGTTTTGGAAATGAGTTTTGACTAATAAGAAATGATTCTATATGATTATGTGTGTATGCCACAAATTTCCATGTTTTAAGTTATGATTATTGGGATTACATTTCACTACTATGATTTATCCCATGTTAAGAAATTATGATCTCTTTTGCAGGATAATATTTCCAAAACATATGTTCTTATGAATATGACGTGATTGATATTTGTTTTTATTACCCTTACTGAGCATTTGAGCTCACCCTTTTATGTTTTCTATTCCCCAGGACATAATGAAGGGATTTAGGTTTAGAAAAAAAGTAGATCTTTATGGGAGATGTAGAAGATCTTTCACCACGATTAGAAGATTATATTCCGAGATTCCAAAGGCACTAAACTATTACAGTCCTTGTGTGTGTTTTTTTGTTATGTAATAAGTATTCCGCAAAAGTAATGTAATGTCCATGTACGTTAAGCTTTGGGTATCTATAGTAGGTATCAGAGGAAAATGAGGTAGGAATGTATCCGATCCTTGCGAACTCTCACATGTGAGAATTGGACAAAGCATGGCTCTCCACCCATGTGCTTCATGAGGAAATGGCTGCCACTGGGGATGGTGGTGTGTCCCGCCCAGGGGGTGTAGCCACCCATGGAGTTCCCTGATAGGTATCAATTATAGTCCACTGGAAGTAATTCCAGACCGTTATAGTTGGTATCAGAGGAAAGGTTTAGTCAACCTTTGGAAACTAGGATGTGAGAACGTTATTGAGATCCCTAGTGATATTTCTAAGGTATGTCTAGGGATGTCTCTAAGGATAAGTATACGTATAGGATATATTCCTAGAACTATGGTAACGATCTTAAAATTTAACTTAAGATGTTAGATATTAAGGGTACTCCCCCTTTATTATGTTGTTTTCCCTAGCATGATTTTTTCCTCTCACACTATTCTTTTTGGGTTTTAGATGATGGATGGAACCCGAAGGAACCATGTTGATCACTGTAATAGAAAATGCAATGATTGTCCTCCTGAACAAACAAATGTTATGGGAGATGGAGTGCAAAATCTTATTGCTATACTTACACAAGCTATGAATCATTCTGGACTTCCAAATGAGCAGAGAAGGGAACAATATTCAATTGAGTCCTTCATGAGGCAACGTCCTACTTCTTTCAGTGGGTCTTCCGATCCACTTATTGCTGAACAATGGATCAGTACCACTGAAAAGATATTTTCAGTTCTTCAATGTTCTGAACATGATAAAGTCATCTAAGCAGTATATCGTTTGGAAGGTGAAGCTGATCAATGGTGGAATCTTATCAAGAATACGAGGCCAAGAGATGAAATTGAGTCCATGGAATGGGACGAGTTCAAGAACTTGTTTTTCAGTAAGTACTTCCGTCGTATTATTCGAACAATGATGGAAAAGGAATTTCTTGAGCTGAAGAAGAAGGATGATGAATATTTTGGTATATACGAAGCGAATTTTACAAGACTTTCAATGTATGCATCTGGAATTATCATCCAACCTGAATGTAAAGTTGATTAATTTTTCAGTGGCTTAAAACCAAGTCTTCGAAGGGCATTAACTATAAGAGACTTCAGTAGCTATGAAGAAATTGTGTGTTGTTCTATCAAGGTAGAAATGGATGTTGGTGTTACATATCCATCTCATGGTTTTGACAAGAAACGAAAGATGGAGTTCAAGGAGAAATTTCAAAATAATAGTGAAAAGAAGATGAATGTTTCTTTATACACAATGTGTGGAAAGAAGCATGGTGGATATTTTCTTAAAGGGACTAGAAAATGTTTTATGTGTGGAAAAGAAGTTCATCGAGCAGCTGAGTGTCGAAGTAATGGAAATAAGGTTTTTTATGTTGTGAATAAAGCAAACACTGCAGAGAATGCACCACCAACACTTCAATGCTTCAAGTGCAAGGAAATGGGGAATTATGCTAATAAATGCCCTAATCCAAGGGTTATTGATGATCGACATGAGAAACCGCTTAAGGCAAAGGACAAAGGGAAGTCACATGCGATCACTATTGACGATGTTGAATATGACAACGATGTGGTGGAATGATTAAGTGTTTATGTATTGGGATTTCAAAATAGTATCATGGAATCTCATTTATGGTATTGTGGAATTTTGGAATATCTATGTATTGGTTTTCAATAATTATATGATACTGGTAACCAGGAAAAAAAGTGATTGAAATATTTTTGGAAAGTAGATGATATGCGCATAATGAAGGGACAAGAAGATAATTAGATGTTTGATTGTATTCATGAGCTCATGATTGATATAAGGACTATGTATATAGAATTTTGAGGATTTTGTTATGTGGAAAGAGTTATCTTTTGACATCACTCATGTTTTCACTATGATTCAATGGGTATTCATTTTTCAAGAGATTAAATGATTATGGTATTCACATGACTGGAATGTGACGAACAAGATATATGAGGCATTCACGTGATCATTTTCTCTATACTATGAGCTTGGACCGAAGTATTTTAGATAAGCCTAAATATTGGAATGGATTATGTTGGACATAAGATAGTATTGTTTCAGGATAAAACTTTTTTTGATATTGTTGATGGGATGTTATAATAATGTAGTTTTAGAAAAAGGAAAACCTGCAGGATGTGCGACAACCCATCGCGTCTGCCAAGGCTGTGGTAATTGAACCCACAACTAAAGTGCGACAGGCCTTTATCGCATACCACTGGCCTACAGAAAGTCCCTGGTTAGTAGAAACTAGTTTTATTTTATTATGTGGTATGATATATGAAGTATAAGTTCATTTTTGGAATCGTATATGATTAACCTCACCAAAGACGGACTTATGTATGTTTGATAACAATTTTTAAACTTTTGTTTGAAACAGATTAAATGACCCGTCATTCTATCACATGATCTGTTAACACTTCACGAATAACAAATTCAACTTCATTTCTTTAAGAGATGAAGTGGATATTGTTCAAAGCACGAACAACAGTTAGATTGTACCAAAATCAAGTATGTATATCTTCTAATTCAAAATTTTCAACTTTAGGGAAATGATATTGAAAAACAAAAATGTTGTCTAAGTGTTCTTATATCTGATGAATTAGATGGTACCCTAAATGATCACAAATTTATGGCTTTGCGATTGTTGGCTTTTTCATAGCCATGTTCTATACCACTCTCCATCAGAACTTGATGGTTAGATTTTTCTTCCATATCCATATTTTCACATATGTTCTCTTACGTGGAAACCCAGTGATGAGTTAATTTGGGTAACCGTTACATTTCATACTTTAGTTTTAAAGAAATATTTTGGTATTCCTTTTTAAGACGTGGGTTTCTATTAAAAAAACTTTCGAGTAGTAAACCATTTATAACCCCGACGAATTTCGAGGGAGAAATTCATTTTAAGGGGGGTAGAATGTAACAGCCCGAGATTTTATGAAAAATATTATTTTAATTTCATTAATGTCTTGTGTTGTATTCTACACTTAGATTAGCTTACGCTATACGCAACACCGTATTAGCTTGCAGTATACGCAACACTATTCTTGGATCATGTTACACACAATTTTGATAATATTTATTCTACGCAACATTGAGTATATATATATATATTCAATGTATAAATGAAATATGGTTGGATTCTGTTATACTAAACAACGACGGATTCTTTCACAACACACAACCCTGACTTGGCTTTCATTACACGCAATCGCGACCTTCCTCGATAGCGTGTGTTGTACGCAATACCGGGTTTTAATAAACAATGATATATTATTATAATATTGTCATGAACTAGACGTTATTAAAAGTATTAACTAAATTTTTAATTTTATAACATTATTATTCATCTTACACATTTTATAGAACATGGTATAAGAACAAAATAAATTTTTTCGGGTATAATAAGTATTTTTTAAAAAAATGCAGTTTTGCCGCCTTTTGATGGCACACCCACTTTAAATATAGTTTTTGACTTGTTGATATGTTAAATTTGACAAAATAAAATCCGTCTTTTGAATCAGGATATAAAAATTTACATTAGATAAAGTTTTGATATTTTTTCGATAACTTTCATATTTTAATGAATAGTAAAAACACGCTATATTTTAAATAAAAACAACTTTTTTCATCGTAATATATTATGTGGTTAAATTATAATATTGAATGGTTTTAAAGTATAAATAGAATATATTTTTACCATTTAATATAATGTATGTCATAAGCATTGATTTTACCTTGAATTCGTAGGTTAAAACAATTCAATCTTTTGCAATGTTTTAATGAAAAACTCGTTTTCTTTCGACAACGTGATTAATTTTAATTTAATTTCTGAATCTTTTGTGTATTTAATTTGAAAAAATGGATTACACATCTGGAATCAGTGGGTCCAAAATATGTTAATAAGCTACTTTTTATTTTTGGGCATTGTGAATAGTAACTACGGTAAATTTTATTTACTATAGTTAAAGGTAAATCAGGTAATTAAGGGTAAATATAAGATTATAAAATAACCCTAACACTTAGAAAAATCCTATTGGATGGCTAAAAGTAGATCCATATAACCTATGGGCCGTATTAGATTCATTTTATGGACTTTTGTCCATGAAATAATTTAATTATTATTAAAACCAAAGAATGTGACAACATGTCTCTTTCTTAAATCTTATAAGTATAATAATTTTAATTTAGTGATAAAATTCATGAAACTTCGAAAATTAATAGTATACAGAAATCTAATAAAATTATCTACATCATAGGAATTTATTTAGAATTTTTAGGGATTAAATAAGTATCATTTATTATGACACAAAGATGATGCAGTAATTGTCTTATTAATGAAATGTTGACATAATTGATGTTATAAATGCCCAAATAAATGTAATTTGATACTTTTTATGACTTAAATTAATTTTCTAGGTTAATATGACATGTTATTGTTTATATAAGTTACTTGGATCGAACTTATCATTCTGTTATAAATTTCATAAAAATCATGTACCAAATAGTGTCAAAATTGACATAAATTAGTTTTTAAAACAAATATTATATTATTAATTGTTATTTAATTCCTAAAAATCTAAGGTTCGGCCAAATGACTTAGATAAGTATAGATATATAAATAATAAACAACTTGGGGTTTTTTTGTCTTGATATAGTAAGTTTATTAACCTTATATTGTAAGAAAACAAAAAGACACGGTAAAAGTTAAATTATCTATCTTAAAGTTAAATCTAAATGATAAGGTTAAAATTGATACCTAAACTTGTATAAATTATATTGGATGAGATTATTTCAACCCATACCGACCTTATCTTAGAAAGTTATCAATTTTGAGCTATTTAAAACCGAACATGACTTTATAATAAAATAATATTTTTAGTTTTCCCAAAGATGCCCCTCTCCTCCCTTATAAAAGGGCACCTCCTTCCTCTCCTCCTCACACCAATTTGAGCATTCATGCTCGTCCAACACCTGCCAAAATCGCTTCTCCACTTCCCTAGTATCATCCTAGAGGTCCTGGTCTTCTTCAAAGACCATCCTTAGTTATTTAATTGGGGGTTAAGAAAAGGCGCGTCAAAAAGAGGTAATATCCATTACCGATCTTTTTCAATTTCTTTCTTTTTCAACTTCTTCTTAATTATTTGTATCATGATAAAGTAATAACATCAGTATTTATTATATAATGATATGTTATTATAAATATGAAACAACTCTAATTAACCTTCAATCCATCCTACGGAAAAAGGAAATCACTGCGCGTGCGTACGTACGGAATACCGTCTCCATGCCGTGGTGTAATCTATTTTCCACAACCACCTCAATTGGATGGGTATAATGATGTAATGAGTAACTATATATGATTATTATAAAGTGATATTTATACTGAAATAGTATACATACACTTCAACACAATTTCACGATCATGAGAATGATATCATTGCTCGTACGTACGTATGGACTACCGTCTCCACGACGCGATGAGATTCATTCTCCATGTTAACCATTTGAGAATGATTATAAAGTATATATAAGAAATAATAATGAAATATGTGACATTATAAATCTACTGGATTTATGTATATATGTAGGTCATCTACTTACTTCCATTCAAGACAATAAGGAATGGAAAATAGCATTCATTCGTACGTACGGACTACCGTCTCCATGAACGGGGTGTTTCATTTCATTTATCTATCTATTATATATATATACTAAATATATATCATATATAAATCATTTTTTATATTCTGGAAGTAATTAAATCATGATATAAGTAATAATATTGTCAAGAACAACAAGTCCAAACACCTACGATAAATGAAATGATTTTACCCAAAACGCTTCTTTAACATAAAATTTACAAAAGAACGGGTAATATAATGTCATAATAGAACCATATATGATATCATAACAATGAATATGATTCTTTAATAAGTTAATGACATTATTTAAATCATTATACAGGAGGTTCGGACACTTACGAAGCAAATCGGACTTAAGGGAAGGGAAATATCACAATCTCATTTTTATCCGAGATTGTCTATACATTGGAATTTACTGGGGTGTATTTTATCATCCACATCCATGTTTCCTCAATATGTAATATTATTTACATCCACCTACAATTGTTTAAATCCAATTTTACCTTTCGGTGAGTTTTTTGTAAAGGATATGAAATGAATCTTTTGTCATTTTTCGTACGAGGTACATTTTGACTTTTCCGAAAAAAGTACGAAGAATGTTTTTTTAACATATACGGCATGAATGGATTTTTAAAAAATTGTTTCCATGAAGCTTCATTTACATGTTTTCAGGTTTATTTTTAATCAACTTATTTTAATTTAAATTTGTATGACATGTTAAGAAAGGAAATATGATTTTAAGGTAGAAAGTATATTTTCCTCCAGAATGGAGTTCGAGTGTTTTATCAAAATTATTTTCCATCTAAGATAATATAGGGTTCTGTTTCTATCCCTATTATTACATTGATTTTACTATGTTGTGATTGAATTATTTTTATGAGTTCCTTTACCTTTATGAGTTTTTTTATGATGTCATGTTGTTTAAGAATCCCATTTTTATTACATGGGTTATGCAATGATGTATGATTTCTGATTTTGTGGCACACATAAGAATGGTATCATTATGAGATGGGTGGGACCTATATATCCCTCCAATGCATTGGGTAAAGATTTTGTATCTCATGAGATAGACATGGCTGGAACGGTAGGTTATACCGTTTCAGTGAAACAGGACTGAAATGAGGAATGAACTCGGTTCAGAAAGGGACTTTGTCCACTAAGATAGTCTTGGAAATGAGTCTTGACTAACAAGAAATGATTCTCTATGATTATGTGTGTATGCCACAAAGTTTCATGTTTTACGTTATGATTATTGGGATTACATTTCACTACTATGATTTATCCCATGTTATGAAATGATGATCTCTTTTGCAGGTTAGGATTTCCAAAAGATATGTTCTTATGAATATGACGGGATTGATATTTCTTTTGTTTACTCTTACTGAGAATTTGAACTCACCCTGTTTGGTTTTCTTTTCCCCAGGACATAAAGAAAGGATTTAGGTTTATAAAAAAAGAAGAAGATCTTTATGGGGATGTTGACGATCATTCACCACGATTAGAAGATTATATTCAGAGTTTCCAAAGACACTAAACTATTACGATCCTTGTCTGTGTGTTTTTGTTATGTACTAAGTATTCCGCAAAAGTAATGTAATGTCCATGTACGTTAAGCTTCGAGTCTCTACACTGATAAACAAGAAATGCCATAATAATTGGTGTACATGATCAAGACAATGTTATACATTGAGTTCAGACTTCCTTCTCTCTGAATATCCATCTGTATACATCTCTCGTATGATGATAATTCATAAAATCATATGGGTGATTTGGATTGGCTCGATGAGAACAAGTTGTATAGATTTCATAAAAATGAATTCCATTAGAATAGAATCACATGATACTTTGAAAAAATGTTCACAACCATTAATTCTTCCAAGGAGAACTAGTGTTTGATGTCAGGAACCCAATGATATCCAGAAATAAGCCTCTAATGTTGGATCCCATGTGGGAATGACCTTAAATCATATATATGGTCTATCATAATGGATCTTACTCATTGGCCAAAATAGATGAGAAGTGTTTCATACCCTTGACCCATGAAATATTTCTCAAGAAATAATATTCATAACTATACTCAAGAGTCCCTTCCCCCACCAGAAAGACCTTAAATAGCACAACACATCATGTCCTAGGAGCAAGGATTTATACTATATGGTATCCCATGTATTGACCACATGATGTTAATCTGTATGGAGACATCCTGACAACATGATATTAATATGTATGGATCCATCCTAGTTTTATGATGTTAAAATACACATGTATGTATTGGACACATGATGTTAAATTGATTAGATATTTTCTTACCACAAGATAATAAAATATATAGAGTGTGTCCTCACTACATTATAATATAATGTAGGGGAAGAACCATCTCACCAATGATTCACCAAACATGAGCAATATCAGTGGAAAAAAATAATGAAATACCCCCACCCCCATATGAGAGTTAACTCCACATAATAAATATATTCATAAAAGAAACTACTGTGTCATGATTCATGCCATCAAAAGATACATAGTGATTCACAAACATATAGTCTTGGGTCGAGCTAGAATATTCCATTTCCTTCACGTCAAGTGATTTTCATCCATACTGCATGATATTAAACTGCACAGTAGGTGTCCTTACCACATGATGTTAACATAGAAAACAAATTTCCCGTCCATAGGAAATTTAAGTACATCGGTTTTCAGGAAATACAAGTGGTCAGATTCTAATTTTTAATCTGATATATAGGGACACCTTGATCTTATATCTTCTTATATCCACCACATGATAAAGAATTCCCCTATCAAATACTTAATTTTCTTATCATGATGAGAGGATTCCTTATTGTTCCTCATTTCCTACACTGAGTAGAGATCACATGGGCTGATGAATTTTGTTAAAGGTTCCTCAATAAAAGATTGTCATAAAATCCCACAAATTGGGTCATAATGGTTTTGAATACAATAATTTAAATGTCCTACATGAATCCTCACTACATGACAATAGGATTCACATTTGATGTCCTTTCAACAACCTAAAATTGCACATTCCTGTGGGCCTCACATGAGAGAGCAATTATTGTTGGTGTTGGTCTCATACCACACATTTGATAAATAATTACATGTGGCTTACTTTCTATCACCACAGTATATGTAGTGATGCCCATATCTTCAATCTTGGGCCCAGTCAAAAAAATATAGGAGTAATCCCTCTTTTTATATAGGCTAGATATGTGAAGGGAGTTCCTTACTCATAATAACGTAAATATTGATTCTTATTATTATAGGATACATAGTGATACACATTTCTCCACATTGAAGTCTATCTATAATTATCTTTTTCACATTGGGATTACAATGTCCTTGACATATTAATGAAACTACATGGTTCATCATGAACTACTTGTGTCCTGATTTCTGTCATCACATGATTCATAGTGACACCTAATCTATAATATTAGTCCTAGACACAACATTCAAAGAAAAAAATTACTAACTCTACATAAATTCCAAAAGTGTGCAGAGTGTATCCCATCTATGAACTATGAATGTATTGATTACTATCATCATAGGATATGTATTGATTCCTTTATCTCCAATCCTAGTCCCAATTTCAACAGCCAATAAAACATATACACCCCAAATATAAAGGGAATGATTCATATAAGGAAACTTTTCCTATGTATGAGTTAGATATCAACATGACTTTGTTGTAAAAGATATACGTCATATAAAATTTTCACATTTTCTCTCATGTTTGAGTCACATTATTTTAAAATGTCACAAAAAAACAAACATACTAAATCATGATAAACTACACAAAAAATGTATTCATTGCATGACATTAATCTACAAATAACCATGTAAATCCCTACTACAATAGATTATATTATATATACCATCATCCATTACCAGCCTTTATCAAAGGAGCTCAAAAGACTCATACTGGTCATCCAGAGTATGGTGTTCTTCTTCCATCATTTAATAATCTCAACCCATAAATCACACTTCATATCTTGAGTGCCTCGAGTTTCCAAAATCCTTCAATGGCCCTTGGAAAAGATACTGGACATTAAGGGAACATTGGAATCACTATGAATTTTTTCCAATCAATCATGAATATGTTCCTATGGTCACTATCCAAATGCATAACTCTTTAAAAATGGAGTTATGCTCCTTGTGAACCCTAGAATCATCACGACATAGCTCATCAACTCAGTTTGTTTTGGGCCATTCCTAGTATGGTTGTCCCATATCAATACACATGATATAAGAACCTCGATCCATGATTTATAATACATTCATATCCCAGTCTGAAGGATGGTAGGGTACACATAAACCTGGGTATAAAAAATAAGTTCTTGTGTATCATCCCCCATATTAGGTTCATGTGAATCACGACCTCAAAACACCTACACTTTGGTCAAAGCTATATGACCTTAAAATCTATCCTATATTGGCTAGAATCACTGGAATGTAAAATACTAATAAAAGAGATAGAAATCATGTCAGTTTGAAACCCTATAAAGGCATTCTGAATAAAAATTCAAGTCTTCACTCCTTAAAAAATCATCGGTACATTTTCGATAAAAATTAATGTGTAGATAAATAAGGAATAAATCTCATAAGGCCCACTCTGTAGCCCTGGTAAAAGCCAATATCTGCTCTATAGACCCCTTGGTTCAAGAAAAAGTTAAAGTAACTATTTTCAATATCTCCACTATAAAATATTATGGTTTTTGAGTGGGGAAAAAAAATTTAGGGTTCTTGAACCCATCTTATATATTACACATTCAAAAAATCAAAATTCATGATTTGGGAACCTAGGATCACCGTAAACCATCCATGGTCCTCAGAAAAGATACCAATTATAAGGGAGCCATGGATTGAAATAAAATTTATACCTATGTCTCCTATATATATACATATGGTAATATACCAAATTTATGATAATTTAAAAATGATTTTCTGATCATTATGATCCCTGACATCACTGATGAAGAACTCAACACCATAGTGTGTTTCGGGTCATTCCAAGTATGATTGTCCCATATCATCCTTCTGACCTGAGTTCTTTGGAACATTAATGACAATATCCATAAAAGAATAATTGATTATAATCTAATTCCTTGACATTATTTTACCATATTTGATACCCTATATCAAATAATGAATGTTACACTTAAATCTCAAACTTTTAAGGGCCAAAACCCTGCGATTCGAGGCCTCCAGTCATAGTGCTCGAGCATTACCATAAAAAGATGAACATGAATATAGTTCTAGAACCCATCCTATATCTATACCCAGTATCATTATAAGGATTATTTAGTCTTCATAAATCATTCACGGCCCTAGTAAAAGAGTGGAAATCATATTTTTTGGATCATTCTACCAATGAATTGGGGCCTTGACCTATCATCTAAAAGCAAATCATCATTTCAAGAAAGGATAGTCAATACTTATGAGACCTGGAAAAAATATAGGGGAACCTATAACCGAAGGTGTTATGTATCATCCCCATCATTTCATCCTTATCATATATTCATGGAATCAAAAATCTAGTTTATGACTTACATCACCCATATTCCAACCATAGTAGAAAACCTAGAATCCCTTGTATTACATCCTTAACCGATATTACCCATATAAACCTTCGATGACACTTGGAAAAGAGTTTAGAAAACTATTTATAGAAATAATACCGATGCATAAGGGTTTTGTCCTACAAACTAGAAGCACCTTGTCCATATAATAAAGGATTTATGATCCTAACGAGCCTTAACCACACAAGGATAAAACCCAATAGCTTAGAGAGTTTTGGGTCATTCCAGACTAATAGACACCATATTATATGATCATTGATCAAGTCCAAGCTAAAATTCCCTAGTCTACAGCGACAAAAGGCCCGAGATAAAATACCATATGATATATCAATAGTTGTTCTGAGCTAAAATACTCTAAACTACAAGGATATAAGGATTGAGCTAAAAGACCCAAAAATACAATAATAGATGGTTCATCCTGAAGACCCTAAAGTATAATGATAGAATCTCTAATCTAAAATACACTAAACTACAATGATATATGGTTGGATCCCAAGGACCATAAACAATAGCAATCAAATGTCTATGCTAAAAGACACTAAACTATAGCAATAGAAGGTCCGAGATAAAATACCATAAGCTACGGTGATTTAAGGTTTAATGAAAACGAATCAAAACAAATGATATATAAGGTTGGAGATAAAAGACCCAAAACTATAAATATGAAATTTATAAGATTAAAGGCCCCAAACTATATCATAACTAAAATTTAGTCTGCATGAATGGAAAATCTGGTGAGGTCCATCATATGATCTTAGAGGTTATAATGCTTTTACATCCAAGCTTACCATCCTTGGAATGATAAATATGAATCACTATCCCTCTAGGAAATGTATTTTCCCAATTTTCCTATGAAAAAACAGGTAATCCCAAGATAATTGGAGGAGGTATATCAGAAGGGAATCTCATGTTTGTGGTAATTCGTGATCACATATCTAAAATAATCTGTTGAGATTTAAATATTTAGATTAAAAAATTCCAGTTTACATGATATTATACAAAGGTTGGGTGTACCTTTTAATTAATATAATATCATATCAACAAAGTGTCATTAACATCATGAATGATTGAAAAAATTGAAAAAAAACATATATGTTCAGAAAATCTATTCATTGATAGAGCGTATTATAAGGAATGTCAACATTTCAGAGTCCATCAAAGAATCTCATAAAAAATAGAGTGAAAATTAGCAACCATTTTACCATAAGATTAGATCATCTAAGATGTATAGTTAGGTAAGAGTCTAATGAGTAGAATCTATTGATCATTGATATTCCACTCACCCCACCTCTTGTATTTCTACCACATGAATAAGATTCATTACTAATGTTGTCAGCTCATCAACTCTCTTCTATGTAGTTTCCATTTAGGATGATGAATTTGATTGGTTAGAACTTAGGTGATCTATGATTTACTCAAATCTCAATATTTTCATGGTCTAATAATTAATATGCTCTTTAAACATATATAAAAACTAGTAAATGTACTTCAATACCTCCAATTCCTCCTCCATATATCTGGAAAATGGGCCATCCTCTACAAGATCATGAAAGACCCAATCATTAGATTCAAAAAAATTCAATGTCCTGATAATTTGATTGATGATTTAATATAGTGTTTTTTGATCAAAAACATTTTCCCCAAGTCTAAAAATAGCTGATTAATGAACCAACCTTGGTCATGAAATGTTTCCCAAGGAGTCTCATAAATCAAGAAGTGAATCCGCTTCCAAATTAGCATACTTCATGTTTGAGATTTTGTGACTGATGGGATGAACGTACTAGAAATAGAATTAAATATATAATCTAGATGGGAAGAAGAAGTGGCGACTCTATATACCCTAAAAAAATATAATAGTAATTATTTTCCTATACCATATGGCTAATTACCACGAAGGATTCAAAACCAGTATTAGGGTGGTCATCTCTAGGGTAATGAAACTTCATTGAAGTCTCTCCCTAGTACTAAATCAACTCTATCATTCCCACATACATACGGGTTGGTGATCCAAGTGGAGTTTCCCCATGATTAACAAGTCTACTTATCACACTACCCATATATGTTTCTATCCATGTCGGGGAATAATCTTGAGTATGAATGTTTGGTGAATAATAATTCAAAATAATGATCTCTGCAATAATGACTTCGTGTGCCAAAACATTCCAAACCAAGAAGATGATCCCAAGGTGTCACTCTCCTATTATGCATTACCATGGAATATGGGAGACACTTCGAGTATAGAATAACATTCAATAAAATTGATTGGGATTATATAGATCACAGACAATCTGCTCATCCATCTTGGCAATAAGAACCACATCCCTAAGTGAGATATTATATAACCTATCATTAAGGGAATCACTCAGATCATTAATGAAAAGCCCAGTTGGTGCAGTTTGTTGAGTGAAATCAATGATATCATAATGAACTAAATCACATTTAACATTACCATATCTTTGTGACATATTCCCACCGCAGATATGTTTAGAAATCTGGGACGAGGCAAGACATCGAGGCTCCTGGTGGAATTATAGTATTCATAGTAATGAAACTGTTCCCCTATCTAGAAAAAAATTGGAAAGTACTAATGATCCAATAGGGAAAACTACCTCCTCTAATGTGTACAAGAATTGGTAAAGGAATGCAAGGGTCATCACAAATATTTTAAGACACGATCCAACCACTATCCTCTGCACCATTACTAACATTATGATTTGGATCCCTGAACATGAATTTCCTATTGGGGAAATCCACCTATTTAGAAACATGTCCATATATCCCCCCATCCTATGTCATGGAGAGATCAATTTATTCAATCAAAATCCCCCTGATGTATGATCCCCTACTTTGAAAATGGACCAATATGATCCAATGGTGTTATAAACATTCTGGTAGGGGCCTCGATGGGGGTATATAGAAGTTGGTCTTTCACCTCTAAGATGAAGGAAAATTTTTTTCGTGTATTTGAAGGAGGTAATCAGGAACATAGTTAGATTACTTATAATATTATCTTTCTCAATGATGATCATGTTCCCCACGAAGACTTTATTCTTCAAGGTTTAATCCAAAACATTTCTTACATGGAGGATCTTATCATACATCTCTCCAAGTGGTGTGATCCCATCTAGATGTTAGATATTCCATAGTATGATTCCCACTTCACTATAGAATACATGAAATGATACTGTTCCATTACACCAATGGATGAAAAATTCATTATAACGAACAGGTTGGAGGTAGATGATAATTGGGAAACACATAGTGCTTCATAAAGATGTATCCAATATAACTAGTCAGCAAACTCAAAGAAGCTTTTCCTGACCCAAATTGATCATTCCCAATCATCAACAAAATTTCCTTGTAATGATATACCATTTCTATATCTATACACACCTAAAGATGTTCCGAGTGGAAACACATATACTCAATTAACTATGAAAAATAGGATGATGATAGAAATCACAACCATATGGGTCCAAGGTAGAGTTTTCCAACATATAAGACAACCCCAAGAGTTGATCCGGGACAGACTGGATGTACTATGGAGTTTTCATCTAAATACTATCATAAGAAGTTTACACCATGTGGGATGTAATATTAATGTTGAAAGGTGGAATTAAATCATTCTCTATCAATCTAAACCTAAATAGAGGGAGCCAGTGTGATATAGGATAAACCTAGAGCTTAGACAAGAGAAACCTCTTCAAAACCTAATTATCCAAATTCATATGATATCTAGGATTAGTGTTGCAGTTTCTAGTAATCATGGCCCTTTTATTAGCCATAGTAGAAGAACATTGATGAGAAATAGAATCTATATGAACATAAGTAAGTGTCATATGTCAGATTGGTATAATAAAATATTTTCAAAAGACATAAAATTCCGATAATATCATGCACAACATTTGAACCAAATACATTCATGAATCATCTAAAGGGATCTCAAATATCCTAAATCATGAATATATCATAATTAACATAAAACATCATGGAATTGTGAAACCACATGACCCCTTTAATACATGCGATCATGTAACCTTGAAATTGTTACACATGCAGAAAAATATCCATGGGTCTATGTGAGAAAACTATAAGATCATGTGGAACCCTCGAGATGACTGAGCATCCATATGACCATAGATAAATAAAATTACCAAAGAATAGTTCTTAAGTTATTTCTTGTGGGATCCAAGGTTAAATCATTTTTGTTGGTAATTGTCCCGAAACATTCTCCCAAGGAGGTCTCATGAAAAGATTGTAGGGGGTGTCTTGCGATAAGAACATGTGGCAAATTCAAGGTTAGATATATAGATAAATGAGAAGCTAATGAATTAAACCCCCTATGTTACACTTTTATAGTTCATAAAATAGAATACCATGTGTCAACAATGTCTCTGATTTGATACAATGAAAAAAACATGGGTAGGGATTTACTTTCCCCATAACTAATCCCTCTCCCCATTGGAAACCACTAATGGGGAGGGAAATTTATCGATGCTTCCTAAATGACCACTAGAAAGTTCACCAAAGAATAAATACCTGTGTATGAGTTTTATTTTACCCGAAATTTGAAAATAAGAGGATGTTGGCCATGATCATGAAGATCGTGTGAACCCCCAAGTGACATGAAAACGCTTGACTAGAATAAGGTCAACAAATACCCACATATTACACATATCCTATGAAGCCCCTTTTAACAATTCCTTCTTAAATGAACATTCCACATAAAATATCTTCTGTTGTGGAAAAAACATGATAACAAACCCTAAGACATTGAAATTTCAATCTGGGTGATTCCAAAAAAAATCATCCAAAAGTCCTTCAAAAATAAAAGGAAAATATGTAAAATGTGGGAGTCTCTTGCGATTGGAAAACTCTTGTGACACATCACTGATGTGGTTAGTGATTTTCAAAATGAAACATTAAAGAAAACTTATGTTATCTATAGACATTGTAATTTAAATAATGAAAATTAAATGGGAGGAGAGAGGATCCTATTACAGTCATGAAAATCATGAAACACACTTCTAAAAATTCACAAGACACCACAATCCCCCAGCAACGTTTATGGATCATCATTCATAAGAATGTACAAAAATCATCCTCATAACGAGATGTTCCTCTGGCATTTCTAGGAGACATCACACTCTCCCATTGTCACCATAAGGAAAAACGAATGGAATTATCCATTAAATTATCAAAAATCTCTATTGTACCATATATTTGTCACGCTATTCACCACAAAGTGATAGAGATATTATCATTGACAATAAACATACAACTTTGTGAAATCCAAAAATATTTTAAAATAAAAAAATTATAATTAAGAGTAAAATGAAGGGAGACTCTCACTGTTTGAAAAATCACGTGACATGACCAGGCTATTTTCCTCAAGGTATCATAAGACCCCTTGATAAGCCGGTACAATTTCATGACAGACCCCTGACAAGCCATCCTTGCAACATCAAATTTTCCATAAAAGTCACATATGATAACACGAAGGACTTTTAATAGGATCCCTAAAGTCACAATGTCCCATGGTCATGTTAATATGACAATACGAAAGTCCCTCAAAATATCTACATGAGAAAAAATACCCTATTAATTTGAAATAATATAGTAAATGAGGTGTTGATGGGTTGGTCTCGTTGTTGCTAATAATCATGTGGTGCCCCTGGAGTATCTAATAGTTTGAACTAGAGGATCACGTAACAGTGAGGCCCTCTGCTGATTCTATCCAAGATTCACGTGATACACACCACTCAATCTAGTGATCAACTATTATGGTGAGAGCTATAAATACCACACTCCATTATGAAAAAGTCACCACTAATCTTTGGAGGTGATCATGATTTTTTAGAACCTCACACTGCCATCAGAGCTGATTTATCGGAGTGACTGATCTCATAACTGAGAATTTTTTTATCACGATAGATCATTTTAACAACCAGAGTGATCATGTACCAGGCATTAATTACATCACATGATCACTCATAGATCACGAGAAGGACATTTGTAAGTGCACATAATAAAAATACGTTATATATACTATATCATGTGAAACATAAAACATGTTATAAAGAAACAAATCTAAGAAATTAATAATAAAATAATATTACAAATATTACGGGACTAGAGACTTATCCATGGAAAACATATAATGATCCTCATATGCTTTACATGAACAACCCAGGTTATTTCACAACACAAGGATACATCACTCAGATCTCACGACCCCCCTTGATTATATTATTTGGATCATGTGATGTTCTATGGATATGAAAATCATGTTTCATGACACCCCTCAGGCATGACACCATATTATCACAAATACTTCTAGGATCAACATCCCAACCTTGTGGTTTACTACAAACATATCACCTGATACATAGGGTGGAAGGAATACATGGTAGATGAGTCTTGCGGTAGCACCTAGGCATGTCAACTGACTCTTGATACAACCTACAGAAACATCATTTAGAGAAAATGATGTGCTCAAACATGCCATACTAGACACGAATCACAATTTGAGTCATCTCACACTGACTCTCATGATGGCCCCCCATGTGTGACATCCATCTGTCACGATGACACATGGGTGATCTAGGTGGATTATGTGAGGCCCTCTAAGAATTTCAGTTAGGGGCATGCTATGGATTCCAATAAAAACGTACAGGTCTTGTGACGTGCTATGTACAAGTAATCCATAATCATGTGATAACCCTCAAACATTTCATCCAAGTCATGTGATGTCCCTGATACAAGTAAATTAGATAATGAATTACCTTAAGAAATGTCTACAACACATCCTCCGACATGGAAAATATGTAATCAATGAATGTTGAGTGGGAAATCAATTCATGTTAAGAAGAAAATTAGGCCATCTCAATGAAGGAATCCAAGTAAATGATAACATTGTTCATATTAAGTGTGTATGCCCCAATTATAAATTAAATTTCAGTGTGTGATCCCAGAGCACATAGACTATGAGATCTCTACTAACTTCCATTACCATGGAATGTAGGATGACTTAGGAATTTATGAGCATCGTATCAAACCAATAAATGGTTTTCATAGTGAATAATTCTTATATCCATAAGCAATGTGAATGATTATTTTCCATCCCCTATTTATCACAACAAGCATAGATCAGGCGATCTTAGGGAGTTTCATTGATCACATCAGTCACATCATAAGCTTGTACAAGGAGAAGAGCAACATCAGCGTTTATTCCCCAACCAAATGCAAAATATGATATTTCCCAGATATTATGGAAACCTCATATTGTAATGCTGGACCAGTGCAATAATATGATAGGTCCAACTTATAATGGAAACATTTGTATGTAAGGATCAACTAGCCAAATTATGATGGCTTTTATTCCTACCATTAATAGGATATAATGGATTCCTCCCTATGTTATGATCCCAAGTATTCGTCCACTTCTATGCAATCCATCCATATATTTGAAATTAAATTCATTGGAACCCAATCATTCCCATGAGCTGATCATCCTACCTCATCAATCAACAGACTCAAAACCCAACTAAAAAATGATGAATCAGATTCTTGTCGTAACTAGGGTTTATATGACTCCTTCATAATGCTCAATAACAATATTAAACTTCCTAATGATAGTCCCATTTCATAATCCCTCCATAACCATGAAGTGAGTTTGATTAATGGTTATCCCTTGTTTCCTATGTCAAATATTACACATGTGGGTATAAAGAGTTATGATGGTCATCACATTTTCATCATGAATATGAAATAAACTGGGAACTCTTAGTATGTAATCCCTAATGAGTGCCTTGAAAGAATATCCACGAGATAAGAGAATCTACCTTGGGGCCAATCCAAAAGGCATTATAGAACAATGATAAATTTGATTCCTGCTATAACCATGTTATGTAGGAAATCACATTGAGACTCTATCTCAAATATTTGGTGCCTATGTTCGTGTAGTTATTTCATTTCCACATGATATTAAAATGAATGTGTTTAATAAACTATATGTTTTTTTCTTCCTGAAATAAACAAGATATGTGGGATAACAAATAATGGTTCAATCAACTCTTTAGAATATTAATAATCTCCCTACGTAGAAGAAAATTCTAAACGTCCTATTTATGGAAAATTATTATATAAATCATCTAGTCATTAATAAAAAAATGGATTAATAACCACGAATAAATATAGATGGATACACCTATGTGATCCACTTATTTTAAACCAAATGAGAGTTAACCAATAATCATTTCATTAGGTTAACTAGTCCTGTATTGGGATTCAAAAGAAGTAATTCAATATATCTTAAATCCAAAATAAAGTTCGGAAGTAGGACAAAATTCCCAAAAAAATGGAGTGATGATAACAATATTCCTTCCTATCAACGAATATGATTCCCTAATCATTGTTGGGTATCAAAACCCAATTGACCACCTTCCATTGCAAAACAGGTCTGTACGCAGATATGGATTTGGGAAATGTAGGGAGTTTCCATTAAAAATTACACTAGTAACATGATATTAATGATTTTTCAAGAAGTGATCCCCAAATAATCAACCACATGGCCAACCCAAATTCACCTCATTGAGGGTCTTCAGGTCATATCACTCTCATCAAAACAAAGGATATGAGATTAATAATTAATTAAATTTCAATTTATTTTAAGTGTTAAACTATATTTAGAGTTATACATTATTATTTAATATTCATATTTTTTAAAGATAATATAGTATATTCCACTGTTTACAAATGAATCCTTGATGAAAGAAGGGTATCAATATTCAAATCCAATGTAGATATCATCCTATTGACTAAGACAATGAAACATGTATCAAATATAATAACATCTTGGATATATTATGTAAATTTAATCAGTATATGATGATTATACTATCCCAAATTGAGATACTTGTCATCCCATAGTTTGATTATCCTATGTTGGATCACATTATGTGACAAAAACCCCCAATTATTTAGCGGCACTAATAATATAGTGGAAGCTAAGAATTGGATTATGTACCTTGAAAAGACATTTATTATATTAGGATATTATGCAATGGATATTTTTATAATTGAAGTATATTTTTTTAATGGTTAAGCTGATTAATGGTGGTCATTGATCCAGAATGAACTAAAAGAAGATGATATCGAACACCTGAAATTGAGATATTTTAAATAAAATCACTTCAACAAATAATTACCATGAGGGGAACAAACTTAAATAAAGATAACGATCCTTAGAATAAATAAAAAGGAAGAATAAATTTTGAAATGTATGGGGATACCATTATAATACTATCCTAGAATGAATCTAATTACAGATGTAATATAGAATGCAATATCTTCCATTTATTTTGAAGGTTTAATCATTGTCTCTGAAGGAGATTAATTTATCAAACTTTTTAATTATAGGATGAAATAGATCTATGAGCCATAAAAACAGATAATTAATGTTTAATATTTTATATTTTAATCGTAAATCAATTGAATAAGGGGTTTCTTAAACAGTAATAAAAAGATGTCATGTTAATGTAGAAGAAGATAATGAAGCAATTTTTATCATGCTAAAAATTTGGGAGGAACCATATATGAAAATGCATAATGGGCATGGGAGTGTGTTAAAAGTGCAAGGGAATTGGTAATTTTGATCATTATTGTAGAGGAAATAAAGATAACAATATTTTCCAACGATTCAACTGTAAGGAAATGGGTAATTATGCAAACCAATGTCCCAAGCATCAAGGAAATCTACCACAAATGAGGCTAAGTAGAGAAGGTCAAGCTTTTGTAATAACTATAACTGATTTTGAATATATCAAAGATGTGATTGCATATAATTAAATAATAGACTCAAATATAGATAATTATTTTTTTATCCTATTCCTATTATATATCATCTATATTTTAATTGAAAATTAGATATTTCCCTAAGGTTTAAATAAGGGAGTTATTAGTCAAAACTCGTAGTGGAAATCTCACTACAACAAGGATGTGTCATGTAGTTACGCTTATAAAACCTAAATATGACCAATTTTAAAATATTATTATTATAATAATATTTGACTTTATATGATCCTCGGTATGGATTGAGTTTTAAAATTTGAATCAAAAATTTATTTCAAATAAAATGAAATTATATTTCATGAAGAAGATGTGCAATTACATATATTTAGAGTGGATACTTAATCATTTGATTCATGTCAAGATCCACAACTAGTATAACACTAGAATGAGATTCTTGGAAAATAATAGAGAAATTATCTATTGATATAAAATTGTAATTGTAAAATTTAGTATGAACATATCATACAATTAAAAATTGGTTTATTTCTCAAGGAATTACATTGACATCCACCCGATCATGAAGTAATGTTTTCTGATGATTTAATAACAGATAAAAAACCAATATCAAATACTCCTTATAGAATACCCATTGTGTAATTAGTTCAGTTAAAGACACAACTAGAGGGATTTTTTGATAGGGGAATTATTTTCCATTTTGTTTCACCTTGGGGGTCCCTATTATTTTTGTTAAAAAATATATTGATCCATGAGTCTATGTAATTATTATAAGGAAATAAATTCAAATAGTATAAATAAAAAGTATCCACTCATTCATATTGATGACTTATTTGATCTTCTTCATAGAGATTAACATTTTTCTAATACTTAACTTTACTCTTGGTATCATAAATTATGATTAAAGAAGGAATATGTTCCAAAGAAAACATTTTAAATTATGTAATTACATTATAAGTTAACAAAAATTCCATTTTCATTGACTAACACATAATCTATTTTTATTGAACTGATGAAAAGAGTTTCCTGTAATATGTTGATAATATCAATATTCTATTAATTTATTATATACTTTTGTATTATAATATCTATGAGGAGTATGAGAATAACTTATATATCATTATTAAGACTCAATGGGGAAATAATTATATAGTAAATTTAGAATGTGTGAATTCAAACTTCAGGAATTCTATTTTTCTAGAAATATTTTTTCAATGGATGTAACATCAGTTGATACTTTGAAAAAAACAGTGGTCAAATAATTAACTAAACCAATGAATATAACTGAGGTACTTAGTTTTATTGGATTGGAATGTTACTATCGTTAATCCATTCAAAAAGATTCTTTATTAGAATAACAATTAATCAAGACAACATGTATCGAGATTAAGATCATATGGACAACAAAATGTGAAGAATGATTTGATTAATTGATTAGAGGATTTTTCAATTCTCCAATTTTGACTCTATCACCAAGAAATGATGGATTTTTGATATATTTTGATTCATCAATGAAGGGACATAATTATGAAGATATGGATAATGATAATGTTATTTCATGTGAATCATGGTAGTTAATTACTCTTGATAAGAGCTTTCTAACTCATGATCCCAAGTTAGCAGCCAAAATATTTTCGTTGATGATATGGAGAAAATATCTATATTGTGAAATATGTGAGATATAAATATAACATAAGTTCATAAAATACATATTTTAGTATAAATATATCAACTTGAGAAAAATGATGTTTGCCAAATTACTCAAGGATTATGTTTGTCCAATACACTACACCCAGGGAAGCCAAATAATGTTGTTTTTTCTATTATATGTAAAGATCATGGATTTTTGGAGCAAATAAGCACTAAAAGGGATATTATGTTCTATGATCTAGTAAATATGTATATAAGAATGATTATGTAAGGGGAAAAATGGGTAATTTTTCAAATTCAACCAAACCATCTCTATTTGAAAAAATTTAAGGTTACTAATCTCATAATGAAAATTTTCAATATAAAATCAATGTCATGAATGATGTGAAATTGGAAGACTTCATTTGTGAGGAGGGAATTATAAAATTTCTGAACAGACGTTGTGTTCCATATATATATTATAAAAAGGGAATTGTTCGACGAATCCCATATACTTAATTAATTTATATATATTGGTAGCACAAAATTGTATGATGATTTTAGGAAACGTTTTTTGTGTCATAACAGGGAGGGAAATTTATGATTATGTGTCTACAAGTTTGGTTTGTTAATAAGTTAATGTCTGGAGATAGAATCCGAATGTTATCAAGCAACCTATACCTATTATAATGAGGAAATGCAATAAAATTACCATGGACTCAATCATGGGACTAGATAAGGATCCATGAAAGAATGATGCAATATGGGTTATTATTGACTACCTAAAAAAATATTCATATTTCATGGAAATAATAAAAAATAAACCACTTAAAAATCATAAAGAACTATATTAATGATGCTTTAAGACTTCATGTGGCGCCGATTTTAACTATTTCTGATTGTGATCCTAGTTTAACATTAAAATTCTAGATGTTACTTTAGAATTATATTGATTAGTAACATCATTAGGGATCTTCCTCCAATCCTAAAACTAGTGGATAGTCTAAAAATCGAATCAAACAATGGGTAAAAATTTTAGTTCATTAACACATGAAATTAAATTTATATGGTATCTATATTTACCTTTGATAGAGTTTTCCATTAATAATAATTTTCATTAAAATATTAAAATGGAATTGTATGAGACATTATATGGAAAAATATTCCATAACTCAACACAATGTGATGACGTTAGTGAAAGGAAAATTGTAGGCCCACAACATATTTAGGAGACAATGAAAAATGTAAATACTATGAAGAATCATATTAATGTATCTAAAATAAGGAACAACAGTTATGATGATAACTATAAGAAATATTTGGATATTTTGATGGGTGATTATGTTTTCGTGAAAGTTTCTCCAAGGAAGGGTGTCATAAGGTTCGATAAGAAGGGAGAACTGATCCCCAGGTACATCAGAATCCTTGAAATTCTTGAAATAATTTTACTCATTGATTGACATATGGAAATTCCAATAATCTTTTCTATAATACATGATTTATTCCATATATTATTATTATGTAAGTACATGATTGACCCAATGCACAATCTCACATTTGAAAAATATCGTCAGATACTAATATATGTTACTATTAAGACACTTTCAAGATTTATGAAAATATATATAATGAATTAAATAATTGGATGAATCAAATTGTAAAGGTATTATGGTGAAATAATAAAACAGATGAAGTAATTTGGGAAGTAATGGATGTAATGAGTAATATCCTCCCTCATTTCTCTAGAAGGAAATATCCAAAAAAAAGTTCATGGATGCATTTTTTGCAGGAGGGAAGAATGTGAAAACCAATACTCAATTATAATAAGTGAAAATTATATTATTATAATTCTATAATACAGTGAAAATTTAATTATTTCATGGAATATAAATTGTAATTTGATAGGATGAATATAAATTTTGAACTTACTTGGTCAAAATAATCCTAGAAGGATTTTGTTGAATTATTTAGAAGAAAAAATATTTTATGTATAATTAAACATATAGTATTTAAGTACTCCTAGATTAATTTATTACAATGTATTATCATATTTGTAATTAACAATTTATTGAATATCAATATTATTTAAATAAGGATTAGATCATTTAGAGGTAAAAGAGAATTGTTTCTTTAGAATACTGTTTTTTAGAAATGGTTTAATGTCTTCCCATTTTAATTGTGCGTACTTTTATTTTATGATGAATTATTTAAATGAAATTTATAGATTTTACATGTAACTATTTTAATTTAAATAAAAATAATGATTATTAGTTATCAAATAGCTAATATAAAATCATATTATTCCTAAAAAAATGAATTTCTAGAAAATCTATTTTTGGACACAATTTATAGAGTTATATTGATATTAAATCATTCCAATTATATGAATTTATTTTTATAAAATGTATTAAATATTTTTAATCAGAATAATTAATATTATTTAATAATTTCAACTTAATTTTACATCATAATTAGTAGAAATATAGTAAAAACAAGTTATCACAATTAAGGTAAAAGCATGCTTACTGGGGGTTAATATATAATGATAAGGGTAAAATTGACGTAAAAACCTTATGAATCCATATTTATTGGTTTACATTCAACAATATACTTTACCACTTCTGATATAACCCATTTCTGAGACATATTATTGAGAATGAAACATGACATTGTTGAAAAACATTGAATAATTATAAGTGTTCCACTCACCTCTATTATAAAAGGGAGCATGCACCCGTCATTTTAACACACATATCAAGTCAATTATCTAGAAACAACAATACACAAATCACTTCCCAAAATCCATATTCACATTATATAGGTTTTGTTCTTCAAAAATTCTATCCCTAGTGTCTTTAATAAGAGACCCAAAGGAGGTTCTTCTAAGGTAGGGTAATTGTCTCACCAAGCACTTTCTATTTTAATCATTTTCTTGACCACCTAAAATTTTGTCTTAAAACTAATAATATAAAAAAACCAAGTATCTATTATATAATTATAATTTACTATGTTGATGGTATAACATTTTATAATCTATTTCTACATCAACTGGGAAACAAAACCACCACTCCTGCAGACTGTGGAACATTTCCTCACAAACTAATGTAATTTGGTTTCCATCACTAACTCACAAGGATAGTAATAATTATGTAAATAATGAATATCTTTGATAATTATGAAAATATATTTAGTATTTGAAATAAATATATCATCCCATTATTTACCCTTTCACACATAATGGACATGATATCATTTCTTGTGCATACGTATGACCTACATTCTCAATGATATGATGCGATTTATTACACATATACAAATTTTCATAATTATTATAAAAAATTATATGAGTAAATATTTTATTTATAATATTATAAAATTCTATATATTATATAAAATTATTCTATACACAAGAATTATAACTTCCCTCAAAATATATACATTGAAAATAATTTGTTTAACAACCAAACCAATTGAAATAATGAAATATTATTAATGTAAGAGAAATAATATGTTATAAGAGGATCATATATGATATTATAAATATTAAAAATGTTATTATATTAATTAATAAGATATTTAAAAACTATAAAAATTGGGTTAAATCACGTTCAAAAAAATAAAATGATGAGGTAATGGATTTCATCTCAATTTGCACTATATTGAGACATTTTTTTATTTTCTCACCTATTCACTTTAATATGGAATATATAATATTCATATGGTGTATTTAATATTAATAAAATTTTAATCAATATGATTAGAGTTTTAATCTATGTAAATTATTTCATGGATTTTCAATTTAAAAACTACTAGAGAGGAAAGAATTTATTTTACAACTTCAATTTGTAGGATTTATCTTATTTTCATTGAGAAAATATTATAACCTATACATAATAAAATAAATATATTTTATTATCCTATATATATTTATAGTGTTTTAATATTTTATTCCAATTATTTCACTTTTTAGTATGTTAAACACAAAAATAATTGTTTAGTTGAAAAATTGATTTTATTTCTGTTTTAATCGGCCATATTTTCCATCAATGCCCATATTTTTCATAATTTTTTTAAAAAAATTACTTTTATTTACATGAATTGTTTATTTAAGAAATATTATGTTGTCCTTAATGTTTTTTAAAAAAATGATTTTAACGAATCCATATAATATTTCCTAAAATGTATGTTTCTACATTCATTACAGAAATTTAAAAGGAATGTTTTTAACATTTACAGGTACAAAATAATTCCCCAATGCCATAACCATTTTATGATATTTAGCTTATTTTATATGTTTTAAATGGTTTTAATAATGTTTTTTATGATATATTTTTTTAATATTTTACTTAAATTCAATTATTTTCCTAAATGACATGATTTTGTTACAAAACATATATTCACAAAGATCCAATGGTCAAATCCCACCTATTATTCATTTTTGAATGTTAAAATTATCATTAACCATTCAAATTCTTCTTATAATTTAATGTAAAATTCCCTTTTAAATTAAAAGTTATTTGAATAATGGTATTATTATTTCCCAAATAATATACCATTTTTAAATAGAGGGTTTTATTATAGAATATATTTTATTGACTATGGATAAATTTGAGAAATATTTATTCATAACAATATATGAATATTTATTGAAAATTAATATTTTTTATGAATTGAATTGATCATTTAATATATTAGGAATGAATTTGATATTATGTGAAACATGGGGTCCGATTATTGATATCCCCTTGATTCATCAAAAGGTCTCATGTGAAAAATTATTTAGAAAAATTAAATTGGTTTTTGGAGTATACCTACCCATAGTTTTAAACAATATTAGTGTATAGTCATCATGGTATCAAAATACTAATTCCTAATACCATGAAATACATTATTAATAATTTCATCTGTTTATAATTCATTTATTGTTATCCATGATATTATTTCATTGATATTAATCGTGGAATTTTTTCATGTTCAAGTTATAGATTAAATGGAATGTGTTTCTTTTTTATCTACCTTAACATATTGATTATATAATATTTACTCATGATAGATTCCACTACAAAAACCCTTATTTTTAATTTGATATCACCCATATATTGTTCCCTTTCTTGAGGATATGAATATTATTTCTTTTAATGAGAATCAAAGATGATAAAATTATCTTTTTCTATTATCTAGATTTTATTTCCACTATAAAATGAGTATTATTTCTATATTTGGTTCATTAAGACTACCAATCTAACATATCCATCATGATTATAACCCTTTTATCAATAAAAGGAACAAAATTAACCACCTACTCAAGGTTACTAGAGTTGATTTTTCTACATATTTTACATATTATTGGTTTTTTTCATTACTTTTTTTTTGAGTAAATCAAATTCCATAGCTAAAAAAATGGAAAAGTAATATAAATTTTTATGAAAACAACATTATATGAAATGTATAAAATATAAACCTATATTCATTATATTTATTCTAAAATTTTATAAATTTGTAATTACATTAATATGAATAATAGTTAACATACTGAATCCACTATGAAAGTTATTTTCAATATGTATTCAGCTTAAAACTATGTTAAATATGTTGCACTCTAATGAATTTTTATGAAAAGTATATACTGCTGGTTTTTAACTATTTCAATATTCCATTCATCTAATTTTAGTTTGATGTTTCTCTATCACTGTTATTGATTCACTATTTGGTTATGTTTCGGTGTTTCATTATTATTTACATTTTATTTTTCTAAAATATAATTCTCACTTTGCTCTCCTTTATGAAGAATCGAGATACAAATAGGTCCCGTCATGGTTATTTTGTTCCATTATTGTTTCTTTGGTATCCATACCTTCAACTAAAATGAGGGGTTGAATAAACTCAAAACCTATGATTAGGTTTTTAACTAAGAATGTGGATCATTCTTAAAAAAGTTAGGATCAATTATATCAAAAATGAACTTGAGATGAATAATTATCCCTATGTTATTTTTAATTAATTTATTATTATTTATTTAATCTGATATAATTATGTGTTATTTTTACTTTTTTTATAATATAATATATTATTATTTCAATGTTAATCCTTATTTAAAATGATTAACAGTAAAACATGGAGTTTCATAACATATGAGGTGTGAATTTTATTAGATTTATTTCATTTACCACTAAAATTTATTTATTCTTATTAATTTAGGGTATTATGGTTTATTTCAATATTTTTTTTATTTTTCTTGAAATAAATTAAAATTAAATTCCTAATAACTAATTAGATAGACCCCAATAACCATTTACTGAACTAGTCTAACCACCTCTACGTACATTATATTTGACAAAGACTCACGTTTCTCCCTTTAGGATCCTTAACTCTTTAAATACCTATCTTATATCTAACGATTGAATTTATTTAAATGGATAGTGATTTTTTACATCAATGGAAGTTTAAGAAACCCTTTTGAAATCGAAGGGCACCCCATAAAACATAATAAGGAAAATAAATCACATATTAGTGGATGAATCATTATTAAGGATAAGAATTCAAATATGATATGGATAAATTGTTGTAATTCTATTGTACTTGTTTCCTTGAAACAGTTGGGTTAGAGTAAAATATTTTTCTAAAAGATATTTAATCCAACATAAATAAAATTTTAATTTAAATTAATCCTTTATTTTTATTAAAAAATAAAACAATTTTATTACATCACTAATTAATGGATTTAACCTGTCATTTTCATTGAATGAATAGGGTAATATATTATGTACACCATATACAAGATATTTTGAGTATTTATCAAACTCCACCCATCTTAATTTAATCAAGTTTAAGGTAAAAGAAGTTGTAATATACTAGATTGGTAATGGATAGGAATTTTTTCTAAAAATATATTATTTAGATACAATAATTACAATTTTATTAGTAATACTACAACATTTTTCAAGCCTAATAAAGTGAGCAATTTCTAGTATCTTACATCATGAATTATTTTTTTTTTAAATTACGAAGAAAAGACATAATATCTGGATATTTATTTTTATTGTCAGGAAAATGGAATATTTTTTCAGTCCAACTAATAAAGTATTAAATTTTCTTTATGGATCATTAATTTTTCCACTTGATAATAAAATATATTTAGTTGTAGATGATAAATGTCATATAAACAGTATCATGTGGTATACCATTGTAGGGATATATGAAATTTGATGAAGGTGATCTAGAAACAATGGAGAACATAAAGGGAATGGGGTGATGGATAGATTTAATATTCCTTTCCACGTATATCCCACCATTCTCCATTAAATGGAGTACATGATCCTGGTTTTGAATCTGATGAGACCCATGAAAATGAAACAAATCATGGTGTTTGGATAAAAGATAATGTTAAAAATATATATGATAATGTTATATATGATAGAGATGATTATAGTATGAATGAACTATTATCCATTGAACATGGAAAATTTGTATAAGTTAATGATGATATATAATCATTTGATACTAAAAAAATTAGTCTAGAATTCAATTATAGAAAATATTTAGAAACCTAGGGTGAACCTCTCTGTTATGTATGATAAAATTTTATTAGTTCAATAACATTTAATGAGATACATATATCTAATGAATAAAATTTTATGTCCATAAAAATGATAAATCAAAACCTCATACTATAATGGTGGTGAATCCCAGAGATGTGGATATATTTGAGGTTTCACATGTCAAGGGATCCTTGAAGGAAACAAAAATTAGGAAAATGTCAATGGATATCCAACTTTGTCCCATATTCATAGATCAAATGATACATTTCCAACTAATATAGATGTTTTATCTATAGATATTGGTCCATAAAATTTACTAGTTGTAAAATAATAATGTTTTGAGGTTAAATATATTGACATTGTACCTTTGGATACATTATATAATAGGATAAAATATGTGTCATGAAAATATGTTAGGGAAAATTGTCCTGAATGGAATTATGAATATGATTATTTATATTGATTATTTACATCTAATTTATCCCATCATAGATGAGTTTTGTATGGATGAGAAATTAAGGTTTTCAATAAAAGTTTTCTAGATGAGGTAATATTCATTCATTAAACTAAATCTTTTGTTAATAGTATGTGGAAGAAAATAAACTAACCCCAAATTATTCATATATTATACTTATAATGTATTACTCAATTTATTTATTAATTCCAAGATAATAAATTCAATGAGTTTTCTATCTCTCATGAGGAATTATGTAATGATGTTTATAAGGATTAAAATATCCCTTGTAATATAGTTCATGTAAGATTTATTTTGGATTACATATGACCAATTCATGGTCAGAATAGTTAGGAAAAAAATTCTTAGTGACTGGGACATATCATTGGATTCCATATTTCCTAAATATTCAAAATCTATTCTTGTTCTTGAATCTTTTTTATTGTAACTATTATTTGATTTAAACCCAAATAGTGTGCTTTTCAATGAGGTATCTCACCCTTGTTTCACACATAATATAAGACTTTTTTATTTCTTATACTTTTATGTTATTAAGGATATTTTTTTATAAGGTCAGGGAATATATATCATCATTGATAGAAAAATTTGTTATATACGTGAATCCTAATTAAGTTCCTATGAATTCAATGAAATTAGTGAAATCAATTTTAATGGTCATTAATGGCCTTTTTTATCAAGGCCAAATTGTAAAATTCCTGGATGAGATCAGTGAATTTACTTATTGAATGAATTTAATGAAAAAATTACCTATATAGAGGGTCCAATATATATCTATTCAATGAAATGATATTTATAATATTGATTCCATATTATCTAACATTAGAGGTAACAATTATAGTAAGAGTGGTATAAAGGATCGTTTTGAATTATCCATATAAGAACATATAATATTTAAAGTCCTAATTTATCTGAAGAAAAATATAGATATAAGGGGTATTTGATCAAATAATTTATAGAAGTTAATATAAATAAAAATACAATTTTAGAAGACCATTACAACAGTTTATAATATTTTACAAAGTAATTTAGTGTTCATGACCAACAAGGTTGTCATCATTAAAGGGTCAAAAGCTAGATTACCTTACATTTTTTTACTCTTATGCCTTCACCATTAGAATACATATGATCTAACCCTCATACATAAACTTTTATTTAGAATATGACTACTACATTTACACTACCTCTTGGAACTTATAAATAAAAACTGATCTTGAGGAATCTATCTCATTATATGGAGTTGTGATCGAGAATGATGAATGAGATTTTTTTCAGTTTTTATTTTCATAATTATTATGATTTATTAGTTGCCTATATAATTTATATATTGAGTTTTAATTAATCAATTTTTATTATTTTTATTATCTCCTCTGATATTGATTTTTTTTATTTTTATAATAAACAATTTATACTATATCCTAAGATATATTTTAGTGTATTAAAATGTATAATAATTTTCCAGAATGATTATATATATACTTATTTTATATTATTTATTTGAAGTTTTATTATAACTTTTGTGTTTTATATTTGTATATATTTTATATGTAAAACATGGGGGAATATATTTAGTACCATTATTTTGATAACACATTTACATTTGATACACCATTAGATAAATAATATTATCTTGTTTTAACGTATTTTCTAAAAACGTCCATGAATTATGAATATTAAAATTGGCATATTGTTAACCAAACCCCCAAAATTTATTGTTTTAATAAATATAAAATTTGTACTATTATTTTGATGTGTTTATAATATGTGAGCGGTAAATTTGACATAAAATTTTATTTATAGAAATTTAACTATACTTGAGGTAATTCTAGAATTTTCGAATCCACAGTCAAAAAAGTATAATACCCGAGGACATCATGAGATAATTTTACCACAAGGGATATCAAGGATAACTATAAAAAACAATATAGTTATTTTTACCTACTTTTTATATTACATGTAATATATAAATCAACCAAAGTGACCTTTTAATATGAATTAATTTACCCTAGATAAAAAATAATTCAACTATATGTAGAGAATATTTCAAAACCTAAATTTTGAAAAAAGTATTTGAGTGACTGAGAAAGTACATCTACATTAATGTGAGGAAACGTTACGTTTCCAAGACTTATAATTTGGTGGGTTTTAATTTAATATCCTCAATATTCATTGGAAACTCATCTAATTATCTAAATTGTTATATATAGAGTGTAAATTTTATAGATATGGATTTATATACTTTTATCAGTCTAATATAATAATTCATGATTACTCCTCAATGAACCAATTACCAAATAGTTAATTATAATTAACATGAGTATTCTCACATGAAAATGAAAAAAGTATTCTAACACTTTTTTGTGGATCCCAAATATTATGAGTGTAAAATATTCCTTACGAAAATTTTGTGATGTACACTCCATGAACAAAAGGATTCTTTTTAGTTTACTAAAAAACTATTCAAATATGTGAAGTAAAATAAGATCCACATTTCTTATTCTATTGATTCACAAGAGAAGAATAGAATCTAATTATAATCATTTATCTCATATTAATTTTGCTCTATTAATATATAGTTGATATGTTTTTATTACACTCACTAGTCTCAGATCTACATATTGAAGGATTTATTAAATAATTATCATTCATTAGTATTTTATTTTTATTTCTAAACCATGGAAAATATAATTGTACTATAATTTATGCTATGTATATACTATATTTTTTAAACACAATCAGAATTCTGGACTCATAGTTTGGATCTAAAAAACTCTGAAACATAAGTGTTTGCTTGCAAATGGTTTCAATCATGTAGAAGGGATAATGACTTTCCTCAGATATAATACTCTTAATTAATATTAGTTATGATATAATTATTAATTATTATTATTTTATTTATATGGGTAATGTTTCGGTTGAATTTTATAATAAACTATTCATATTGATTTCATGTAAGAAATCTTTTGTATAAAAATTTATTTTAGTAAAAAATAAATTTATAAAAATAATTATTTAATTCAGATTAATTATTTTATCTAGTGTGGTCAGTGATTTTTGTGTGTGTGAAATTTGATTTGACGTTATATATTTTATTTTAAGTGTTTATCTAGGTACTAATAAGTTTTTTTAATAAAATCTGCAAAATATTAAAATCTTTTCTTCAAAATTTTATTTTGTAAATATGTTTATATTCAAGGGATTTTAAAAGTCTATTAAATTTGATATAACTATTTTTCAAATTTACAAAGCACAATTCACACTTTTCTTGATAATATTTGGGATAAAAATAATAATGATCTTATAACATCCAACAAAAATTCTTAAAATAAATTTACTAGGTAGAACTATTTAATATATAAATATAATAGAGTTATCTTGAATGTTTATAGGTGGAAGAGAATTATTGGGGATAATTTTTACTGATTAGTGACCATGGGGAAGAGAAAATGGTTTGATGTCTTAAGAAATGGTCATGTTACTCTTGTGGCGAACAAAAAATTCGATAACATATGTTTGTGGGTTTAAAACTATTTCATTTGTTTTCATTACTTTTCAACATTTCCTTTAAATGCATCCATAAAACATAAGGATATTTTTTTCATGGAATATTTTAAAATTGGTTTTTAACAAGTGAATGTTTTTACTTGTCAAAGATATTTTATAAAATTATATAGGGAAGAAACTCAGAAAGAAATTTTTTTTATTATCTACCATACAATGTTATCAAGGTAAATATGGTGGTTATGGTAAAAACAATCCCAATATATGTTTGAATTTGTATCCTTCCCGACCATGTAATTAATCTCCATAAATGGGATTTTGTATTATAGGTAAACTGTACTGGTCCATGAGAAGAATTTTTCCTAGATAATTTGAATATAAATAAATTATACCAGATTTGTTTTTCGGAAGTCAAAATACATGATCAATACATAATTTTAGATATAAAAATTTTAAATACCACAACCACATAAAATTTTTTGTTGAAACATGTCATGTTATGCCACCATGTTATTCTGGTGAGTTACATCGTAACCTGAGATAAAACATCTACAATATTTGTCAACCATATCAACTATTGTCTGGGAAGGATTAAGGCTTCTTTGTAATACTAAGAGATGGATAATGTAATTTTTTTTACCAACATAAGGCACCAAACAAGTGAGAGGGTGTGTGATTTCAATGCGTTCTAACATTGTCTATTCTGATTTTCAAAATAACCATAAGAGGGGTGGATAACAATTTGATGTTGGATTAATACACCAATTTAAGTTCCATAATGTTTTTTACATTTAAATCCTAATTAGGAACTACATTCCTAAAGAATGAATCCCTGTAGGCTAGAGGCCACTAACCAGCTGTGATGGTTTATGTATAAAGTAGGGAGACTATATCAACTTTGGAATAAATTTCCTAAAATCATAGATGAAGTAATATATAGATTTTCATAATAATAATAATAATACATTATACATTAAACATCACTTTCAAAAACCAACTAATAATAAATAACATGACCAACTCTATAGAAAAATGATATGTAATTTAATTATAACAACCCAAGTACATATAAAATAATTTGTTTTCATTGTGGTAATAAATAGTTAAATTAATTAAAAATGTATGATGAAATAAGTGGTATTTATTGTAATTATAGAATATATAAATATTTAATGGTAAAATCATTATTGAGAATATAAAATAAAATTACTGTATTTTATAATTGAAAATATGAAATAATTATATTATTGAATATGTAAATAAGATATTTAACCATTATAAATTATGTGTTGGTATTTTTGAAAGTCAAAAATATTAAATTTTATTTTTTTAATCAATATAAGGATTTAAAAGAAAATATAGTTTCATAAAATAAACTAATTAATTATTATTATTTTCATATGATTATATTATAATTTAATGATAATTTAATTAAATTTTCAATGTGTTATAAAATCATTTAAAATTTTAAAATTCGTATTTTTTTAATAAATTATTATTTTATTAAAAATTACATTTCTCATATCTATAAAATTAATTTCCAAATATGGAGTTAATTTTTTCATTCTAAACGATGAAAAATGGTTCAGTTGAATTTTTTGGATTTTTAAAAATTCTTTATTTTTGGTTGAAATTGGTTAATTCATTAATTTAAGGTATATATACATTATAAGACAAATACACTATTCATCAAGTCATCAATAATGTAAGAAAAATGATCTATAACATCCCGTCATTATTTTAATATATTTGAGGAAACATTACAAACTATTCATAGTATGGATCAAAATTATTAAATAAATAAATAAAATATTAAAAAAAACACCCCACTCCTCCACTATAAATACCACCTCTAACCACCTCTTATCCTCACAAATCTAAGATGTGTATGTTATTTAATTTATTATCAATTACCTTCGCAATCCTCTTCCTCAAGTCCAATACCTACTTGTTAAACAAAAAGGCAAAAATCAAGGGCCTCAAGTAGGTTCTCAGGTGGGAGAATTGACGAGGTAAAATCCTCTTTCATTTTTATTTATTTTCTTTTCAATTATTTTTGTTTTCTTAAACTCTATTCACCTCCCCCTATCCAATTTATATTAAAAGCTAAATTTTTTATATATAATGGAATGATATAATGTTAATGGAGAAATTAATCATCAATCTTATTCTCCTCTCCATATTATTCTAAAAATGATAACATCATTCCCAATGTGTCTATTTACCATCACCCTAGGAGATTCACTTTCGTTTTTAATTAGGACCTTCATGTATGGTCAAAAAACTAGTATTATGGTTAAATAATATTTTATTATACATAATATAAGTTATTTAATATTCTATAACGAGTATATAAAAATGATATTGAATAAATGATATCATTTTATGATGATCGTAAAACCGCCAAATTAAATTAAATCATTTTCATTAATATTTTATCTAAATATTCCTTATAATATCCTAAAAAATTATATATTGTGTCATTTAAATTCTGGGAAAATATTTATTCCATTCCATTCCAATTCTATATTTTTCATACATTGAACAAAAAGTTCCATAATGAACCAACAATGGAAAACATGAAATAAATGCACCAGAAACAATTAAAATTACAATATATTATTGACAAATTGGTCGAAAGATGTTAAATAATATAATATAAGTAATTATAAATATAAATGATGTTCTTAAATATATTAATAACAATATTTAAATCATTATAAAGGATGTTTGAACATATTTAAATTTAGGCAAACACAAGGTAAGTTAATTTATAACCCAATTTCAATTTTGTGGATTAACATTATACTTCATTGGTTATGTGTTACTAAGATTATTTGTTAAAATAATTTTGATTATGATACGTTTAATTTTTTTTATTTACACTTTATACATATATTTAATTATTTTTATGAATTATCAAATTAAATATATGATACGTGTAATGGACCTTTCATTAAAAATCCTCTATTAAATATCAATTTTTAAAAAATTAAAAAGGTATGTTTTTATGCATGTATTCATATTTCATGATTATTTTATTGTTCTTAGGGATTTTATATGATGAATTGTGAGATCTATATCTACCTATAATTCATTTGGTATTTTTATGATTGAGGTTGGCCATATGGTTACTCCGTGTTTAATGACAGAGGTTACGCTACAAGGTAGCTATGAGGGTTACGTTGTAAGGTAGCCATGGGGGATAAATTATAAGAAATCCATGAGGGTTAAAAATCCCATGGTAGTAGTGAGGGTTATAGTATTATGTAATTAACTCCCATTTTTACCTTTATGTTAATATTTATGTTTTATATTTTTAATGGAAATCTCATGTTTTCACAAAATAATTATATGATACTTAAAGGATGAGATGCATGTCTTTTTTAAATGATTTCCTATGTTTATAAGTATTCATGGAATAATGTTATTTATATTTTTTGTGTCCATTAATTTTATTTTAGTGATTATGCTAATTTTTTTTAAAATTCATTGGGTTTAAAGATGGGTAAGAGAAAAGGAGAAGCCAAGATAAAAGTTGTGAAGACTTATCACGATAATATTTATTGTTTTCATTAATTTTCATTTATTGTTGATAAAATGGGAAATATTTTATTAGTACGAAATTTTTATTATTTTCAGTTGACATTTATGAATTACATCTTAATTTTATAAAATTATAAACGAAAAATATCATTAAAATTTTAAGGAAGTGAATTATAAAAGAATTTACAATATTATGTAATTTTAATGATAGATCATTATTGTTGGTAGTAGAGCATGATTTAAATAACTTTAGGTGTTAGGATGTAGTAAATATAATACCCTAAATTAATTTTATTATATTATTAAATTTAAATGATATATATTACTTGAATATTACAATGTTTCTTCATCTATGATATGTTTATCGAGAATGGTTTTACACAAAATAAATTGGGAATATAAAGTTATAAAACATCAAAAGGATGATATAATTTCAAATCATCCTCCAGTAATGGTGGGAATTGGAAATAAATAATTTTTAAAAGTAATTAATCAGTTGAATCAATAAATAAATAGATGTGGATTTCATGATATAGAATAACCATAGCTTTCACATTGGAAGATGATGGTAGTGTGAAATTTTATTAAGCAACACCATCCTTCTTTTAGTGGATCTTCTAACCCATTGGTGGATGAATGGTGGATTAAATATCATTATAAGATATTTGATTTTGTGAGATGTTCATATAATAAAATTTTTAGTCTGAATATATTCCATTTGATAGGTGATGTTGACAAGTGGTAGTTAATAATAAAGAATGTATGGGATATAGAGGAGATAGATACCATGGAATGGGACTGATTTATGAATATATTACTTGAATAAAAATTCCTATTGGTTTTTAATTGAGGATGGAAAATAAATTTCTTGAATTGATAAAAAATGATGAATATTCAAAGGGCATGTATGAAGAAATATTTGTCCAGTTGGCAAGGTACTCTACAAAATTTATCAGTATCTTGGCAGTAAAATCAATCATTTTTACTCTAGATTAAAGCCAATGTCCCGAAGGGATTTTGAATCCTATGAATTTAAAATATATGAGAATCGTTTTTTGATGTTATGAGAGGGTAAATATAGAGTTTTCCAATGATAACGTGTTCTTTGAAAATAAGTAGAAGAATAGTTTTATATGGAATGTGATGGTTAATATTCAATCAATGAAATCTGAACGTAAGAGAATTCAGTTTCCAGCTTATGCGAAGTTATGAAAAAAGAACCACGGGGAATGCATTAATAAATATGGGATGTGTTCTAAATGCTGTAATTTATACATATGTCTCCATATTTAAATGAAGAAGATATTAGTGATGGAATTATTAATTATGTTAAGAAAATAGTAAAGTTCTTTAAATGTAGCGAGATGGGGAATTATGAAAATCTAACTTAAGAACGATTCAAACGATTGAAGGAAGCCTGATTATAAGAAGAAATGTGATGGGTTATCCTTTTTGATTATGTCAGTTGTTTTTAGGAAACCCAATGATGTGGTATCATATACTTTTTTACTCATATTTTTCTAATTTATTGTTCGACACTGTTTTTGCAGATTCCTTTATTTATGAAAACTTTTCTAATAAATTGAAAATTTCACATTAATAGATGATATAGTAACTTCTGGTTAAAATTATATGTTGAAATATTGCATCAAAAAATCATTATAAGAATCTTCTTATTATTTCATATATAAATACATTTCCTGAATAACTTATTGTTTTACTTTATTAGTGTTTTATGTTATTTTGGGTATTGAATGAATTTATATTTACATGCTAAGATTGATTGTAGTGCTAAATAAATTATTTTTAATTTGTTTTAGTTTTTTTATTTTAATGAACAAAAAACATTGATAACGTATCATGAATATGAAAAAATATTAAAAATGGAAAAAAAATATCTTACATATATTATTGCAAACATGAAAACCATTTAGATTAATGATGTTCTAGTGGTAAATAAATACCTTGATTTTTTCCCTGATGAGTTGCATGGTGTTATTCCTAATCGATAATTTCAAATTATTGTCGAGTGAATTCTTGAATATAAGAAAATTTCAAAGTCCACTTATATTATGGATCAATTGGAACATTTAGAATAGAAAAATTATTTATAAATTATTCTTTATAAAGGTTTCATTGATCCTATAACTTCACCATTTGATGCCCCTATTTTTCCAATAAAATAAGGATGGTTCCATGAGGCCTTTCATTTATTATAGAGATTGGAATAACATTTCTATTTGGAATAACTATCCATTTCCTCATATCAATCAATTATTTGATCAACTCTAAAGAGGTAAATATTTTTTAAATATTGAATTGAGATTTTATACCATCATCTAAAGGTGAAAGAGTATGACATCCCCAAAAATATCTTATCATACTAGATAAAGACATTATTAGTTTGTTTTTATTACCTCTGGTTGGAATGATTCTCATGGTATATTCATGCATCCTATGAATAGAATATTCTGTGAATATTGGGATAAGTTTTTTTGTTGTTTTTATTGTTGATATTTTGGTATTTAAAAAAATTTATGAGGATTATGAAAAACATTTAAGTGGTATCTTGAAAACACTCAAAGTAAATAAGTTATGTGGGGAATTTATCAAATGTTATTGTTGGTTACAACTAATTTATTTTCATCGACACATGTAAATAAGGATGTAATAATAGTTGGTCCCACAAAAACAAATGTTATTGATGAATGTAAAAGATAAAAAATGCTATATAGATTCATAGTTTTCTTGGATCAAAAGGTTTTTATCGATGGCGGGTTGAAAACATTTCATGGGTATCTAGAATGTTAACTATGTTAACATAAAAGGGGGTAAATTTATTTGGATTGAGGAATGTGATGTTTTTTAGGAATGAAAGAATATATTGGTGAATACTCTAATTTTGAACGTGCCTTTCATAAATATAGACTTTTCATCAACATTGATGCATCATTGAAGGTTCTTGGTTGTGTTCTAATGTAAAATAATCATATAATTTCTTATGATTCAAGAGAACTAAAATATCATGAATTTAATTATCCTACAGATGATTTGGAAATATAACATGTGTTTATCACTTTAAGAATTTGATGGCTACATTTATTTGGATCAAGATCCAAAATATATACTGATCATAAATGTTTGAAGTATATATTTACTTAGATGTAATTGAACATAAGGAAGAGAAGATAGCATTAACTGATAAAATTATATGATTTCATGATCAACTACCTTCCTAGGAAATAAAACTAATTGGAGTATTTATTGAGTCAAAAACATCATGCAACATTAAATATGTAATTTTTGGAGAATGACCCCTATATTAATGATTTAATGAATTTTGAATTGGAATATGTCAGTGTATGAATTTCCTTTTTTTATGTCAGGTGTCACTGTAGTGTTATCTATCATACATAATTATTAAATCATAGAAGGAAGAACATGATTTATAGAAAAATGTATAATTTGATAAGATGGCTAAATTTAAATAATTTATCATTTATAAAGATTGAGTTTTAGGATTTATGAAGAGATATGTGGGCCTTGGGATTTTTAGATGAAGAAATAATTCTCGTGTGAAGGTCATAATTATTTTTTTCAGTTCATCCTTGAAGTATTAAGATATACAAATAGCATTGGAAGAATTACTGGTGGGATATAATCAAAATAGATATTGTATATTTTACCGTGAAATTTTCGACATTTTAGCATGTTAAATAATAGATACTACATCCAAAGGGGATGCTTCAACCTTTACTAGTTCTAGAGTAGAAATGGGAATATATATCCATGGACATTGTGGTGGGACCACCAATGAAATATTAATGGAACAATGTGATTTGGGTTGTTGTAGATCAACTGAATAAATGTGCACATTTACTCTCTATTCAATTTACCATGTCTTTGGATAATCTTTATTGACTATACCTCAATGATATTTTCCGATTATATGTTTTTTTCACTTTCCTTTAAATATGACCAAGTTCTTAGGTTCACTTGTTACTTTTGGGAATGACATTCTTAATTCCCAGGGCACAAAATGAAATTTCTATTCTAATTTTCATCCACAATATTATGGACATGAAGAGTGAACAATTCAGACCATATAGTAAATTCTTAGATCATTTTCAATGGAATATCAATTAATTTGCGATCAAAATAATTCTTTAGTTGAATTTTCTTATAATCTCAGTTGTCATTCTCATATAAAGATGGATCCATTTGAGGAAATATATAGAATTCCATTTCGAACACTAGTATTTTGGGATGATGTTAGAGAAATGAAGATGGTGGGACCAGACGTAGAAGGGGGTGCGACTGAGAATGTAACGATGATCGAACAATATATGGGGATAGATTAGATTTGGTAGAAAAGTTGTGTAGATAACTATTAGAAATACATTTCATTCAAGGTATGTGATCTAGTTTTTTTAGAATCTGACCCTGGAAAAGTGTTATGTGTTTTTTTTTTTGAAAAGAAAGCTAAGATAAATGTTCGTTGGACATTATGAAATTTTAGAGAATGATGGAACAATCACGTACCAATTGGATTTCCCTCCTACTTTATCTTAGGTACAATTTTTTTCACGTTTGGATGTTAACAAAGTATGTTCAAGATCCATCACTTGTTATTATATAAGATGAATTTTAGTTGGAAGAGAACCTTTCTTATGATGAATATCCAATTCAGATACTTGATCAAAGAGAGAGATTATTACAGAATAAGGTAATTCACATTATTAAAAAAAATTATAGTGAACACAAGGGTGAAGAAGCAACATCAGAATCCCAAAATTCTATGAGGTAATGAAATCCTCACTTTTTTAATAAGTAAATAAAAATTAAGAGGATGCAATTTCTAGAAGGTGGGGATAATGTAATAACCCATGTACTTATAAATTAATTTATATTCATTCTAGAATTAATTTGTCAAATTCTTTATCCACGTATAATGAAATAAATGGTATTTACAGAGATTAGAAAATCTATATTAATATATTGGTAACCTCATTTATGAGAATATAGATAAAATTTACGTATCTTATATGAAATAATATGATATATTTATATCATTGAATAAGTAAATTTTATTTTTGAATAATATAAAATTAATGTTGGAATTTTTATCACTTATAAATATTTAAATATTATTTTATAATAAATATAACCATTTAAAAAAATATTGTTTCATAGAATAGACACATAAATTATTATTTAGTTTCCTTATGTTTATATGATAATTTTATTACTCTTTGACAAATTTTTCAAAATGTATAAAATAAATTATAATTTAAAAATTTGTATTTTTCTAATACGTTTAGATTTTAATTAAAAATTATATTTCTCATATTTTGAAGCTTATTTTCAAAAAATGGAGTTCATTTTTGAAATATAAAACTCAATAAATGGTTAGGGTGAATTGGTATGATTTTTGTGAAATCCATGAATTTTTTATAAACATTAAAATATGTTAATTTACAGTATATTTACATTGAATTATAAATACTAAATTCCTTGAGTCATAATTATTTTAATAAATATAATACAGAAAATAAATTTTTTATTTTAATATATTTTATGATAATTCTCAAACTATTCATTGTATTGATCCATCATAATAATCTAATGTATAAAATAATCCGAAAAACCCATCTCATCAACTATAAATACAACCACTCCCCACCCCTTCTCCTCACAATTCAAAGCATTATAGCCTATTTAATCTCTAACCAATTCCATTCATAACCCTCTTGTCTATATCCAAGACTATATTGTCTCACAAAAAGGCCCAACCCAGTGACAATAATGATGTTCTCAATGAAGATAATTCAAGAGGAAAAATCCTTGTTTATTTTCTTTTATGTTTGTTCCAATTATTTTTTATACATATACTCTCTTCAACTCAGATTGTACAAGTGGAATGAAAACTATATTATCATCTATATAGTGTAATTTTATAATTTTTATGTAAAAAATCACCATCAAACATCTTCTCATGTTCCCATTATTCTAAAAATGAGAACATCATTTATGATGTGTCGATTTACCGCCATCATGCATGATACACCTTAATTTTTAATTACCACCATCAAGTATGATCAAAAAACATTATTACGGTAAAATAATATTTTATTATATATATTATAAGTTATTTATTGTTCTGTAAACAATATATAAAAAGGATACTGAACTACATAATATAAATTCGTGATGATCTTAAAAACCATAAAAAGAAATTAAATCATTTTCATTAATGTTTTTTTCTGATGATTATTCCTCATATGGAAAAAATTATATATGTTATAATTTCAAATTATTGGGACATATTAATTCCATTTCATTCCACTTTTGTTGTTTTTCTTCCATTGTTTATGATAATGGGTATGACATATATCTTCCTTGATTTCATGGGTTATGCTTATATTGGAATTTGACTATATGGTTACTCCAGGTGTAACTACAATGGATACACCATAAGGCTGTCTTGAGGGTTACATTGTAAGTTATTCATGTCTATTGAAAATATTATGGTAGTAGAGCGGGATAAAATTTTAAGTAGATAACTAACCAAGATACATTTATGGTAACATTTTTGTTTTCTATGTTTTATGGAAATCCCTCGTTTTCATAGAGTAACTACAAGATACTTATTGAGTGAGAAGTCAGTCATTATGAAAATACATTCATATGTTTATTAGTATTGATTGAATAATAATTTCAACAATTTTCTTAATACCATAATTAGTTTTTTATACTCAACTCAAGTTTTAATTGTTTTTAGAGGATTTAAGGATGAGTTAGTGAAATGGAGAATCCAAGATGAATGTTGTGATGACATTTCATGAATCAATTTGATGTTATTATTAAAAAAATATTATGGATGAAATGGATAATATTTTATAAACACCCATTTTGTATGATTCTGGGTTAATATGTACGAATCATATCCTAACATTGTAAAAATATAAATTGAAAAGTTATTTGGGAATTTATTGCAGTGAAATCTAAATTTTTTTACAAGATTATATAATATAAATCGATGGTTCCTTATAGTAATATCAACTGAAATATATTAAATGTAAGGTCACATGTAGGCCTAATATTTATAAGGTTTCCAATAAAAAAATATGGGAATGTATAGTGAAATTAGGAATTGAGTATTTACCAAGTCCTATATACCATCTCGATATAGGCTCTACCTTGTCACCTATAAAATATAGGGACATTTACATTACATGTTCTTATAGCCATGGAGTTTCTATAGGTACCTCTGATCCCGATCCGAGTGTGGGTACAACTCAGCATCCCACCCCTAACGGTGTCATTATAAATGCTCAGTATATATAGGTGCATGTATGGTGTGATATAATTATTGTAAATGACTAAAATTACACATGAATATTCACTGTGAATTCCATATTACGTCAAATAAATTGGGAATATTGTACGTTCATGAAAAAAATATTTGATAGAATATCCCAATAATAATGTTTCTTTAGTGAGAATAACATCCTATAGATATAATTCTAAAATGGAATAGTATCCCAGAGCAATCACACACAAGAAGGAATCATATCCTAATTACATTATAAATATTTGGCATTCCCTCCCTAGTAATGACAACTAACAAGTGGAAATGAATCACTAATCATGAGCATCAATAAAATATCAACATCACATCTTACATTACCCTATATAGATAAGGTAATTCCGTCCACTTCCATGGAATCATCAAAACATGGACAGTTCATCCCTCTTCTATGGTAAATAATAATAATCATGCATAGTTTCATATCTACATCAATATTAAGGCCACATAAGAAATAATTCCATGTCTTGGTGGTAATTCCATCCCACTACCATGATCATATCATACCTTTCATAAGGATTCCATATATTTGGAATTGATATCCACCTCATAAATGATATTACATAGATGGTCATTACATCCCATAAATATGAAACACCATCATAGATGTAAGATCATCCCTTTTTAAAGGAACTAATAGAGAAAGAGGGAAGATCAACAAAGAAGATATCCTCTACCATAATAAGGAATAAAAATTTCACAACCAATATTTTATACTCAATTTACATAAGCTTAGTCAGAATATCTAAAAATATTATTGTTTAAGATATTATATTCCCCACACATTGAAGAAATTTCAAATCCTATAGCAAGTAACAATTATATAGATATATACAATCTATTATTAGAGGAACAATCACACCATATACCTATTAAACAAGCATAAATTCCATAAGAATACACACAAGATCAATATGGATCAATACATAAGTTTACCAGTCACAATTACATACCTCTCTGATGTATAACGAGGATATAGGCAATAGATATATTCAAAAAATCATTAAAATCATGTGATGTGTCTTATATAATTAAAATATATCATTTGTTATGATATAACTATTTTATATATCCCCTAATTTAGAGTTTATACTCTATGAAAATTTTATATTTTAGTTTACTGATTATCATTTTACAATATACATAAAAACCATATGATTGATAAACGAAATTGAATATTTAATGATAATTTATATATAGCCTTTGAGATGAGATATTGATTATAAACTAGAATTTATACAATGAAAAATATTATAGAATTGTATTATTTGAGGGTTAAAAAGGGTTATTATCCACGTGTATAGATCATACATTTCATAATGTATGAGTAAATGCATGAAAACTCATAAATTTAATAATGTATATATAAATGACCATTTACATTAATATGTTGACTGATCAACAATTACTAATCCTCAAATGATTCTCCTTGAACATCTCTCCTTCTCCTCCCTTTATATCATGACATACTACTATATCCTCTGTTTTATGAGGTATTTACAAATTTTATGGGTTATTCTATTTCAGCCCATTGATACACCACATAGTAGGTAGTCCTTCATCAACATTTAAGGGATATTCATCAAAACAATGTGATGGAGACATTATGATAAATTATTTAGTATATAGAACACAATTTTCATTATTTATGTATATACAAGGTTTCAGTTTCAAAAATAACTTATCATAAATATTTAGAATCATAATATCCTCTATTTCATTGAAATTATGTCAATAGATCCTTAGAAATTGAAAAGGGAATGTATATTGGTCCTTTATGTCATATCACCATAGAAGGAAGACACTTATGGGCTCCAGTATATGCCATATGTTCTTTAGTTCAGTCCCATGAACATCAATGGCCAAATCATCAAGGAATATTGAAAATGGGTCATTTTCCACAAGAATCCATAACTAAATGATAAAAGTTAAGGTAATGTTGTTCTGATCAGTTTTAGGTCAATTAAATTTTATAGGTAACCTAAAAGATCAAAAATCATATGAATCATTCAAAAACCATCAAAAATGGTCTAGGATCACATACCTCATAATTGTAAAAGAATTTCCATTGAATTTCACTGGATAATTTGACCATAAATAGTAGAAATGGGAAAATCTTGAAAAACCATGAAGCTAGGTAAAACTTGTGAATTATGGTTAATCAATTAAAAAAATATAATAATTATAAGACAAAAGGAATACTTACCCATAGTCACCCAAAATTATTATAGACTCAAAGGTCTTTCAAAAAATGAAATGGAACTGACACCTGCAGAGGGAGATCGAAGAAGATAGGTCAGAAGGGAACATTTGACTCAATGGGAACTCCCCGGGGATGGTAGCAAGATATGTGTGAAATCAAAACAATATATCCAGTAGGTCAGTGGTTGGTGACTATCACAATGTAAGAAAATCACACAATATGGTAAGACTTACCCTAAAACATTTATACGCAATTTCATGTCACCACATAGGATATAACAATGCAAATGAATCTAAATTATTAACTATAATATTCAATATAGATGTGACACATACTAATATGATTGGAAAATGAAGATTAATCTGTAATGCATGACTCCCAATCACAAACACTTCTTCTATATATAACCTTTGGGTAAAATTAATATTATGATCTATAGATATCATATACCATATGATCAATTTTAAATTATTCCTTATGTACATAAGAAAAGAAACATGTTGGTGAAACACCCATTTAGAGTTGAGTATATAAATACACATTTGGATAACTCTACAACAACAAAGGATTAATTGGAAGACCCATAAAAAAATAATATAACACTAAGAATATATTAAATATATTACTTGAAGGTAAAGAACCCAATATGTAGAAGCGATTCCCAATATACATAGACTAGATAAAAGATATACATCCCCAATAAGGAACCCAATAATTTAAACTACCAAATATAGTAAACCCATGTCATCTAACAGACCACATGGTGAATTTCATCTTGTTATAACATTAATCTTCTCTTAGGGAGTATTGAATGCATATAAAGGACTTATTCTTCATTGATCATGTATGTTATATGATAGATTACAAAAATACCTAGATAGAGGGAATGAACCACATTGATTCATATTACATTAATTAAGGTAATATGTAACTATATCAACTATATAGGGGATCTCATCATTTTCAAGCACAAGGGAGTATTAACCTTAGCCTCTCATTATAGAGGACATATTCCCTAAGAATGAGGGAGATTATATAAGTCTATAAACGTATGATAGAACTACAACATATCCTCAACACCTATCCCAGAGAGTACTAAACTATCGGCACTCTTTTTTCATAACCCTCAAACACAAACAGTGACCATATGGATATAAATTTCAAATATTCGAATACAACCTTATAATAATACCAAGTGGATAGAAAGATCAATCTATTGTTATATATATAGAAAAATTATAAGGATATTTTATTTATTTATTAAAAATAAATAAATATAAAAAAGGATTCCAAAGCATCCATGAAGGGCTTGTATAAATCAATTCTTCCATTTGGGTCTTAAACACAGTTGCGAAATAGTGCCTTTATCAAAGATATAATGCTTTACCCATCAAAATCTCATGATAATGAAGAGTCCAAACTCTATAGAAAATTATTCTTGATTATAACTTTCCATTCTATATTCTTCTTCCCTATGTAAAATATAATACCCTCACACCACAAACCAATATCATGTAATGGTAATCAGACTCCAAATTCACAATGGTGCTTGATCTATGTTTAATGACCCTCTCTATAAAAATGTATGAAAAATGTATTAATTACACACATTGTTTTCTAACATTCCTTATCCTGATGAAACATTAATTATAGTGAAATCTATCTATAATAATCACTATATCATTCCTCCACTACCATGTACCATCATCGCAATCCTATATCATTGGGGGATATAATTTAGTTCAATCATGACACAAGATAAAAATAATATAATCTAATGAAATGTAATGTAACAAGGTTCATTGCACCATATTATAATAGCATACAAGTGATTAATGTCAAAAGGGGTTATTTTTCAATAGAAGTAAAAAATTATGCAATAATAATGAAATATACATAGTGAAATTGAACATTATTTTATAAAATATGATATCAATATCATGAAATAAATAAGGATAAGATAATAAAATATTTTGAACATAGAATCCTCTGACACTGTGGAAAAAATACACTCTTCTGATGCGCTAAGGGATCACAATTAGATCATTGATGGTTGAAGAGTTGTCTAGACCACTTGGAAATCCAAAATATAAATATTTATTTTATTGATATTTATATAAGAAAATAAATCTAAGAGAGTAAGGTTTGAATTAAATTTATAATAAAAATATGGGTTATCTTTATTGAAATAAAATAACAACTATAATGATTTAATGACACTTGATCAATAGATATATAAATATCATGATACATATAAATCATCTCATACTACAATAAAAACTTGATCAAATTAAATTAACATCATGATACATTACCATATTATAGAATAACATAATTTTTCATTGTGATTTCTTAAACCTTTTCTCATCATTGAATATACCTAATGACTCCTTATTCATACCTCAAATGGCCATGTCCTAACAGCAACCATCATAGGGAGACACATTTTATATAATATCAACCCAAAATAATCCCGAATCATTACATTTAAAACTATATCACTATTATAAAGGTCTAAAAAACATAATAAAAACACGTTAACCAAGATGAAATGATAAATTCTACTTAGAAAATTTAAATATCTTTATTTGAAAAAAATCTGGGTCTTTACATCCGCCCACCTTCAAATCCTTTCATAAAAAAAACATAAGATACTCAGGTATCTAGGCGTGAATATAACTATCATATTCCAATAATCTATCCTAAATGTTCCCATTATATTCTATAACACTCCCAAAAGGAATCTACCAACCTCAAATGGTACTCTTATAATAATATTTTATTTGAACTATGTAATCCAAGAAGTTAGAATAAACCATAACAACCATCTCTACTGAGTCGTTGAAAAGGGATTGGTCATGATCACATCTTCTCATATAGTACACATAAAAGATGTTGCATTCATAGTACAACTATAGATGAAAAACAAGGTCTTTATCATACTGTCTCACCCTAAATATGATTTTTAATTTCCCAATAAACATAGGGGATAACTATATCTGTTGATCAAACCACCAAAAACCACATTGTGGTGAGAACATTAAGAACACATGATTTCCCTCCTAGAACTCTATAGAAAGCTATTATTGTTATGTGTAAGACTCTTTATGGATTTATGATATCCTTATCCAATCGCGGATCTCATTAACATTCTCTATCATCAACTATAATCCCTCTAGCCACATCAGTGATGTCTCTCAGATATACATACATATCAAGGGGTAACCTTTAAGGTATCTCATATAGGGCATAAAAAATCATCATAATGATATTGGAGTTGTAGATAATACTTAATATATACTCCATTAATGGTATGCGATCCTCCAAAATCTTTCTAAAACATAGAAATAATTTTAGTCAAATATCCCCAATAACATGAATGCTTCACACTATATAGAAATCTATATGATGGAGGGATTTCACACAAAATAGTATTGTTGACTAAAATGATTAGTGGATTCTCCTCTAAGACCGAGGTGTGAGTGAATAATCTCAATTAAAAATAATCAATGATTTTATCCCATACATATAGATTATCCCATTAATTTATATTAATCCCAATCTCTTCACCAAAATCTACTCTCGAAGAAGAATGAAGTAGGATTACATGATCAATTGTTTAATGATCACCAAGAAAACATCATGAAATTTTCGTAATTGTGAAGACCTCGTCATGTAATCCACTGATATGTCATCCCAATTCTACATTGGAACCTGAAGGTGTTAGATCAAAACTGTTGGGGATTAATGATCTACCTTAACCTATTATAAGATGAGTCACCACTAGATACAGTCTACAACACTCTACTTCTTTTCTAGATAATAATATTAAGTCCCAGTGTCTTGGTATATATGCATTAAATGTAGATGTACCAATATGATTGATTTGTGGAACCCCCCCAACACATCCTCATGTTCTGTGACTGGGAACACATACCACCTCTGAAATAGATGAACTAATCATATACTTTAGAAAATTCAAATGGTCCTTTGATTAAGTATATATTGTCTTGCATGACCACACATTCAATGTCTTCCAACTAGGTCTCACTCACATGCTGATGGAGTGATGGGGCCAACCACTCAGTTTGTAATGCCCCGACCCCAGTTACCCAGAGTCGGTTCATTATTACATAACATTGGCATGATCACAAGAAAGATCAAATCTCGAAAGACCGATTGGTTTAGTAGCCTAGGAAACACTAGATGTATTCATAACGTTTTACATTACATCATAAAGTAAAAACTACTACAAAAACATATTGTCTCCACAGTCCACACTATTATCCCCTCATAGTATCCATGCAGGTCATTCATAATTTACTTTTTCACATCCTAGGAAAAATAAAACATAGAAAAGGGGTGAGCTCAAATGCCCAGTAAGGATAACAATATAGCGGAAACTTCCATAAATAAGAATAAACATTTAAGGCAATGTATAACTAAAACATAATCCTTTTAAACTTCAACTTCAACATAGTATGGAAAAAATAAAATGAAATAATTCCATTTACTTATTCACATGGACATTCTACTAATCGAATAATCAAATGCAATATCAATAACCACTTTCATAATGATGGAATGCATAATGCCAGACTATCATAACCACATAGCCAAGGCCTCGTGCTAAGACTACAAATAGGATTTTGTCAAGGCCTTGTGCCAAGACACTAGTTTGTCTCATGAGACCTACCGATGCATCAAGGAGCTAAAGCGGGCTCCACCCTTCACATATTAAGTCCAATGCATTCCCATATAAAAAGGCTTAAACATAACATTAACATTCGTATTAAAACAAGAATACGAACTGTAAATACTTCATCCATAAACCATGAATGGTATAAAAATAACACATCCACAGTCAAAAATATCACAAAACCATCAAAACAATATATATGTTTTGTTTCATAATAAATCAACTTCAAATAAGCGTAAAATCCAAAAAGGATGTTGACATAGATGAAATCAAAACTCTTTTTAGAGAAATATATCTTTCTATTTTGAAATCATTTAAGATTAATATATTTATATAATAAAACATTTTCTTTGAAAATATTCTTATAATCTTGTAAGGGAATCTTTGATGATTTTATTACGGCGTAAAACAGATGCACCCGCCATATAATTTAAAAACAACATTCTTACCTAAATTTTGTCGAAAAGGTTAAAAAGAACCTTATTTGGAAAACGACAGAAATATTCCTGTATAAAACTCTTATAAAAATTAAAACAAGGGTATAAATGACTTTAACCCATATTCTAGTAAATAGTAAAAATGTTTTGAAATTCATTTTTAAGAAACATGTATGTGGATGATAAAGAGATCGCAGTAGATTATTACGTGTAAACAACCTCGAATAATGAAGAGATTGCGAAATAAACCCTTAACTTGTACTTTTCCATGGTTGGGGTAGATTAACCTCCTGTATAATGGTGAAATAATTTTTATTAAATTATTCAATAATCATATAAATTAATATGATATCATATATGATCTTTTAACATTTCTTTGTTAATAATATCTTAGAATTATCATCGTTTTGCGTGTTAACTTACTCGTTTTCTTTGATATGTTTTGTTATGTAAACCATGTTTGTTATGGATAGGATATATCTTATTCATACCCAGAATGATATCAACTCCTTAAATATTATTTTTAAATCATCAAATGATAATTATACTTGAATGGATACGATGGAGAATGAATCTCATCGCGTTCATGGAGACGGTAGTCCGTACGTACGCACGAGCGACAATATCATACTATTGATATTAAAATAATATATAATTTCATGGTATATCATATTTACTGAATCATTATCATGATAAATTAATTATTTAAATGAATTACACATCATTATTATACCCATCCATATAATACTTATTGAATAACAATTACACCACGACGTGGAGACGGTAGGCCGTACATAAGCACGTATGGTGACATGTTATTTAAAAGATGGATAGAATAATGAATATGGTTGTACCATATTTATAATAAAATAATAGTATATATAAAATACTGGAGTTATTATTTTAGAATGGTAATAACAAAGAAAGAAGAAGTTGAAGAAAAAACTAATTTGAAAAAGTGTGGTGAAAACATTACCTCTTCTTTGGGTTCTTCCTTTTGATTTAACCAAAGGGATCCATAAGTTGGATTTATGACTAAAGGAAGGCCTCTAGGATGAATTGAGGGATGTTTAGAGATTATTTAGGCAGAGTTTGTCCAAGACAAAAGGCTTTTAAGGTGTTATTTAATGAGAAGGGAGAGTGCCCTTTTATAAGAGGGGTGAGGGGCACCTTTGGAAAAGCTATAAATATTATTTTATAATAAATACATATTCGGTTTCTAATGGAACCAAAGTGGATTATTTAAAGGTTAAGGTTGGGATAGGTCGAAAACCACTCAACCAATATAATTTAGACAAGTTTGGGTTACTATATTATCCTTATCATTAATTATTAACTCTTAGTTAATTAGTTTCACTTTTACAATGTCTCTTTGTATTTTTATATTATATAGTTAATAAACATACTATATTCATCCAAGATACCCCCAAGTGGTCCATTAATGATACACCTATCATGATATAAGTATCTTGGCTGAAACATAGATTTTTAAAAATTTAATATCAATTAATAATATAATATTTGTTTTAAAAACTCTTTTATGTCAATTTTGACACTATTCAATAGTTGATTTTTTTAAAACTCATAACAAAACTATTACTTCAAAAAAAGTTAATTAAAGCATTACTAAAATGTCATATTAACCTATAAAATTTGTTTAATGCATTAAAAGTCCCAAATTATATTTATTTGGGTATTTATAATATCAATTATTTTAATTTTTCTCTATTATTGTTATTAATGCATCATCATTGTGTCATAAATAAATTAAATTATATAATGTCTAAAAATTATAAATAAAATATAATTATGTAGGAAATAATTGTATACTTCTAATTAATATTTACAATCTAAAATCCAACATATATAACCCTATGTAAATTTTTTTTTTGTAAAAGATATATGCTTGTGTCATTTTTGTATTCATTTTAACTTAATTAACATAAAGTGTCCATATCACTTACAACTGGCACCATGGGGTCCTAAAATCGACCCAAAGATGCCTATGGTCGAACATGTATCATGAAATAAGGTTAGGAAACGTTTTAGGTTAATTTTTTATTATTATAATATTATTTTTTAACACTTGTTTACAAGATTTACCCTTTAACCATGGTAAATAAAATATTTACCGAATTAATTATTCAAAATGTCTAAAAATAAAAGTTACCTATCTACACAATTTGAAAATCATGATTCTAAATATGGAATCCATTTTTCCAAATTCAAAACATAGAAGTGGAAGAAAAATAATTTAAAATTAATTCCCGTTGTTAAAACAAAAAGCGTATTTTAAATATATAATAACTATCAAACGATTGAGTCTTGTTTATGTTCAGTTTAATTGTGAAATTATGTACAATGACCACAATTGTATTAAATGGTAAAAATATATTCTAAATATACTTTAAAACCACTAAAATTCATAATTTATCACTATTACTTATTTTGATTAAAAAAGTTGTTTTTAATTAAAATTTAGTAATTTTCACTATTCATCAAAATATGAAAGTTAACCGAAAAGTACCAAAATTTCACCTTAAGCTAAATTCGATACTCCAAATCCAAAAATGAAGTCCATTTTGAGAGATAAAATTTCTATAATTTTAAAAAGTAGGTATTACTATTCATAACGGCTTGTTTGATCAGTTGTGGTGTGTGTTAGAACTCGATGTTGTGTACAACACACACTATTGCATTTTTCAAAGAGAAGCGTACCGCAGAATCTTGGGGGGTTACATTCTCCCCTCCTTCAAATAATTTCGTCCTAAAAATTTCTAGAATACTACCGCATGAAAAGACTCAGGTGGTTCTTCATCATAAATTCCTCGGGTTCCCACGTTGCCTCTTCCATCTTATGGTTTCTCCACAAGACTTTTACCAGACGAGTCATCCGGTTTCTCAATACATGTTCTCTCATTTCAAGAATCCTGATGGGCTCTTCGCAATAAGACAGATCGGGTTCCAGTTCTAATTCCTCATAGGTGAGTACATGCATTGGGTTAGGCATGTATTTCCTCAATAGAGATACGTGGAACACATCGTGAACTTTGGAGAGACTTGGCGGCATTGCCAATTAGTAAGCTACATCCCCAATTTGTTCTAAAATTTCAAAAGGTCCGATGTACCTGGGACTCAATTTACCTTTCTTACCGAAACGTATGACTCTCTTCCATGGAGATGCCTTCAGGAAAACATGATCACCGACTTGAAATTCCAAATCCTTCCATTGATTATCAGCATAGCTCTTCTGCCTACTTTGTGCTGTTTTGATGTGATCTTGGATTACCTTCACCTTTTCCATCGTTTCCTCCACCATTTATGGGCCTACAAGTTTTCTTTCACCAACGTCATCCCAACAGGTCAGTGTGTGACATCTCATTCCATATAACGCTTCATATGGTGTCATCTGAATACTTGAATGGAATCTATTTTTATAGGAAACTTCTACCAAAGGGAAATATTGTTCCCACATACCCTGAAAGTCAAGTGAGCAAGATATCAACATGTCTTCTAAGGTTTGAATAGTCCGTTCTGATTATCCATCTGTCTGATGGTGGGAGGCAGTGCTCAAATAAAGTTCAGTATCCAGGGATTTCTGAAGTCTCTTCCAGAATCTTGACGTAAAACGAGGATCACGATCAGACACAATCGATAGTGGTACTCCGTGAAGTCTCAAAACTTCATTAATATATAGTCATTCTAGACGTTCCATTGGTAGATCTTCTATTATAGCAATAAAATGTGTTGACTTGGTAAAACGATCAACAATGACCCATATTGCATCATTCCTTCTTGGAGTCTTTGGTAGCCCCATGAAAAATCCCATCATAATATTGACCCATTTCAACTTTGGTATGGGAATAGGTTGCATGACTCCTCTAGGGTGTTGCCTTCCATCTTTCACTTATTGACAAACCATACATCGTGACACAAAATCAGCAATCTCCGTCTTCATATTGTCCCACCAAAAATGTTCCTTCAAATCTCTATACATTTTGGTGCTCCCAGGGTGTATAGAGAAATTGGAACTATGAGCATCATCCAGCAATTCCCTTTTTAGATCTGGTATATCAGGAACACAAATCCTCTTCCTGAATTTCAAAATTCCTTCTTCATACACAAAGTCTCTCAATCTCCCATCTTTCACAAATTTAATATTCTCTTGAAATTCTTCATCATTGGTCTGAGAACTCTTAATCCATTCTAGTAATGATGGTTTGGCAACCATTTGAAAAAGCATTTATGTTTCACCTTCCCTGGTTATTCCCATTTCCATCTTCACTAGATCCATGAAAATTGGATCCCTTTTAATTCTCATATTTTTCAAAACTCCAGGATATTTTCTACTCAAAAAATCTACCACCTTGTTTCCTTTCCCCGGGTGGTAGTGTATCGTAAAATCATAATCCTTGAGTAATTCAATCCATCTCCTTTGCCTCATGTTGAGTTCTTTTTGTGAGAAAATATACGTCAAACTCTTTTGATCAGTATAAATCTCACATTTTTCACCATATAGGTAGTGCCTCCATATCTTCAAAGCAGATATCACAGCTGGTAACTCAAGATCATGAGTTGGATAGTTTTGCTCATGAATTTTCAACTGTCGTGATGCATATGCAATAACCCTATCATTCTGCATAAGGACACAACCAAGTCCTTTCTTCGATGCATCACTATAAATAACAAACCCATCATTCCCCGATGGTAGAGTCAATATAGGATCATTGACTAATCTTCTCTTCAGTTCTTCAAATAATTCTTCACACTCTTTTTTCCAAAAAAATTTAACCCCTTTACGTGTGAGCTTCATTAATGGGTTAGCCAACTGGGAAAAATTCTAGACGAAATGTCGATAATAACCTGCTAAACCAATATAACTACGTTCCTCAGTTATAATCGTCGGTGCTGGACATTCTTGGATTTCCTTGGTATTAGAAGGATCAATAGAGATTCCATCTTTAGAGACAATATGGCCATGATGAGAAATCTCCTGAAGCCAAAATTCACACTTCCTAAACATCCCATATAATTCATGTCTTATCGGAGTATTCAGGATAATGCGCAAGTGATTTTCATGATCTTCGTAGCATTTGGAGTATACCAATATATTATCAATAAATACCACCACGAATTCATCAAGTTATTCCTTGAAAACTCTATTCATCAGTTCCATGAATACAGAGGGTGCATTAGTCAATCCAAAAGGCATTACAGTAAACTCGTAATGCACATACCTGGTTCAGAATGCTATCTTCGGAATGTCTTCCTTTTTCACACACAATTGATGGTATCCAGATCGAAGGTAAATCTTTGTAAAGTATTAATCTCCATGCAGTTGGTCAAATAAATCATCAATGCGAGGTATGGGATACTTGTTCTTTATTTTTATAGTATTGATCTCCCTGTAGTCGATACATAACCCCATAGATCCATCATTACATTTAACAAAAAGAATAGGGGCTCCCCATGGAGAAACACTAGGGAAAATAAATCCCTTGTTACTAAATTCCTCTAGTTGTTTCTTTAGTTCACCTAATTCTAAAGTGGCCATTCTATAAGGGTCCATCGATATAGGCCTTGATCCAAGAATTAAATCAATGGAAAACTCAACTTCTCGTTCTAGAGGATGTCCAGGTAAATCTTCCGGAAACACATCTACATATTCTTTCACAATAGGTACATCCTCTATTTGAACATTCCTTTCCTCACCCACAGTAATTTCATTCTCTTCCTCCCCAATAATTGAATTTAGTTGAGCTACTGGGGGTGGATCTAGATAAGAATTAGGTGGTGACGATTCTGCTCTAAAGATAAGGTGTTCCTTATCATAATCATCAAGAATCGTAACCTCTTTCTTCTTACAATAAATATTTGCATCATAGTCTGAAATCCAGTCCATTCCAATGATTATATCAAACACAATCATAGGTATGACGATGAGATTAGCAGAAAAAGAACATTTATGTGCTCTAATGGGGGATGATTCACAAAACATTGTTGCAATGATACTTCCCTTAAGAGTTTTAACTAACAACTCCCTTGTTAAATCAAATTGTAAATATCTAATTTTCATAGCAAACAGGGAAGATATCAAACAATGCGATGATCCAGAATCAAATAATGCCTTTGATAAACTTGAGGAAACCATTAAATTACCTGCCACCACGTTTTGGGAGCTTCTACCTCAGCAGTAGTGATAGCATAAGATTGGCCTTGATCCTTTGTCCTTTTCTTATGTAAGTTCCCCTACCGATTAGTACATTCATTTTCATAATGAACCATCTCCCTACAATTGTAGCATTGAACATTGGTAGCATCCTTATTCCCTTTGCATTCACGAGCTTAGTGGCCTTTTTCACCACACTTGTAACATACACCCATTCCCTTCAAGCAAGTACCGGGATGTTTCTTCCCACATTTACCATAGGATGGATATTCAACATTTCCCTTCTTCCCCTTATTTCCATTCCCAGATTGATCAGCATATCTCTTATTCTCTTGCTTTGCTTTAATGTCATAAGATATAGAGAATTCATTTTCTGTTTTGATAGCACTCGAGACAATGTATTCGTATGACGAGAAGGATTGTGAGACTAATGCTCGATGGAGAAATGGTTTTAACCCATCAAATAAATGATCAATCTTACTTCTTGGGTTACATATATAATCCCCAGCATACCTTTCTAACCTAGTAAAGTTGGCCTCATACTTTGTGACATTCTCATCCTCCTTTTTTCTCAGACTCAGAAATTCCCTTTCCATAACTGCTTGATGGTCGCGAGGAAAGTATTTTTCTAAAAACAGATATTTGAACTCCCACAATTCCATATTTGATACTTCATCATCTTCCTTTGTGTTTTGAATCAATGACCACCATTGATCAGCATCTCCAGTGAGGCGGTAAACTGCCATGATAACTTTTTTCCTTTCCCTACTCCCCAAAGCCTGAAATACTTTCTCTAGGGAATTTATCCATTGCTCAGATACTAAGGGATTTGTACTCCCATTGAACGTTGGTGGTTTTTTCCTCATGAATCTATCTAACATTGATCTTCCACGCTGTGGATCAGGGTACTCCATATGGGTAAGGTTATTATTCATAACCTGAGTGAGTTATCCCAATATGGTGATTTGCTGATCAGCACCAGTTGCATCCCCAGCTCCACTATAATTATCTTGAGCAGGAGGTTAATCACTACATGGAGTGTGTGCATTGATATGGTTTCCATTTCTTCCGCTAGGCACCATTTCTAAACAATGGCATAAACTAGATCAGTTTATGAATCAAAATACATAATTTCATACTTATAAAACAGTTAAAATAAATTTAACTATTTATGGATATAATCCATAATCATAAAAATGTTTTCATTGAGGAAGTATATACTCATAAACCCTTCAAAATGATTTTTAAAGAAAATGAGAGTTATCCTAAGAATATCCTCCGGGAGTGTCGTAACCAAGAGTGCAGCAAGGTCTGTTATCGTGCACTAGTTCCCATTCAAGTCTATCTCAAAGCGGTGTTTTTGGGTTTTACCCCTAGGTACATCTGTTCCAGAGCCGCCTCTACATGCTTGTATCCAGACATGGGTTTATTGCTCAGAAAACTCACAAAATCACTACAACACCAAAATTCTAGGAAGTTCTTCTATACTAATCCACAATGTTCATCTTAGTTCTACGTGATCTAATAAGAGTTTATCTAAATCTAGCTTCCATGGATTGTACTAAACTTCCTCTGATACCAACTATAACGCCCCGCCCCCAGTTACCCAAAGTTGGTGCATTATTACATAACATTGGCATGATCACAAGAAAGATCAAATCTCGAAAGACCGATTGGTTTAGTAGCCTTGGAAACACTAGATATATTCATAATGTTTTACATTACATTATAAAGTGAAAAACTACTACAACAACATATTGTCTCCATAGTCCACACTATTATCCCCCCATAGTATCCCTGCAGGTCATTCATAATTTACTTCTTCACATCCTGGGAAAAATAATACATAGAAAAGCAGTGAGCTCAAATGCCCAGTAAGGATAACAATATCGCGGAAACTTTCATAAATAAGAACAAACATTTAAGGCAATGTTTAACTAAAACAAAAGAATTTTAAACTTCAACTTCAACATAGTATGTCAAAAATAAAATGAAATAATTCCATTTACTTATTCACATGGATACTCTACTAGTCGAATAATCACATGAAATATCAATAACTGCTTTCATAAGGATGGAATGCATAATGCCAGACTATCATAACCACACAGCCAAGGCCTCGTTCCAAGATTACAAAAAAGATTTTGTCAAGGCCTTGTGCCAAGACACTATTTTTCCTTATGAGACCTACCGATGCATCAAGGAGCTATAGCGGGCTCCACCCATCACATATTGAGTCCAATGCATTCCCATATGAAAAGGTTTAAACATAACATAAACATTCGTATTAAAACTAACATACCAAATGTAAATACTTCATCAACAAACCATGAATGGTATAAAAATAAAACATCCATAGTAAAACATATCAAAAAACCTTCAATATAATGTTGAAGTTTTGTTTCATAATAAATCAACTTCAAATAAGCATAAAATCCATTAAAGGATGTTGACATAGATGAAATCAAAACTCTTTTTAGAGAAATATCTCTTTCAATATTAAAATCATTTAAGAGTAATATATTTATAAAATTAAACATTTTATTTGAAAATATTCTTATAATATTGTAAGGTAATCTTTGACAATTTTATAACGGTGGAAAATAGCTGCACCCGCCGTATAAGAAAAAAACCATTCTTACATTAATTTTGTTGAAAAGGTTAAAAAGCACCTTGTTTGGAAAACGACGGAAAGATTCCTTTATAAACCTCTTAACAAAAGTAAAAAAATGGTATAAATGATGTTAAACCATATTATAGTAAATAGTTAAAATGTTTTGAAATTCATTTTTAAGAAACATGGATGTGGATGGTAAAGAGATCCCAGTAGATTATTACGTATAAAAACCTCAGATAATGAAGAGATTGAGAAATAAACCCTTACGTTGTACTTTTCCTTGGTTGGGGTAGATTAAACTCCTGTATAATGGTGAAATAATCGTTATTAAATTATTCATGAATCGTATACATTAATATGATATCATATATGATCTTTTAACATTTCTTTTGTTAATAATATCTTAGAATTATCGTCGTTTCGGATGTTAACTTACTCGTTTTCTATGATATGTTGTGTTATGTAAGCCATGTTTGTTGTGGATAGGATTTATCTTATTCATATCCATAATTATATCAAGTCCTTAAAATTTATGTTTAAATAATCAAAAGATAATTATACTTGAATGGATATGATGGAGAATGAATCTCATCGCGTTCGTGGAGACGGTAGTCCGTACGTACGCACGAGCGACAATATCATTATTTTGATATTAAAATAATATATAATTGGATGGTATATAATATATACATAATAATTATCATGTTACATTAATTATTTAAATGAATTACACTTCATTATTATACCCATCCAAATAATAATTTATTGAATAACAATTACACCACGACATGGAGACGGTTGGCCGTACGTACGCACGTATGGTGACATGTTATTCAAAGGATGGATAGAATAATGAATATGGTTGTACCAACTTTATAATAAAATCACAGTATATATAAGGTACTGGAGTTATTATTTTATAATTTTAATAACAAAGAAAGAAGAAGATGAAGAAGAAACAAATTTGCAAAAAGGTGTTGAAAACATTCCCTCTTCTTTGGGTTCTTCGTTTTGAATTAATAAAAAGGGCTCCATAAGTTGGATTTATGACTAAAGTAAGGCATATAAGATGATGTTATGGATGTTGAGAGAGTATTTTGGCAGATTTTGGCCCAGCCAAAAGGCTTTTAAAGTGTTAGTTAATGAGAAGGGAGAGTGCCCTTTTATAAGAGGGGTGAGAGGCACCTTTGGAAAAGCTAGAAATATTATTTTATAATAAATTCATATTCGGTTTATAATGGCTCCAAAGTGGATTATTTAAAGTTTATTGTTGGTATGGGTCTAAAGCCACTCAACCAATAGAATTTATAGAAGTTTGGGTTACTATATTAACATTATCATTAAGTATTAACTCTTAGTTAATTAGTTTCACTTTTACAATGTCTCTTTGTATTTTTATATTATATGGTTAATAAACAGAATATATAAATCCAAGAAACACCCAAGTGGTCCATTAATGATACACATATCATGATATAAGTATCTTGGTCGATCCATAGATTTTTAGGAATTTAATATCAATTCATAATATAATATTTGTTTTAAAAACTCTTTTATGTGAATTTTGACACTATTCAATAGTTGAATTTTTTAAAACTCATAACAGAACTATTACTTCGAAATTTTTAAATTAAATCATTAATAACATGTCATATTAACCTATAAAATTAGTGTAATTCATTAATAGGATCAAATTATATTTATTTGGGTATTTATATTATCAAATATTATAATTTTTCACTATTATGGTAATTATTGCATCATCATTGTGTCATAAATAAATCAAATTATTTAACATCTAAAAATTATAAAAAAATATCATTATGTAGGAAATATTTTTAGATTTATAATTAATATTTAAAATCGAAAATCCAAATTATATAACCCTAAGTAAAAATTGTTTTTCTAAAAGATATATGTTTGTGTCATTTTTGTATTCATTTTAACTTAATTAACATAAAGTGTCCATATCACTTACAAGTGGAACCATGGGGACCTAAAATCGACCCAAATATGCCTATGGTCGAAAATGTATCAAACAATAAGTTTATAACACGTTTTAGGGTAATTTCTTATTATTATAATATTATTTTTTAACCCTTATTTACCGGATTTACCCTTTAACCATGGTAAATAAAATATTTACCGAAGTAATTATTCAAAATGTCTAAAAATAGAAGTTACCTATTTACATAATTTGAAAATCTTGATTCCAAATATGGAATCCATTTTTCCAAATTCAAAACACATAAGTGGCATAAATTAATTTAAAATTAATTCCCATTGTTAAAACAAAATGCATGTTTTTAAGATATAATAACTATTAAAATATTGATACTTGTTTATGTTCGGTTTAATTGTGAAATTATGTCCAATGAAAAAAATTGTATTAAATGGTAAAAATATATTATAAATATACATTAAAACCACTCAAATTCATAATTTATCACTGTTTATTATTTTGATTAAAAAATTTGTTTTTAATTAAAATTTTGTAATTTTCACTATTCATCAAAATATGAAAGTTATAGGAAGAGTACCAAAATTTCACCTTAGGATAAATTCTATACTCCGAAACCAAAAATGAAGTCCATTTTCAGAGATAAAATTTCTAAAATTTTAAAAAGTAGGTATTACTATTCATAACGACTTGTTTGATCTGTTGTGGTGTGTGTTAGAACTCGTTGGTGCGTACAACATGCGCTATTGCATTATTCAAAGAGAAGAGTACCATAGAAGATTGGGGTGTTACACAGTTTCCAAAGACATTAGCTGATCATGGGATCTCATACTAATTGAATTATACACCATGTTTTCCTTTACCAGTGTATATAAAATCAAAAATTAATATACCTTAATTAACATTAAAAAATTCCTCTTACTTAGGTTAACATATATTTATATAAAGATTTTTATAAAAGTAATATTTTACATTTAAAATAAAAATCATTCGTCAAGAAGGTATTGAATCCATATATTCAAGGAGAACAACAAAATTATTATATAAATGTCATGGGTTACTACATTTTGATTTTGATGTGTCAACATTCACGACATTTTAGGAATCACCACCTACTTATGCATGATCTCATAAAAATTCATATCATTAGTGTAATTTTGGAACAACATTTACCTGAATACGTCATATGAAATTGTCAAAGCAATATCACATGTTAATATACTATTAATGTACTCAATGTATCATTGGAATTTCTTAGAACAAAAAAAAGGGATTCACTTTTTTGTAAGTTTTTCTATGAACTCTGTAATACTATTAAAGTCTACTAAAAAACATTAATAGTATCATACCAAAACAAGGGATATATTTTTCCCAAACCAACTCGTGGGTGTAACCCACAAAATCACTGCCCTGAGGTTTATTTGTTCTAAATCTAATCTATCATTTGTCTTGATGTACATTGAGAATTGGACCACAAAAATCACGAATCTCTACATTTGGATATTACCATTGAATTTTGGATCTTAGCTAATATAAATACTATTCTAGATATGCTATTCATGATAATCCTTTGATGTAGAATAAAAAATGATGTGTTTGATGAAGATAGCTATGATTCGATCCAATAAACGATGAAAGATATTGTTCATGGGTTCCATGATCATTACTGGGGAATTTATAATGCTGAACAGAATAATTAGAATATCATAATTTCAATAAAGACACCTTAACAATATCTTAATGAAAATATACTCACAAACACTAAGTTAGTGATTATCAATGTTATGACCAATCTTTTTGAAGCACTTCCCTCATTATAGCTAGTTTAAAAATTATTTAATCTGGAAAATTGTTTTAGTTCTTGACTCTCTTCCTAATTTATGATGTAATAGTCAATAAAATGCCACAAACACCCATCCACCTTCCTGTAAAACTACATTGAAGCTGACAAGAGTGAAACATTGGGTCTATATAGAATACCACCCCAAAATCCACTGGGAAGTTCCCCGAGATGGTTGGCCACATGGCCCAAGCTCTCCTCCCTATACGTTAGAGGTCTTCGACTAGCAGCATGGGTGTCGGGTATGTCTATGGGGAGACTATGATATCATATATTAGAGGATCTAACAATAGTATAAAATAAATAGAAAACCCTAATAATTTTTTTAATGATAAATACATTATATAATGGAAAATAATAATTTAATATTATGTGTTATAATTAATTATACTTATATTTCAAATTTATAGCTTTCAAATTATTTTAAAAAAAACACTATTTTACTGTACTATTTTTTTAATAAAAGAATATTTTAATATGAATATGTGTATTTGATTATTACAAAATTACATTTTATCAATAGATTATAATATTTATATGGACTAGTATAATTATTTTTACAAATACTAAATTATGTTATGAATATATTCATTATTATTATGACATCCCATTATTTTATGGTATTTTTATACATAAATAATTTAAACTCACTAGATATATAATATACACACAACACTGATTCTCTACAAAACAACAATAATTTATTTTTATAACCTAGCCATTAAACATGATTTTTCCACATTTATGTTTTGATTTTTGAAGAACAGACACACACGTTTCTATTTAGTATGATATTTAGAGTATGATAGAATCAAAATAATTTTTTATGAATATTAACTTACCCTTAAGAATAGTAACATGACCCAAATGAATAGTAATTTAACTAATTAATATTTACCACACCCATTTAATTTTAAATAAATTTATGCACCATATAAATGAATGTGAATATTTTAAATATTAATAATTAAGCGTTGGTATTTTTTTGATCAATAATTATTTAATTACAATTATCTAATTTATAAAATAATTTTAAAGATAATTAATTTTCCATTATATTTTTTCATAAGACAATATTTTTTTCCTATTATTTTGGGATAATTTAATGAGACTGTAGTTAAATTTTTAGTGTATAATAGAAACATTTATAATTTTTAAAACAGTATTTTTTGTGTAAATAATAATTTTAATTAGAAAATAAATTTATCATCTGTAGAAAAATATTTTTATAAAATGGAGTTCGTGTTAGAATTATACAACATGGAACATTATTTGGGTGAATTTTTTTCGATATTTCTGAAATAGAATAATTTTTTATGAATAGTGAAAATATGTTAATTTACGATAAATGCTAGATACACGTTTTATTGAGTCATAGGTGATGTAAGGATGGTGAATGCACTCTCGAATATAAATGACATGAAATTATTACCAGTTTTACCCAAAATAATAAATAATATTCATTTTCATGAGAAAAAAATATTCTTTTAATGATAAAAATAATGGAAAATCCCTCCTCTCCTCTACTATATAAACCACCACTCATCCCCTCTTTCTCTCACAATACTCAAGATTTGAGCGTTGAATAAGTTCTCCCAAATACGTTTTGAAATCACAGTACACGTGTCCATGACCTACAAGTATAAAAAATTGCCAAAACCAAAGGCCTTAAAAGAGGTTCTCAAGGAGTACTCAACAGGTAAACCGGTCTTCTTATTTCTTGAAATTTCTTTTAAAAGGTTCATTATATTGTATCCCTCCACTCAGCTCCCATCATAAAAATAATATGATAATTAAATTATATTATATTTATTGTAACTATATATTATAATTTAATATTACTTCATAATCAATCTTTACCCCTCCTCTTATACTAAAAATGAAAACACAGCGTAAGATGTGTTAATTTATCACATTTAAGGATGATGGGTAATCAATTTTTATTATCGTAATAAATTATTTTCATGAAACCATTTTTATTTTAGAAACAGATCACAATATATATAATATATCATATTTAATATTCTATAATAAATTTTTACACATTTTATTAAATGAAAAAACAAAATGAGTTTGTGGTGATTGAAAAACAACGAAATTAATCCAAGCACTTGTCATTAAAATTTTATCTAATGATTCATCCTCTCAAAAAATAACCAAAGAATTTATATGATAATTTATACTTATTGATGTTAATTAATAAATAATAACATTAATTTGGTTTTTCAATATCCATTTTAAATAAACTTGCATACCCATATTCAATCCAACCAATCATGAAGACTAAGAAAACAAGAACTTCCAAATAATGAATTTATATATCTTAACCCACGTAAATTTCCATAAATGAACATAATAAAGATATAAAAAATCAATTAAATTTATTTAAGGTTTTTTAAATATTATTTAATGAATATAATTTCATTATTCCAGACATTAATATCTTGTGAATATTACTTTTGGACATAAGGTAATGGTTTTATCAACTCAATTTCATTTCCATGAGATATTTTTTCCTCGCCACTAATTATTGTGTATAGTGTATGCACATTATCCATTGATGTATCATATCATGAATATATTTATTTTAATTTTATTCAATGTATCATTTTATGATTATTAATTTTGGGGCATATGATTCGATTGATTTCAAAGTTGTATGAGATTCTACCTAAACCATCATTTTTTCTTTTGGGTTACTCTTTTTCCATGTATACTCAAATATAATTCTTATTTATTTACGTATATTTCATAGAAATTATATTCATATGTTCCATATCAATATATTGAGATCATATATGTAACACCCCAAGAATTCATAGTGTGTTATTTCTTCAAAATAATTCAATAACTTGCACTACACGCAACACCGAGTTCAATTACACCATGAAAATCCGTTAGAAAGAGGTTATGAATAGTATTAACTAAATTTTAAACTTTATATAATCCTTATAATTTTAGAATCCATATTATGAGTTTCTTAGACATAATGTAAGAACAAATTCATTTTCAGTATTGCACTTTTACCAACTTTTAATGGTGAAACCTTTTTAAATAAAAAATTTTAAACTTTTTGACTTAATGGGGAAATAAAAAATTAAAATGAAACATCCCAAGCTTCCACAGTACTCTTTACTTTGAATAATAAAGTAGCGTGTGTTGTACGCAACTTCGAGTTCTAACACACACCACAACCAATCAAACTAGCCGTTATGAATAGTAATACCTACCTTTTGAAATTATACATATTTTATATTTCAAAATGGACTTCATTTTTGGATTCGGAATATCGAATTTAGCCTATGGTGAAATTTTGGTACTTTTTGGATAACATTAATATTTTGATGAATAGTGGAAATTACTAAATTTTAATTAAAAACAATTTTTTTAATCAAAATAATTAATAGTGATAAATTATGAATTTGAGTGGTTTATAAGTATATTTAGAATATATTTTTACCATTTAATATAATGTTGGTCATTGGACATAATTTTACAATTAAACCGAACATAAACAAGTGTCAATCTTTTGACAGTTATTATCTTTTAAAAACACGCTTTTTGTTTTGACAACGGGAATTAATTTTAAATTAATTTCTGCCACTTCTGTGTTTTGAATTTAGAAAAATGGATTCCTTATTTGGAATCATTATTTCCAAATTTTGTAAATAGGTAACTTTTATTTTTAGACATTTTGAATAATTATTGTGGTAAATATTTTATTTACCATGGTTAAGGGTAAATCTGGTAAATAAGGGTTAAAATATAATATTATAATAATAGAAAATTACCCTAAAACGTTTCCTAGACTTATTTGTTGATACATGTTCGACCATAGGCATATTTGGTTTTATTTGGGGACCCCATGGTTCCACTTGTAGGTGATAGGGACACTTTATTTTAATTATGTTAAAATGAATACAAAAATGACACAAGCATATATATTTTAGAAAAACAATTATTAGATAGGGTTATATATGTTGGATTTTAGATTATAAAGATTCATTAGAAAGATAAAACGATTTCCTACATAATGATATTTTAATTATAATTTTTATACATTAAATAATTTATTTTATTTATGACACAATGATGATGCAGTAATTACTAAAATAGTGAAAAATTAAATTAATTGATATTTTAAATACCCAAATAAATATAATATGAAACTTTTAATGAATTAAACTAATTTTATAGGATAATATGATATATTAGGATTGATTTAATTTACGTTTTTCGAAGTAATCAATCTGTTATGAGTTTCAAAAAAATCAACTATTGAATAGTGTCAAAATTGACATAAAAGAGTTCTTAAAACAAATATTATATTATTAATTGATATTAAATTCCTAAAAATATAAGGTTCTGCCAAGAGACTTATATCATGATAGGTGTATCATTAATGGACCACTTGGGGGTCTCTTGGATGTATATAGTAAGTTTATTAACCATATAATATAAAAATACAAAGAGACATTGTAAAAGTTAAACTAATTAACTTAGAGTTAATACTTTAAGATAAGGTTAATATAAGTACCCAAACCTGTCTAAATTCTATTGTTTGAGTTTTTTTCGACCTAGACCCACCTTAACCTTTGAAGAATCAACTTTGGAGCCATTAGAAACCGAATATGAATTTATTATAAACTAATATTTCTAGATTTTCCAAAGGTCCCCCTCAAACCTCTTATAAAAGGGCACTCCTCCTTCTCATTTCTTCACACCTTAAAAACCTTTTTATTCGGAAAAACTCTGCCCAAATACTCTCCCAACTTCCCTCACTACATCCTATAGGCCTTATTTTGATCAGAAAGCCAACCTAAGGAGCCCTTTTGATCAAATCAAAAGGAAGAACCCGAAGAAGAGGTAATGATTCCACCACCCTTTTCCAAGTTCCTTTCTTCTTCCACTTCTTCTTCCTTTGTTGTTACCATTATAAAATAATAACTCCAGTATCATATATATACTGTGATGTAATTAAAAATATGGTACGACCATATTCATTATTCTATCCACCCTTTGAATAACAAGTCACCATACGTGCGTACGTACGGCTTACCGTCTCCACGTCGTGGTGTAATTGTTATTCAATATAATATTATTTGGATGGGTATAATAATGATATGTAACTAATGTAAATAATAAATATAACATTCTAATGATTATGTATATATTATATAACAACCATTTATATATTATTTCAAAAGAATGATATTGTCTCTCGTGCGTACGTACGGACTACCGTCTCCACGAACGCGATGAGATTCATTCTCCATCGTATCTATTAAAGTATAATTATCATTTGATGATTTAAAAATGATGTTTAAGGACTTGATAGCATTCTGGATATGAATAATATACCACCTATCCATTACAAACATGGCTTACGTAACAAAACATATAAAAGAAAATAAGTAAGTTAACACCCGAAACAATGATAATATTAAGATATTATTATCAAATCAATATTAAAAGATCATATATGATATCATATTAATGTATATGATTCTTGTATAATTTAATAACAATTATTTCACCATTATACAGGAGGTTAACCTACCCCAACCAAGAAAAGTACAAGGTAAGGGGTTTTCATCTCACTCCTTATTCCCGTGAGATTCATGCCATATTGCCACCATTACCGTTTGTGTGGTGTATGTACTGCCCATAATTATATTCTTTGTGTAATACAATCTAATTTATGTGTATTAACATATTAATTATATGATACATCTTTCATGGGTTGTATGTTTCATAAGTTACCAAATTGGTCAGGGTTATTTCACAATCTCTTCATTATCCGAGGTTGTTTATATGTAATAATCTACTGGGATCTCTTTATCATCCACATCCATGTTTCTTCAAAATGTATTTCAAAACATATTTATTATTTACAATAATATGGGTTAAAGTAATTTATACCCTTGTTTGACTTTTTATAAGAGGAATCTTTTTGTCGTTTTCAAAACAATGTCCTTTTTATCCTTTTCGACAGAATTAAGGTAAGAAAGTTTTTTTAACTTATACGGAGGGTGCAGCTATTTTCCACCGTTATAAAATCATAAAAGCTTACTTTACAAGCTTATAAGAATATTTTCAAATCAAATGTTTTATTTTATAATTATGTTACTTTTAAATGATTTAAAAAAATATATATTTCTATCAAGTATACGAAAATACAGTGCAAATGTATACGTATTTAACGCAAGCTCCAAAATGCTTTTAGAAAACCCGACTCTCGAGTGTGATAGACAGGAAGGGATTGGGAGTGGACCCATCATGGCCTGTAATTAGTCGATCAGTCTCAGAACTAGTTATTTTGTTTTCATAATCTTGCATTAGTTTTTCATAAAAACACTGGAGTATATTTGAGTAATTTTAAACGTAAGTATCTGCTAAAAAAATTGCATCGGTAGGTCTCATGAGACAAACTAGTGTCTTGGCACAAGGCCTTGGAAAAATCTTATTTGTAGTCTTGGCACGAGGCCTTGGCTATGTGGTTATGATAGTCTGGCATTATGCATTTCAACATTATGAATGTGGTTATTGATATTGCATGTGATTATTCGATTAGTGGAATATCCATGTGAACAAGTAAATGGAATTATTTCATTTTACTTTTTCCATACTATGTTGAAGTTCAAGTTTAAAAGGCTTTTGTTTTAGTAATACATAGCCTTAAATGTTTATTCTTATTTATGAATGTTTCCGGTATATTGTTATCCTTGCTGGGCATTTGAGCTCACCCCTTTTCTATGTTTTATTTTTCCCAGGAAGTGAAGAAGTAAATTATGAATGACCTGCAGGGATATTATGTGGGGATATGAGTGTGGATTATGGAGACAATATGTTGTTGTAGTAGTTTTTCATTTTATGATGTAATGTAAGACTTATGAATATATATAGTGTTTCCAAGGCTACTAAACCAATCGATCTTTCGATATTTGATCTTTCTTGTGATCATGCCAATGTTATGTAATAATGCACCGACTATGGGTAACTAGGGTCGGGGTGTTACAATTGGTATCAGAGGAATCTTAGTACAAACCTTGGAAGCTAGATTTAGATAAACTCTGATTAGAGCACGTAGACCTAAGATGAACTTTGAGGATTAGTATAGAAAAACTTCCTAGAATTTTGGTATTGTAGAGATTTTGTGAGTTTTCCGAGAAATACATCCCTATCTGGATACGAGCAGGTAGAGGCGGCTCTAGCACAGATGTACCTAGGGGTAAAACCCGAAAACACCGCTTTGAGCTAGACTCGAACGGGAACTGGTGCACGACAACGGGCCTTGCTGCACTCTTGGTTACGACACTCCCGGGGGATATGCTTAGGATAACTCTCATTTTCTTTACAAATCATTATGAAGGGTTTATGAGTATATACTTCCTCAAAGGAGACATTTTTATGATTATGGATTATATCCATAAACAATTTAATTTATGATATGTGTTTTACAAGTTTGGGATTAGGTATTGTTATTCATAAACTAATCTAGTGTATGCCATTGTTTAGAAATGGTGCCCACTAGAAGGAATGAGAACTCTAGAAATGCACATGATCCAAAGAGAAGGAAGGATCATATCCTTCATGGCCTTAAGCCAGAATTTATAAGAGAAATGGTTTCACATGTATTATCATCATATGAAGAAATAATATCATATGTTGATAATATATGTAAAGAGTTTACTAAGTCCTATGGCTTTGAAAGGGAGCAAGAGAAGAAAAGGATAGAAGAGAGAAAGATGGATAAAGGGAAGAGGGAAAAGAAGAATTTTCCCATATGTGATAACTGTGGAAAAAAACACCCTGGAACTTGCCTGAAAGGAATGGGAGTTTGTTATAAGTGTGGAGGAAAAGGGCACAAAGTATGTGACTGCAAGGGTAGGAAAATGGTTTCAAATGTAAAATGCTTCATTTTCAAGGAGTTTGGACACTACACGAACCTATGTCCCAGTCATCAGACTATGCCACAAATGATGCTATTGGATAATAATCAAGTTATAATACTACCATAGATGAAGAGGAATGATTAGAGTTCTTATATTGATTACATAAATTTAGTGTTGTATCAACAATGTACTTGTTATAATAATTATGGAGTATATAAGGATTGTACTGCAGTACTATTTCATTAAGGACTTGAGATTGTGTGGAACAAAGAAAAGTGACTCAATATCAGGTTAAATTTTTGGGAAATATATGGTTGAGAGAAAGATAAACCATAATATTGTTCTGATATCGAGGTAGTGATTTTAGAATAATACATGATTGATTTGGATAAATTATATTGGATATTCTTGACTACCTTGAAGCTGATTAATGATTTGTATATTCCATCATTGTTGGGATTTAAAACATTTTTGGATTGATGAAGTATATCCAGCATTCTATATTGAATAAGGGAGCATGAATGTAATCAATAAGGATTATGGTAATTCACGATGTTTCAGTGTTTTAAAAGAATACATGATGAAGGTATTAATATGCTATTACGGGGTAAAAAGGATCTACATTATGTTTACATTCCTTCTAAATGTTGGACTGTGAGTTTGGACAGAAGTATTTTGGATAAATTCTAGTTTGAGATTAATTTTGGATTTCCATAAAAGGACAACTCGGAGGTCGGGCGGCAACCCGTCGCGACCGGCAAGGCCGCGAGACTTGAACCCACAACCGAAGGGAGACAAAGGTGTATCACCTACCACTGGCCCACGAGATGTCCTGGATTAAATAATGTAGTTTTTTTAAAGATCTGGTAGATGAATTATAAATTCGTTTATTTTGGAACCCTGTACAAATAGTATAAATAGAATTTTTTTTACGAGTGAAAGATGAGTTTGTGGTAGAAATTTATTAATGGATAAAACTCTAATTATAAAGTAAGTATATCTCCTTATGATCTTATCCAATATCATAAATAAATTCCTCAACATTAATAAAAGGAACTTAGAACAAAAATGTTTTCCTAGATAGTACCTTAAATCATCACTAATTTATGGCTTTGGGATTGTTGGCCTTTTCATAGCCATGTTCTCTACCACTCTCCATCAAATAATTGATGGTTAGATTTCTCTTCCATATCCATATTTTCCTACATGGAACCCTAGTATGTGTTATTTTCGGTAATCTTCATACTTTCCACTCTTTATTTTAAATAGAGGCCTCATTAATTCATTTTTCGATGTGGGATTTCAACTAAGATATTTTGAAACGTCAAAAATGTGTTATCCCAATACCCTATGTTTTGTTGAACCGATGGTATTTCAAATCGTCATAGATTGATGAGTTTAAGGACCTCAATTTTATACTTGTTTGTGATTTATGACCTCAATCACTACCTATAAATATTTACGTTTTTCCTCTAATTATATGTCTCTAATTGCCACCAATGTTCTCCTAATCGAGATCATAATTTGGTGGTGACCCTTTAATTTCTCTTTTCCTCATATTAAGACTAAATTTTAGTAACCCAATTTCCGATGTGGGTTTTCCCACAAATATATTTTCTATTTTCAACCTTTTATTTTCAAATAACAATTTCAAATTGCGAGGACGCAATTTATTGAAGGAGAAGAGAATGTAACACCCCAAGAATTCATAGTGTGTTATTTCTTCAAAATAATTCAATAACTTGCACTACACGCAACACCGAGTTCAATTACACCATGACAAGCCGTTCAAAAGAGGTTATGAATAGTATTAACTAAATTTTAAACTTTATATAATCCTTATAATTTTAGAATCCATATTATGAGTTTCTTAGACATAATTTAAGAACAAATTCATTTTCATTATTGCACTTTTACCAACTTTTAATGGAGAACCCTTTTTAAATAAAATATATTAAACTTTTTGACTAAATGGGGACATCAATAAAAAAATTTAAAATGAAACATCTGAGGCTTCCACGGTACACTTTCCTTTGAATAATACAGTAGCGTGTGTTGTACGCAACTTCGAGTTATAACACACACCACAACCAATCAAACTAGCCGTTATGAATAGTAATACCTACTTTTTGAAATTATATATATTTTATATTTCAAAATGGACTTCATTTTTGGATTCATAATATTGAATTTAGCCTAAGGTGAAATTTTGGTACTTTTTGGATAACTTTAATATTTTGATGAATAGTGAAAATTACTAAATTTTAATTAAAAACAATTTTTTTAATCAAAATAATTAATAATGATAAATTATAAATTTGAGTGCTTTTAAAGTATATTTAGAATATATTTTTACCATTTAATATAATGTTGGTCATTGGACATAATTTTACAATTAAACCGAACATAAACAAGTGTCAATCTTTTGATAGTTATTATCTCTTAAAAACACGCTTTTTGTTTTGACAGCGGAAATTAATTTTAAATTAATTTCTGCCACTTCTGTGTTTTGAATTTAGAAAAATGGATTCCATATTTGGAATCAGGATGTCCAAATTGTTTAAATAGGTAACTTTTATTTTTAGACATTTTGAATAATTACTGTGGTAAATATTTTATTTACCATGGTTAAGGGTAAATCTGGTAAATAAGGGTTAAAAATAAAATTATAATAATACTAAATTACCCTAAAACGTGTCCTATCCTGATTGGTTGATACATGTTCGACCATAGTCATCATTGGGTCGATTTGGGGACCCCATGGTGCCACTTGTAGGTGATAGGGACACATTATTTTAATTAAGTTAAAATGAATACAAAAATGACACAAGCATATATATATTAGAAAAACAATTATTACATAGGGTTATATATGTTGAATTTTAGATTATAAATATTAATTATAAAGATAAAAATATTTCCTACATAATTATAGTTTATTTCTAATTTTTAGACATTAAATAATTTATTTTATTTATGACACAATGATGATGCAATAATTACTAAAATAGTGAAAAATTAAATTAATTGATATTATAAATACCCAAATAAATATAATATGAAACTATTAATGAATTAAAAAAATTTTCTAGGATAATATGATATATTAGGATTGATTTAATTTACTTATTTAGAAGTAATCAATCTGTTATGTGTTTCAAAAAAATCAACTATTGAATAGTGTCAAAATTGACATAAAAGAGTTCTTAAAACAAATATTATATTATTAATTGATATTAAATTCCTAAAAATCTATGGTTCGGCCAAGAGACTTATATCGTGATAGGTGTATCATCAATGTACCACTTGGGGGTCTCTTGGTTGTATATGGTAGGTTTATTAACCATATAATATAAAAATACAAAGAGACATTGTAATAGTGAAACTAATTAACTTAGAGTTAATACTTAAACATAAGGTTTATATAAGTACCCAAACCTGTCTAAATTCTATTGGTTGAGTTGTTTTCGACCTATCCCCACCTTAAAGTTTGAATTATAAACTTTGGAGCCATTAAAAACCGAATATGAATTTATTATAAACTAATATTTCTAGCTTTTCCAAAGGTGCCCCTCACCCCTCTTATAAAAAGGCACTCCTCCTTCTCATTTCTTCACACCTTCAAAACCTTTTGGTTCGGCAAAACTCTGCCCAAATACTCTCCCAACTTCCCTCACTACAACCTAGAGGCCTTAGTTTGATCATAAAGCCAACCTAAGGAGCCCTTTTGATCAAATCAAAAGGAAGAACCCGAAGAAGAGGTAATGATTCCACCACCCTTTTCCAAGTTCCTTTCTTCTTCCACTTCTTCTTCCTTTGTTGTTACCATTATAAAATAATACCTCCATTATAATATATATACTGTGATGTTATTATAAATATGGTACAACCATATTCAGTATTCTATACACCCTTTTAATAACATGTCACCATACGTGCGTACGTACGACTTACCGTCTCCACGTTGTGGTGTAATTGTTATTCAATATAATATTATTTGGATGGGTATAATAATGATATGTCACTCATGTAAATAATAAATATAACATGTTAATGATTCTGTATATATGATATAACAAACATTTATATATTATTTCAAAAGAATGATATTGTCGCTCGTGCGTACGTACGGACTACCGTCTCCACGAACGCGATGAGATTCATTCTCCATCGTATCCATTAAAGTATAATTATCATTTGATGATTTAAAAATGATGTTTAAGGACTCGATATCATTCTGGATATTAATAATATACAACCTATCCATTACAAACATGGATTATGTAACAAAACATATAAAAGAAAACAAGTAAGTTAACACCCGAAACAATGATAATACTAAGATATTATTATCAAATCAATATTAAAAGATCATAGATGATATCATATTAATGTATATGATTCTTGTATAATTTAATAACAATTATTTCACCATTATACAGGAGGTTAACCTACCCCAACCATGGAAAAGTAAAAGGTAAGGGGTTTTCATCTCACTCCTTATTCCCGTGAGATTCATGCCATATTGCCACCATTACCTTTTGTGTGGTGTATGTACTGCCTATAATTATATTCTTTGTGTAATACACTCTAATTTATGTGTATTTACATATTCATTATATGATATCTCTTTCATGGGTTCTATGTTTCATAAGTTACCAAATTGGTAAGGGTTATTTCACAATATCTTCATTATCTGAGGTTGTTTATATGTAATAATCTACTGGGATCTCTTTATCATCCACATCCATGTTTCTTCAAAATGTATTTCAAAACATATTTATTATTTACAAGAATATGGGTTAACATCATTTATACCCTTGTTTGACTTTTTATAAGAGGAATATTTCCGTCGTTTTCAAAACAAGGTCCTTTTTAACCTTTTCGACGGAATTAAGGTAAGAATATTTTTTTTAACTTATTCGGCGGGTGCGGATATTTTTCGCCGTTATAAAATCTTCAAAGTGTCCTTTACAAGCTTATAAGAATATTTTCAAATTAAATGTTTTATTTTATAATTATGTTACTTTTAAATGATTTAAAAAAAGCTATATTTCTATCAAGTATATGAAAATCTAGTGCAAATGTATACGTATTTAACGCAAGCTCCAAATTTTTTTTAGAAAACCCGACTCTCGAGTGTGCTAGACAGGAAGGGATTGGGAGTGGACCCATCATGGCCTGTAATTAGTCGAGCAGTCTCAGAACTAGTTATATTGTTTTCATAATCTTAGATAATTTTTTCATAAAAACACTGGAGTATATTTGAGTAATTTTAAACGTAAGTATCTTCTAAAAAAATTGCATCGGTAGGTCTCATGAGAAAAACTAGTGTCTTGGAACAAGGCCTTGGCAAAATCTTATTTGTAGTCTTGGCACGAGGCCTTGGATATGTGGTTATGATAGTCTGGCATTATGCATTCCAACATTATGAAAGTGGTTATCGATATTGCATGTGATTATTAGATTAGTAGAATATCCATGTGAACAAGTAAATGGCATTATTTCATTTTACTTTTTCCATACTATGTTGAAGTTCATGTTTAAAAGGCTTTTGTTTTAGTTATACATAGCCATAAATGTTTATTCTTATTTATGAAAGTTTCCGGTATATTGTTATCCTTACTGGGCATTTGCGATCACCCCTTTTCTATGTTTTATTTTTCCCAGGAAGTGAAGAAGTAAATTATAAATGACCTGCAGGGATATTAAGTGGGGATATGAGTGTGGATTATGGAGACAATGTGTTGTTGTAGTAGTTTTTCATTTTATGATGTAATGTAAGACTTATGAATATATCTAGTGTTTCCAAGGCTACTAAACCAATCGATCTTTCGAGATTTGATCTTTCTTGTGATCATGCCAATGTTATGTAATGATGCACCGACTCTAGGTAACTAGGGTCGGGGTGTTACAATATAAACCTTATTCTATAGGGATTATACATGTTTTAAAATGGGTCCCTTCCAAATTAATCCAGATAAACAAGCCCAATTTGGGGGAACGTCTCTAATTCATACCCATTATCAAATGAACAATATAATCCCTTTTAATAAATCATTATTTTTATAATACAATAAAATTTATCATGAAAATATATTTTTTTTATTTTCTGGTTTTATGTAAATTAACAGGCCTCTATGCTTTAAAATCAGTTTAACAATTTCATTTAACCACATTAAAATTTTTTATTTCTAAAGATTTTTAAAAACACTTTTTAAATGATTTCACTTTAGTGAGATTTTTTTTACTAAATTAAAATTTCAAGGTCCTTTAATTATCTTTTTTTGATATAAATTCTTATAATCTAATTTCTTGTCAAAATAAATGATTTTAAAACAAACTATTCTTTCCGTAGTAAAAAAGGGGTTTCTTTCCAAACATTTACTTCTATGATATAAATGTCTTGTCCACCACTTATTTCTTAGGTATGGTGTATGTACAGACCTTTGAAATGTAATATCATGTTTTTACTTGTTCTAATTATTTTATAATTGATTATTATATGAATTTTTCAAGTGGCATGGGACACTTTGGAATGTTTAAAGAATATTTCCTCATGAAATTTTCAATGATCTCATTTAAAAGTATCATCAATTAGGTAAACATAATTTGTTGAATCATGTACATCATTGAGGTGTATCTTTCTTGATATAATCTACCATATGATATGTAATGGTTTATGATCATATTTACAATGGATATGCTAATTTTAGACCATTCATGGGTTATAACTAACATATTACACTTTATATATGCAAGTTATTGCAATAAAAATGATTATGTTGCCTATGTATCTACCATTTAATATGATAAATGTATTAGATATAGTATGGGAAGGGTGTGTACCTCTATATAATGTTGATTCATAGGTAGTTATCAGGAGAAAAAATAATGTATTGGCATGAGGCCTTGATAGTATGGTTATTATGGTGTTGGAATGGGGCCTTCATAGTATGGTTAGGATATCTGAAAATATGCATTCCCTCATTATGAAGCTATTAATTGATAGTTCATATCGATATTCAACTAGGAGTATACCCATGAATATGTTTTATTACTTAATTTTTAATTCATCATATATTACTTCAATATTATATTCATGATTATTTTTAATGGCATGCGTACTTTTATTTATCCAACAAGCCTAGTGTCTGTGATTATGAATACATCAATAATATTTTTTATCCTTATTGAAAATATGATCATAGCACTTTATTATATTTTATTTTTTCCAAGGATGTGAAAAAGTATATTATGAATTACATGCCGAAAAAATCTATGAGTTAACGATGATTCCAATGGAATTTATATATTTTATTTAATTTCAAGTTGTAATGTCGAACTTATGTATATATATTGTTTTTACAAAATAGTAAATTGATCAGTAATTCAGGATTTGACTCATTGTAATCTTTCATATTTAACCAAATAATACACCATCTCTAGGCTTCTAGGATCAGGGCATTATAGTTGGTATCAATGGATGTTTAATAGAAACCATGGAACTTGATATAAAAAATGTAGATTAGTGAATAAAACCATAAGATAGTAATTATGGATAAACATAAATGAAAATACCAGAATTTGTGTAAGGAAAATGTTATTTGGAACATTCTAGAAAAAATATTCCCTATATGGATTCTACAACTATATGTGGTTATAGAATAGATGTACTTGGGGGAGAAAATTCTTAGAAGGTGTTCTAGGATTGAATTAAGGTAACCTGGTACACGATAGCATTCCTTACTGTGCACCTGGTCTGGCAATACCAAGGGATATTCTTATGGTAGTTAACATTTTCTTTAAAAACCATTATGAAGGATTTAAATGAACGTATGCCCCAAAATGAAACCATGCTTATGATTATGATATTAAACATGCTTGAAATTATAATTTATGTTAATTATTGGAATTGTACAATATTATTCATAATGTAATGATATGTATTCCTATGATTATAAATGGAACTGACTTAAATAAATCATTACCTCAAAAAAGAACATAATTCAACGAGAAAGAATGATGGTTTCATCGATGGGTTTAATAAAGTATTTCAAAGGGAAATATATCTAAAAAACAATCATCATATTCGGTGTTATAATCATGTACTAATAAAGAGGATTGATAGTTATCAATGTGGTATGTCTTTGTAGGAATTAAAGATAAAAGGTGTAATAATGGGAATAGGATAAATAAATGGATGAAGGGAAGTATTATTTTACCACATGTGATAATTGTTGAAGGAAACCCCTTGGTATATGTTGAATAGGAAATGTATAATGCGTTATTTGTGGAGAAAACATCCAACATGCTCATAATTTAAAGAGAAGTAAATAATTTTACAATATTCAATGCTTCAACCGTATGGATATTTGGCCCTACATAAATAAATTTCCCAAGCATCATGGAAATATAGCTCTGAAAAAGTAAAGGGATCAAGGTCATGCTTGTGGTGTTACTATGGTAAAAGTATATTAAATAATGTGTTTTAGTTCTAGAACTATGCTATGATATACTTGTTATAAGAATAATGAGATATATAAGGGTCGTATTACAGTACTGTTTCATTAATGATTTCAGGTCGTACAATGAATGCAAAAAAGGAAAAATGAATCAGTAGAATGTTAATCATTATGGAAAACATATGGTTGAGAGAAAGACCGCCCTTAGAATATTTTTGAAGTTGATATAATGATGAAGAAATGGTTGATTTGGATAAGTATATACTACCTGGGAACATATTATTAACTTTTCATAAATTGGTTTATACTATCATCGATACCCTCAATATTTATTTGTATTTGAGATAATGATGAAGAAATTGTTGATTTTGATAAGTATAGACTACCTAGGTACTAATTTTTAACTTGTTGACAAGTGGTCTATACTATCATCAATTGAGTATGAAATTTTTTTATATTTATAGAATATATCCAACAACATGTATCAAATATAACGAATATGGAAGAATGAATGTTTCAAATAAGGTTTTTATTTTAATTTGAGTCATTAAAATATTTAAAGATGATATATGATGATGTTCATAACATGTTTGGAATGTGAAAATTTACAGCAACATCATGTTGATTAAGGGATATTGAAAATTTATCTTCGATATTCAGAGACCTTCTATATAATATATTGAATCGATATATTTTGGAATGTTTAACCATTTATGAATGGTTAAATTTGATCATAATATGTGATTTTATTGGTTAATGTATTACATCACCACATGGAACAACTTGTGATATGTGATTAAATATATATAGTTAAAGGTGAAATCAAATAATATTTTTGTTTTTAGGAAATAGAAACATATATTTCTACAATTATATTGTAGAATAATTTCTCAACTCTACAAATAGTGTCACATAAAAATTGTTTCCCATTATCTTAATTTTTTATGACATAAATAAACTTTTCCATAACTTTAGTTTATGGTTTTGTGGTAATCAACTTTCATTTGAACAAATTATCTATCATATTACATTACAAGAAGATGATAGGATTAATATTTCATGAATATATTTTCACTTCTCACCCACTTAATCATATTTGACAGAATTGATTAGTGGTATCCTATGAATTTCACTTTCACCGTTATTAAGAGAATATTTGGTTAACTCTGTTTCTGTTTTGGGTTTCCCACAAGATAATTTTCAAGTATCAACCTATAAATTTTTAAGTAAATATCATCTTGAGAGGACGTAATTTTATTGAGGGGGAATAAGGTAACACCCAAATAATTTTTTCTTTTATTTTTAAATACATTATGTTATGAAAAAATAATAATTTAAAATTATGTGTTTTAATTAATAATACATATATTTTAAATTTATAACATTCAAAATAATATAAAAAAATAAAATTGAATAATATTATTTTTTGTAAATGAATATTTTAATATGAATATATTTAATTTAATATTAAAAAAATAATTTTAATCAATTCATTGTAATATTTATATTTACTGTAATAATTTTTTAATAATTACTAAATTATCTTATAAATATATTCAATATTATTATAACACGTCAATAATTTATGGTATGTTTCTTCAAAAATTATTTCATTTTATTAGATAGATTAGATGAAAATAACACTAAGTCTCTGTGAAACAAAAGATTATTATAGTTACAACCTAGATGTTAAACACAATTCTACCATTTCTATGATTTTTATTTTTTAAAATGGACAGACACAGTTGCTTTCATTATGATATTTAGTGTCAAATAGAATGTACATTATTTTTTGTGAATAGTAATATACCCTTATGAATAGTAAAATATCCCATATGAATAATAATGCACCATTATTAATGGAAACCTCCCAATGTATGTATAAATAAAATTTAGGCACCTTATAAATCAATGTAAATATTTTAGACATTAATAATTATGTGTTGGAATTTTTGAGAGCATTAAATATTTAATTGAAATTTTATAATTAATAAATTAATTGATACAATAAATAAATTTCCATAAAATTTATTCATAAATAAATATTGTTTTCCTATGGTTTTATGTATACTATAACAAGACCATAGTTTAATTTTTATTGTATTATTAATACAATCAAAATTTAAAAAACTATATTTTTTTAGTAAAAGGTTGTTGTAATTAAAAATTAAATTTCTCTTAATTACAAAATTATAATTATCAAATGGAGCGATTTTTTTGGATTCTAAACATTGTATAATGGTTATAAGGAATTTTTTGAATTTTTTTTTAAATACATGAAATTTTGGTGACTATTGAAAATACATTAATTTACGATAAATGTGAAATACATGATTTATCCAGATACATTTGATGTAAGGATAATGTAAGAACAATTTCCTCAAACTCACATGCACATATTACAATCATTATTCACAATAATAAATACAATTTGCAGTCATGATACAATATAATAAAATATCTTTTAAAATAATAGAAATACCCTCCTCTTATGCACTATAAAAACCACCGTCACCCCCTCTTCCTCTCACACCACTCAAGAATCTAACCAATCCTATGTTATAAAAAATACTCTTACCAATCCCTTTAACCACGTCCAAGAACTAATGGGGTCCCCAAAATGTCAAACAAAATGCACTAAGGAGGTTCTCGAGGAGAAGTACTCAAGAGGTGAACCTCTCTTACTTTTTCTTTAAATTTCATTCACAAGTTCCATTATTTTTTTATATCTCCTCAACTCCCCTCATCAAAATGCTAGGATAATTATAGTAGAATAAGTTTATTAAAATGATATTCCTCTAATGTAGTATTTAATATTCTTCTCTCTTTCCTCATCCACATATACTAAAAAAGAAACATTTTGTGAGATGTGTTGATTTTTCATATTCAAAGAAGATGAGATTTATATTTCTATTACCTTTTACAATTATGGTATTGAAACCATTTTTATGGTTTAAATAGATCATTATTTTTTTAATATATCATATTTAATGTTCTTTAATCATTTTTTACTCATGGTATTAAATTATAAGACAATATGATTTCATGGTGATCGAAAAACCACCAAATTAATCCAAGTGTTTGTCATAAATAGTTTTTCTAATGATTCATACTCTTCCAAAAAAAGAAATAATATTAATATGTTTTTACCATCTGTATGATCATTATTAACTCAAAACATGAATTATGGATTCCAATTTCCATTTTACATGAACTTTCATACTCTTATACAAGCGATCTGATCAGGAAAACGATGAAAATATGAACTCACAAAATGATGATATTGAATATCATAACCAATCTAAAAGGCCATAAACGAACATAATAAAGATAAAATTATTCAATTAAATGTATATAAGGGTATTTTATTATAAAATAATTAATTTTATTTTATTATTTAGTACATTACTATTATTTTAAGAATACCTTCAGACATAAGGTAAGGGTTATCTTAACTCACATTCATTTCTATGAGATATTATTTACTCACCAAAAATTATTGTGTGTGGTGGTATTTATACTAGTAATTTATGTTTCATATAATCAGTATTTAATTCCATTATATTAAATGTATCATTTAATGATTATTAATTTTGTGTCATATGATTCGATTGATTACAATGTCGAATGGGTTTCTACCTAAACCCTCGTTTTTTTACTTCTGGTTACACTTTCCCAATTATTACTCCAATTTATTTCATATTTAATTTTTTATATTTCCAATAAATTATGTTTATATGTACTATAATCATATATATTGTTAATATATTATTTCTTTTATGGGGATATATATTTTTTAAAATGGGTCCCTTCTCAATTCATCCTAATAAACAGACCCTCTTCAAGGGAACTTCTTGAATTTTTACCCATTTTCATGTTCACTATATAATATATTTTAAACAATCTTTATTTTTATAAAATCACATATTTTATCATGAACAAATATCTGGTTACTAATATTGTTTTATGAAATCAATCATTCCTTTAAGCTTTAAAATCTCTAACAATTTTCATTACACTAGATCAAGAATTTGAATTTCTAGAGATTCTTAAAAACATTTTTTTCATGATTTCACTTCAGTGGGACAAAATATACTTATTTAATAAAATTTCCATATCCTCCCATTTTATTTTCTAGGATATAAATACTTATAATATAATTTTTTGACAATTACAAATGATTTTTCATAAGAACTCTTCGTTCTAAAGTAAAAACACTTTTCTCGTCTCACTTTTACGTTTGTGAGATATATGCCTTGTTCACCACTTATTCCTTCTGAATGGTGTATGTACTTCCTTTTGACATGTCATATCAATATTATCCTTATTATAATTATATTATAATGCGCTATTATTATAATGTTTCATGTGTTATTTGACACATTGGAATGTTTCAATAATATTTCCTCATGAAATTTTCATTGGTCTCATTTAAAATTAGAACCATTTAAGTGAAAATACATTGATTAATCATTAAATTAATTGATTTTTATCTCTTATGATATCATCTACCATTTTATGTTGAAGGGTTGATGATCAACATGACTATGGATGTACTAATATAACACTATTAATGGGTTATAGTTAAAGTATTAAAATTTCATATGCTAGTTTTTCAATATGAATGTTTATGTTGTCTATGTATCTGAATTTTCATATTACAAATGAATTGGATGTAGTAAGTGTTCTGTGGGGCCTTTTATATCCCCTAAATGTGTTAATAGGTATCACGAGACAAACTAATTTCTTAACATGAGGTTCTGTGAGTAGGGTTATTTATGATCATGGGGCGAGGCATTAATAGTATTGTTATGATGTATTGTATTATGAATCCCCTCATTATGAATCTCATAATTGATTGTTTATGCTATAATTAGACATGTAGAATACCCATTATTATTTATTATTATGTAATTATTCATTTAGATGTTATTCCTTCCATCTTATGGTCAAGAATATTGTTAATATCATTGTATTTTTATTTATCCACCATGTGTTCTGTTTTTGTTTATTATTACTTCTTCTATATTTTTTATCCTTACAGATAATTTGAGATCACATCAACCTTATGTTTTATTTTTACCTAGGATGTGAATAACTACAATATGAAAGAACTTCATGGATAATCTATGACTTATGTAAGATTTCAATGGAATTTATATTTTTCATTTAATTTTTTGTGGAAATGTTTAATTTATTTATGTATCTTATTTTCCAAAAAAAACAAAACTCATTCAGGCATTAAGATTTTATTCTTTTTAATCAACCTAATGTAAAAAAATAAAGTATTGTCTTTGGTATTGTAGGGTTATATATACATAATTTGTGTAAGCAACAAACAAAAAAAATAGAATAATAAATAAACATTCGATATAATAATCGGATGAAGCGAAATAAACAATAGACACAAAATGATGTACATTATCAGTAACATATCTATAAGAAATGAGTACATGGGTTATATGTCATATAGTCTTATAAAAAAATTTAATAAAATAAAAAATAACATAAGCTTTTATGACTTGAATCGTCAGCACATGATATGTCCTCTGCTCCCCTACTTCATCATAGAAATCAAAATCAAACATCACAAGTTGGAATAATCCACTAATAAACACATAAAACCGTGATATATTCTTTCATACTAAGGGTGGATCATTAATAGATCTAGATAGACTCAGTAGGACACCAAAAATGGTTTCTAGGACAATGAATTTATTAAACATAAAATAACTAGTGTGCCAATACTAACAAATGCCTGGAAAATAATAAATAAAACATGACAGTCCAGGATCCTCCATGATACCTAATGGACACAACATTATTTGGATGAAGTCGAATGTCTCTAATCCAAGGTAATCTATTACACGTGTAATATATTGTATACTTGGGTTATCTCAACTATATAATCAAAAGGGTGGACCAATTCCAATCATGTAGTTCATCTTGGACGATTTTTCCCGGGAGTTTTAGTAACACTTTTTATTCATTGATTTAAAATTCATATTTATAATTTAAATGAAGGAACCCTGAGCCCATATGAGGCTATCCCGAAGAAATCCTATTTATCACTCCAGAGGCACTATAAATTCCTAAAACTATAATAGTATATCCTTGTTGATCTATAAATATAATCAAAATTATCACTCCCTTCAAGGAATGAAATCGGCCTTCTTAGCATGTCTGTGGTATCTGACATGTGGTTTGGAGTATAACTCATTACCTGGTATTAAAAACGACCCACTGATCTCACCCATGTTGTCTCCCCTAGGGAACCAGTATCACACACATGAAGGTAATGTAAAGGCATGATGAGCCGATTGTAGAAAAACTATTAATTCTACCAGTATTTAAACAAACCATTTAAAAATATAATTACAAATTGTAGTGATTCCATCCATGACATCCCATAAAGATCAATGTATTTCTCTATTCTTTGATATAATTTATTGATTAGCTATTATAATTAATTTTATTTATTAAGTTATTGAACTTATAAAAATTAAATTCACTCTGGAAAATAATTTTGAACAATCAATTCCACCAAGCATAAAACATAGCGCCTAAATCATGGTCTCATCATATTAAGTCAATACATGCTTAAAAAGGTATATATTACATGATAAAACTCCCTCAAGGATTGATGAACAGTTCAAGGAATATGGGAAGTAATCTAACAAGATAGGTTAAACCCATAGGGTTGGCCCAAGTTAAGGTAAAAAGCCTATGATGTGTTTCACCATTAACTAGAATCACAATAAGCACGATAAACCATTTAAATTAATTTTATAGTAATTTTGGAAGTGTCTCTAGAGAATCCTGGTGAGAATCTTGATGAAACATAAAATAAATGCAACCAAACTCATGGGGAAGAAGCTGAACTACCTACAATAGGTTTATAGTGAAATACACAATAAGTGGTAGGCCTTGAATTTAGCTAGAACATATATATGTGAAGAATCATAAAATGAACAAAAAATAGGGAAAATGTGGTCTATATTAAATATAATATAAGGGGGAAGATAAAATAAGAATTAAAGTAACAATATTTTAGAGCATACCGAGAGGGATTCAACTGATGTGACTATGAAGGAAGAAGATATCTTATGATAGACAAATCAAAATATCAAATGTTGGATGAAGGATGTTCTTCGGGGGGTAGCTGGGGAATAAATGAATAAGGAATAATAATTTTTTTATTAAAAATATATGGGGAATGAAATTTAATTTCCACATTATACATGGGGTCACAGGTTTGGTCAATCTATTCACCAATCATCTGTCATCCCCTTTCCAAGGAGACCCCTTACAAGGGATAGACAGATGGTTAGCCAAAACATGAACATTTCTAAGTGAATTCCTCTATCCATATGTATGAAACACCTACATGGGTGTGTATACAGGCTCAAATAGTTTAAAAAACCAGGAAGCCTCCCCTATGAACATGGTGACTTGCACGTCTGTGTCAAATTATTATCATTTTCCTTTAATTAATCATGTGGCTCAATATTCCTCATTAAATTCCATAACATAAAAAAACAAACAAAACTTGGACTCTCCCAAACCACTCTTATGCCTCTCTATAACATTATATGATTAAAATGAGAGGTTTTTAATAGTAACAAAATAGTATGAACATCTCTAAAAGATGATAAGTTACTACCTCCCCTCCATAAAACAAAACGTCCCTAATATTCAATTCTAATGGTGGTAATGAATCATATGAGAAGAGTTTCTTCCACTGAGAAGGTACATCACCCTCCACCTACAAGTTCTTGTCCTATACGCGGACTTTCTGAAATAACACATGGACCAGTGTAACTAAATTTTGGTGAAAGGTCCTTGTGTTCTGATCTATCATATATATAAAATTCCCCTCGATGAAGGCATTCGACTCTCATTCAATGTTCTAAAGGTTCAAACGAATGATATGGAAAAACATGATATGATAGGAGTTGTGATATGTTGAGTACATAGTTCATTTAGAAGTACCTCTGATGTAGATGCAATGAATTTACTATCGGCCAAACTATCTCCACGATCTCGAAAGGACCGATGTTACAAGGAAATAACTTACACAGTCTCAAAATTAATCTATGAGTCAATCTAGTTGAAACAAATAGAAACAATAAATGTACCAACTCAAACAATAATGTTCCACAAGAGAGATTATTAGAATATTTCATCCTAGACGAAGCTATAACCATACATTTTTGAATTACCCGCACATTCTCTAAAGTCTCCGGAACATGAAAAGGACCCAGTACTAATGCCTTACCTGCCTCTAACCAGCATAGAAGGAAATGACATGGCCTACCATAAAGGCCTCATAGGGAGCCATCTGAAACATTTAAGGGATATAGTTATTGCATGAAAACACATCAAGAGGAATTTTCTTCTCCTATGAACCACCAAAATTGTGGATGTATTCCCCGATAATGTCATCTAATACTAAAATATTCCCCATGGACTACCCGTCAGTTTAAGGGTGATATGCTATACTGAATAGATCATATGGACCTAGTTCCTTCTTCATCCCCCACCAAAACCATGATGTAAAATGAGAATCTCAGTATGATGTGAATGAATGAATTGCACAATGAAGGAACAAAATCTCAAATATATATAGTATCTCGATCACCTAAACAGATTATGAATCCTACATAGAAAAGAAGTGTTCGAGAATGGTCAACCTTTCAATGATCGTACATATTGTGTCACTTCTATGAGGGGATCTCGAAAATCCCATTAGGAAATCTATTCATATGTAGTTACATTTCTAATCAGTAATGGATAGAGTATATAAAGGTACGACTGGTCACCAGTGATTTTCCTTCACTTATTCACTGGTAGAACACCTCATGATGAAACATGGACTCTACCTCTTCATATTTGGAAACCAATTCTAGAAATGTATTTCTTGAAACATCATGGAAATACTAGGGTGATACTAAAAAACATAGCTATTATATTCCCGCATTAACACTTCTGATATGTTAGTAGTTACACATACACACCCATGGAATATTATGGAATCATTCCCATCAATAACCCAACTAGGTGATGGGTTCCCACCTGATACACTAACCAATATAGTGATTCCCTCAATATACGAACGGTGTATCATTCAAACCCATTCCATAAGAGAGGATGTCACTAATACAGCTGCTAAAATAGACTACACATGAAATTCTTAAACCTCCAGGTTCAACATAGAAAATAGATCCATCAACTGCCACTAACTACTAGCCTCCTAGATAACCTACATCTGAGTCTTCTGAATCCAGGTGTCAACCACGACATTAACCTCTATAGGTGTATATGTAAGCTATATTTCTAACACATTTATGTATTATACCAACATTTTCTTCCATAGGACAAAGTCACAATATTTGGAGATGTGTTTGAGAGTTTTATAGTTCTTGTAAATGAATAACTTCAATCCGAATAAATAGTGCATGCAAGAGTGTAAATCATGAACCATGAAAACTAGCTCTTGGTCATTCATAGGGTGGTTCCGCTCATGAGGTCATAGCTATATGGACCCATATTCCAAAATATGATCAGCCTACATACAAAATACTGCCATCCTGAATCTTAAAGAATCATAATCGAAAATATATTTTCTTCTTGAATCTATTAGAATCAGGATAAGTTCTTAAGTAATTGGACCCAAAAGGTTATCAAATGATGTCTCACAAGCTTTTGAAAATACAAAATTCAATCCCTTTTTACTGAAGCCTATAAGTGGAACTTATAGGAATGGTAAATCATAGAATGAATAAATTTTAATAGCCAATTATTCTAATGAAACTGTGCATGTCAATGGAATTTTTGGGATTCTCCCAAGAACTACAACATTAACCTTTTCTGGGTCAACAGATATACATTCTTGTGAAATGATATCAACTAATAATTGAACCATATCAATCCGAAAGTGCAGTTTTTCACCTTGTTATATAGATTATTCCCTCTCATTATACGTAACACGGTCTCAACATGGTCGGTATGGTCATGTCTAGTGCGAGAATACAATGTGAAGTAAACTATGAATACTACCATAAATTAATATAGGTATGGTTGAAAAAATCGATTCCTCTAGGCCATAAATACTACTAGAATATTGGTAATGTCGAACATCATATTTAGATACTCATAAAAGTTATACCAAAATCAGAATAATATACATGGAATGACTGATGGAATTACATGCAACTGATTGTAGCGTAACCTCAAATCGACATTAGAGAAATCTGATTCTCCTCATAGTTGGATATATAGGTCATCTATATGAGGAAGTGGATACCGGTTCATTACCATAATTATTTTCAATTATCTGTAATCCAAACACAACCAGAGGGTACCATCCACCTTCTTGGTGAAAAGGACATGTAAACCCCATGGAGAAGTGCGGGGTTGGATAAAATCATTTCCTCTAGATCCCTGAATTTATTATTGATTTTAAGAAGCTCAATATGTATCATCCTATATAGAGGAATGGGCACTGATCCTTTACATGGAAAAAGGTTGATGGTGAAACTATACCCTCTCCCACGAGGTAAGATAGTAAAATCATCTGAGATGACATCCTTAAAATGATCCATAATAGGAGGGAATTCAATGAGCCACATTCCATGATTACTCATTTTGAGGATATCCATCATGGCTATCACCTTTCATAGACCAGTATTCTAGGGTTTTTCTCGACTCACCCAGATATCTCATTCTCACATATATATGTATGTGCATCCCTCAAGTGTTGTAAAAAACCCTTTTTGGTAGAAATCAATATGGGTACAAAAAAGAAACTAGCCAGTCTATACAAAGATATAATTAAAATATAGTGATCTCAAGGATGAATAAAATACATAACAAGGGATACCCAGTCTCCTCAAGGAAAACTGATATACTCTCTGATCAAACCCCTAGAAAGTCATCAAAGCTCATCACACCATAGATGTATTCAATTACTAGGACCATAGATTAAAATTTTTTAGTATATATGAAAGAGTGAGATGTACCATATTAATATAATTCATAAAATAAAGGAGAGGATACTGTAATAGTAAATCGTATAGTAGATAGGCCTTGACACTTATCCTCAGGCGTCGGCTAAACTGTATAGATATGTCTCAAACTATGACCCTGAGATGCAACCTGACTAACCTGGGATGGTCTATTCTACTAGTGATGAACCTCATATGTCAGATTACCCCAACCATGACCACATCTTTAGCGTGGTTGGTTGTAAGTACACCAAATCCCATCCTGACTTAGAGTTAGTGACCCTGCACTTGAAAGTGATGTCAGCACCAATCCATTATCTCTAGACAATAGAGGTAAAGTTCAGAAAAAAATGTTGAATGTGATCCATCATGCTAAATTATTGACACTCTATGGGGTTCCTCATAAACTGGGGATTCTTGTTCCCAATCCTTCCACACTAGTGACATACAACATAGATTTCGGTGCATGTCATGTGGCTAGCACTATGTAACACCTGGAGTTTTTATGAACCTTTTTTTAATAAATTAATTTTTTTGTTGTCTTGCATTTCATGCTCCCCCTAAGTAAATGTTTCATTATATTCTACACCAAATTAATATTGTGTTACACACAACACTATCTTGTCTTTCATATCATTCGACACTGAGTTTCTAAGAGACAATATTATATTATTATAATTATTTAAACAAGACTATTATTACCTTGGGTTTATACATAGTAATATGAACATCAAAAACTAGTTTTTAACTATTATTTATTTTATTCATATATAAATAAAATAGATTTATTGTAAAAAACACAATTTTTGGAAATGTACTTATATTTTTGGAAATACTATTTTCTCAAATGAAATATTTTTTATGTCCTTATGTTAAGAATGATAAAATTAATTTTATAAATTATTATAAATATAATTTGATAAAATAAATTTTTCATGAATTAATAATTTCATTATTATATTAGGGTTAATTTTTGGGATGTATCGTCAAACCATCATTTTTTGGATGAATTGGGAAAATACTGAATTTTAAATCAAAACTACATTTTCATATAATTTATTTGTTTTGTTAATTATATTTCAATTTAGTTTTCAAGGTTAATAATACCAATTTTACATACATAAATCCAATTTAGGTCATTATATCCAATTCGACATTGAAAATGGATATAAAAACTTTTCAATCATTGGAAATTTTTCGCTTTAAAAATGTTGTTATCGCAACAAGTCTACAAGATTGAAATTAATTTAATTTCTAAAAATATATTGATTATAATTTTAAAAAATGGATTCAATACTTTTAATCAAAAAATTTATAATGTATAATAAATTTAAAATATATTTTAAACACAAATATTTTAGAAATAAATTCAAATTAATTATAACAATTACAGCAAAAACAAGATTACATATTGGTTAAACATTAATTTAAGGGGATAATTAACAATTAAGTATGTCGAAAATCTATTTGATGGACATATATTTACCAAGTACAATATTGGATCTAAAATTAAAAATTAATGGGGGAACATGATATAAGGGATACCTATAATTTTTTTAACAATATTATACTTACAAAAATGTCACTCCTCCACTACAATAGGGGATATAAACCCCTCACATCTTATACATATAGAGACCATTTATGTATAAATAGTATAACCAAATCTCCTAAAAATTTCCATACCGTCATCCTATAATTCTTCCATTCTACATAAATCCTAGAAAGGAATACCTTTGGTGAAATCTAACAGGAGTTACCAAATGATGAGGTAATATCATTACACAAGATATTTCGTTTTATTTTCATTCTACACCCCTGAAATTTTATTATTTGGTGGTAAAATAATAAAATCAATATCCTAAATATTCTTATATTTTTTTCTTTATAATGGTTTTACCTACACCGACACACACTTCCAATAAATGGATAACGAACTTACTGGTCATGTGTATGGAGGATTACCACCTCAATGAATGATGTTTTTAATTTTCACTTTTAACACCTATAATGGTTTGGAATTATGTTGAAAAATATTATATTTATATTTTTTATATGGTATTTATGATTTATTTATTCTTGAGTAAATATTATATAACATATACCATCCTAATTTCAATTTTGTATAAATTTATAACTTCTTTTATGGACATGTGAACTACCTACTCCTCAAAGAAATGTTATGTGTTCACATATTAAATGGAATATATTAATATTGGGTTTAATAATCATATTTTATAAATATTAAAAAATATTTATACTTTAATTATAGTGTACACACACACAGATATATATATATATTTACGGACATATATTCCATTTAAATTCTTTTTTTTCATTCAAAATGATAGTAAAATGGAAACAACCTACATGCATACGTATGAATCGCCATCTCAATGAACAATTTATTTCATTTTCTATTTATACCATTAAATCCCAAGATTAACAAACATGGATATTGCATCAATTTATATGAATTTTCAATACCTAAAAAAAATACTTGCCCGAGGACCGTAATAGTTTAGTGTCTTTCAAAATGTGGAAACAAAATATTCTATCCTGGTGAAGGATATTCAAAATATCAGATAAATATCTCCATATTTAGTACTTATACATTAAAAATTCATTAATAAAATACGGGAAAGAAATATACAAAATGGGTGATATTAGATTCTTAGTAAGGGTAAATAAACGAAATGTGTAAGTATAACATGAAAAAAAGGTATGGAACATGGACATAACATTTGAAGATCATTACATATATATTTGATATCATAATAAATATTTATAGTACATAATACACGAATCACATGGAAATAATAAAGATATTAAATAAAAAAATAACTTAGTAAAGGAACATGGAATTACAGAAAACACATAATTATATAAAAACCCTATGTCAAGGTGGCCAAATAAGGCATTTTTCAACATTTTAGGTTTGCGTTAATCACCTGTGTACCTATATCGGGATTGGTATTCCCTCCCACATACCCTCTTATTAGGGGGCTAGGATATACTCTTGAATAACCTAATTTTTTAGGTTTGGGATGTCCTCTCAATTACCAACTTGTTTCAGGGTTGATATGTCGTCTTGTTTACCCTCTTGTATTGGGCTTAGGATGTCCACCTTTTAAACGACTTGTTTTACGATTGGTATTTACATCCATTTTTCCTCTTGATTCATGATTGTGATGTCCTCTTATGTACACTCTTATTTCAGTCTTAGGATGTCCTCTCGTATAACCTCTTATTGGGCGTTGGGATGGCCTCGTGTATACCCTCTGGTTTCGAGCATGAGATTCCCAACCATATAACCTCATTTATCAGTCTTGGGATTCCATAATATGTACCATTTATCTCCTAAATAATTTATTATTACCCAATTAATTGGAGGGAGATAAATGTCCCAACCATAAAAATATAACATCAATCATTAATGTGACAAAAAATCATCATATTATGACCTATGAAAATAATTGGGTTTTATAAAACGCAAATCATAACTCATGAAATAAAATTGGTATGATTAAATGTCCATTGCTACATGACCTATAGAATAGAGATGAGTTATATGATCACTCTATTAGAGAAGAACTCATCAACAGAAGAAGGATTCCAAAGAATATAACTCATGTTAGAGAAATAGATTTTTTAATTCCCATGACATAAAGTCATAATATATTTAGATAAATAAAATGAAAGTAATGTTAATGCTATTTCATAGAAAGGTAGGAGTAAAACTAATATATATAATTTCTTATTTAATATAATTTTGAAATATATTAAAACAATTCATGATGAAAATATAATTTATTCATTGGAAATTTATTTTTTAAAACATAGATCCTTTTGAAATGATTTTCCATTGAAACTATATTGAAAACATCGAAAGAAGCACTTAAATAAAATTTCAAAACCTTTATCATTGAAAAATAATGAAATAAACATGATTTCATTTTTAAATCATTTTCCATGAAGATATATGAAATATGATACAAGAAACTTTTAAAAAAAAATTCCCAGGAAATATTTTTGACAAATTATAATGAAATATTTAAAACATTTTGAAATCCATTTCACTGTAGATACCGTGAAAACATATAATGAAATATTGAGAACTTTTTGAAGACAGTTTATTTGAAAATGCATTGAAAAATTATGAAGAAAGATTGAAATATTTTAAAAATCATTTCATTGAAAAAAACATTTCAAAATTATAATGAATAAATTTAAAACCATAAAATATTTTCAAATTCCTTTTCCTTGCAAATTATCATAAAAATTCAATTAAATTTAATTTTGAAAATCTTTTTTTGAAATAAATATATTTCCATCTAAAGAGAGAGATACAATCATATTTTTATTAAATTTATTTATAACAATCATGACATAAAAATATTAGAAATATTTTAATAATACATGAATATAAATTGAATAAATACGAGATAATTTAATTCATTTGTTTTCGTTACATATTGATCAGAACATTTCATCAATGGATGCATAATCATAAACAATCTCTAAAAGTGATGTGATTTTTTCAATAAAATCTTATAAGATGAAAAAATTAAAATATACTCTGTTTATAAGAAAATAAAATTAAAATATTCTCAAAAATATCATGAAAATAAATAGAGTCATGATAAAATATGTTTAAGTCGGTATATACAAGTCTAGAATAATATAGGTGCATAACAGGGCATGTGTTTTACAAAAGGAAAATTGCGAAAAAATGATTTTACTGATTTGGTAACTTTTGAAACATAGAAAAAATGAAATAAATATAATAAAATTTATATGTAAATAAACATAAGTATAAGTATAATAATCATATATTACCACCATAGGTTGTATATACACCATATAAAATGAGTCAATGGTGAATATATCATGTATCTCACATAAATAACAAGTGAGATAAAAAACCATTACCGTGTCCTATGAATCTAATTGTACTCATTTAAAACACGGGTATAACATATATAATATTATTATAAATCTATAAAATAAGAATATTATTACGTACAATTCGATATATGTTTTTATTATGGAGATATATTGCATGCATTTTAATAATTCTATGTCAAGGATTCGCTTCGAGTAATATCCGCTTTATTTTTTGCATGTGTGTTAATTTGTTTTATCATTTGACCTAATAGTTATATCATGATTTAAAAATTTTAATAAATTGTTTAAATAAAATTTATATTCATTATATATTTATTATAAAACAACACAGGATAATGAAGTATGAAATGGAATTCATAGTTCATGGATATGGTAAGTAGTACGTATGCATGAACGCTATTTCCATTTTATTATTATGTTGAAAAATAAATGTAAAAGAAATATATGTACATATATATCATTATAAGTCAGTTTTATCATATCATATATATATCATATATATTTAAAAATTTATTATTAATACATTCCATGTAGTGTAGGAACAAATCACATCGATTGGAGGGGTTCTTTGTCCACAGCCGCTGAAACAAAATTATCGCATTAACACAAAATGGATAGTATAATGAAATGTCTTGTAAAATATTTAAAAATTATTAAGTAAATAATAAATATAATATATAACATATTTATAGCAATTTTTCATCATAATATACACCACAAATGGTGTTAATGGAAAAAATGAACAATCATCGTTTCGTGAGGCTGTATTTCTCCATACACATAAATAGTATGTTCGTTACACATTTGATAGAGGTGTGAGTAAGTGTAGGTAAAATCATTATCATAACGATATCCTAGTATATTTATGATAATATTTTTTTAAATAGTAATGGAAAAAATATATTTAACGGTGTGGAGATGGAAAATAAAATAAAGGACCTTGAGAGAATAGGATACACCTTGATGTTGTAACTCTATTTGGTTTGTGCCAAAAGGCTTACTTGGATTGATTTATGCCCAAGGATAATTTTATAGGAGTAAGGGGATGATGTTTATTTTTGTATTATATAGATATTGGTTGAAAATATGATTTTTTTTGGGTTTGATGAAGAGGGGTATGTGGTGGACTATTATAAGGGAAGAAAATGACTCACAGGGAATAGTTTAAAATAATTTAGGTGTACACATGTTCCTTCTTAAAAAATTATTAGAAAAACCAAAAAACACGAATTGAAGTTTTTGGACGAAATATTTCGTTGAAATCGGTTTTGGATAAGGTTATAAGTCATTTAGGCCCCTAATATTATGGTTTAGTCAATAAATAATCTTAAATTGGCCTAAATCATAGTGATTAATTTTAATTACTTTTACTAATAATTTTGTAAAAAAATTAACATGATGTAATTAGACATATAATGTAATAAATATTATAATGTTTTATGTATTTTTTTTTAAATTAAATTCATTTAAGAAGAAAAAAAAAAGATTAATGCTAAATTCTTAGACGATACGATATAACATGTTTATAATGTTCACGAATGATTAAATACTTATTATGTTTTTATATTCAATTTTAAAGATACATTGATTATAATGACCTAAATTAAATAAATAGATTTATAAATGATCCCATTTACCCTTAAAAAAATATAAAGTATAATTTAACGTTATTAATTACTAAAATGTAAATGAAGTTATTCACTAAAATTCAATATATTCACAATTCATCCAAAAATGTTGTTTTTTTGAAAAATTGCAAAAATACACACTAATTCTAATTCCAAAATTCAAAATTCAAAAAAGAGGCTTATTTTATCAAATTAAATTTAAATATCTATTTAAAAATAATTTATTTTTTCTTTACATAATTTCATGAAAAGTAGTCCATTTGAGAAAATAATATTTTTAATCATATAAAGTCATTTCAAAAAATAATAATTTCAATAATTTTTTTTATATAAAAACATTATAATTTTTTTGAAAATAAGTTATTCATATAAAAAATAATATGTTTTAATGTCTAGGTTATAACTAACCTTCTTAATAATTTATAACAATAAAATGATGATTTGTAGAATCTCGGTATTGTGTGTAATGTACGCCAAGTCGGTGGTGTGTGTAGCGCATGCCAAGTCGGTGATGAGTGTTTCATAAGACAATTTAGTTTTTATATAGTTAAATCCATGTTGGTGGAGTCCTAATGGAATTTATGACATAGTGGTTAAATATATATATATATATATATATAATTTCCAGCGTCATGTGAAATGCCAAATACAAAAATGATAATTTATTTTAAAAAAAATATTTCACAAAGTCTCGTGGTGTTTCATTCTACCCACCTTGAAATGAATTATCCCTTTAAAAGTCATCTGGGTTATCAATGGGTTAATACTTGAGTTTTCATATCATAGAAACCCACATCTCAAAAATGAACATTAAATATTCCTTTTAGAAAATAATGATTGAAACTTATTGCTTACCAAAATTAACATATACTTAGGACTCCACATAGGATGACATAGGTGGGAAGTAAAAACATGGAAATGGAATAGAAATTTAACAATAATGTTCTAATTGAGATTGGTGGAGAATAAGGATCAATAGAAGTGGGTGATAAAAGAACCTTAATTTAGATATGATTTAATGGACCATTTGGTTTATCAAGAATAAAGGTTGTAGGATAACTATTTTCCAATATATTTAACACATATTTGGCTAAATATTATAATATATATGATCCTAAGGAATCATACTTACTCGATTTTCTTCCTTTTTATATGAACTATCTTACCTTTGGTTTGGAATCGATTAATTCCCACCTCATCTCTCATTCCAGGGAATGATGGTGAATTTTTTAGTCCTGAAGAACTAACATATAATGATATCAATTAATAGAATGATAAGTCATTCCATATTCCTTAACATATAATCTCCCCAAAATGGATAGAACATGTTATCCAACATACATAAATCCCTAAATGGTAGGATGAAACATTATTCTCACAAACATCATCTAAAGACTATCATAATAATTCCATAAAACTTTAACCTCACAACACTTATAAAATATTAAATTCCCAGGTATTAGAGATAAAGTAAAAAATTCTTCAAAACATTAGTCCCCCATAAATCACAATATACCTCTTGGTTGTCACATTCGAAACATGTTAATAACCTCATCGTATATTACCGTAAAACATGGTAATATTATTGATTACCATAAATCCTTTTGGAAAACTAGCATTATTCTTTGTTACAGTTATTATTGGATATATACATTAAATTTAATAAGTTGTAAAATTTATCCTTGATGGAATATGACATTTTATCATAAAAAATTCTTATAGAAATCCATAAAATTCAATTTAAAAATTCATATCCAGAATATCATTATCCAATGACCATTATCTCAATTTCAATGATTAATTATTGTTTACCTTCCCTTTATAGAAATATTATATTTCCCTGAAATCAATTTTCTATGTCCTCATCTCCACTCATCATGTTAATTTCAATCCTTAATATAAACATATACTAAAAATAATAATAAATTTCATGATTCATATAGCAAAATATTTTAATTCAAAACATAAATACATCATTAACCCAACATTATTCTTAAATAGTTGGTCAAGATTCACCATCGTAATCCTTATTAACTCCTTCCTAGAATATTAAATAAGAATAATTTATTATATTATATCGACCTATATATAATCATTCATCCTATGATAAATTTAAGTAATAATTCTTGAACATCAAATACCATTTACATGTTGTTTGCAGCCTCTTTTTCTTCATAAGTATAACCAGTACTCTTACCACCTTCCTAATTCTCTTTATGAGTTTTCCACATGGAAAATTTATTTTCATAATGGCCGCACATTCCACATCCTAATCATTGAATTTTAACCATGTAAATTCTAGTTATCTACATTTAATTAAACCGTAATTCCCAGGGTGATGAACACTTATCCTTTAAGAAAGCCACATAATAAGGATAAATTACGTATAGAATGTCTAAATCATGACACCTACCTTTTTTAGATGACCCGCTCGTTTTTTAATAGGTTAATTATAATTATAATATATTCAAATCATTCATTATGTATCATGAAGAGTGTGTGAATTCACAAATCATATCCCTTGAGAGTGTTAAATTAGGAGTGTAGCAAGGCCCATTTTCATGTACTAGATTACCTCGAGTCAAGCCCAAAACATCTTGTCGAATATCATAATCTAAAGACCATATTCTCAATATCCACATCCAATTTTGTGTCTAGACAAGGATTCATTTCTTGGAAACCACTCACTCTATCTTTTACCATAATTCTGGGACATTTTCTTAAACATTAACTCATTTTTATACTTATCCATTTAGAAATCCATAGAAATATTCATAGAAATATACCTAGGGATCTCACTAATCTTTTATCATCCTAGTTTATAAAGAATGAAAAAAAAAATCCTCTAATACAAACAATAGAGACCAGGCCTTAACAATCATGGATATTATTTATTTTAGATTAATGTTTAGTACATATCATAAATACATGCCTGAGGACCATAATAGATTAGTGTCTTTAGAAATGTTGAAACAAAATCTTCTCTCCTGATGAAATATCTTTATCCTCACACATAAAGATCTCCACCTTTATTATTCCATCCTAATACCTTTATTTATAATATGGGAATGGAAACTTAAGAGATGGGTGAGCTCAAATGCTCTATAATGGTAAATAAAGAAAATTTGTATACATAAAATAATAAAATGGTATGAAAATTGAACAAAACATTTCAATATCATAACATACATAATATAGATTATAATAAATATTGGTAGTTCATAAGACATGAATTATTAAGAAATAATCAACATAATCCATGAAATCATAACATAGGAATAAGACGTGGTATTGTGGAAAACACATAAGCAAATAAAATCCTTATGTCACAGAAGCCTATCGGGGCCTTTATAACGTGTCAGTCTAAGGTTAATAACCAGTGTGCCTGCACTGGGCTTGATATGCCTTCTTACAGAACCTATTTTTTTTCCTGGGAATGTCCTCCCATTATCCCACTTATTTTGAGCATGGTACATATTATCATTTACTCTTCTTGTTTTTGGATGGGAATGTCCTCCCATTTACCCTCTTGTTTTGGGCTTTGGATTTACTCCCATTTATCCCCTTATTTTGGGATTGGTATGTCCTACCATTTACCCTCTGGTTTTATTATTTTCATTCCATCATGTGTATCATATTTTTTCAACCATTGAATGTCCTCTTGTATTCCCTATTATTCCAGGCTTGTGATGGCCAACAGTATAACCTCTAGTTTCAGCTAGGGAATTCCCTCTCGTAAACCCTCTTGATTCAACAATGAGATGCCCTCATATGTACCCATTGATATCATAAAATATTCATCATTACCCTATTCATTATAGGGAGATATATGTCCACTCGTCACATAATAAAATCAAACATACATATGCCAAAAAACAGTCATCATATCATAACCCACAAAAAGAGATGGGATTTATAAACATAAAATCATAACCCATGAAATGATATGAGAATCATTAAAATTTCATCACATCAAAACATATTAAAATTATATAGGTTTCATTATCACTCTATAAAATCACAACCCATGAATAGAAGTAGTTTTCAAAAGTAGATAACTAATGGAAGAGAAATAGGTCTCAAAAAAATCATGACATGAAAGAATAAACCATTAGAAAAATGAATATGAATGGATCCTTTGTATAATTTCCAATAAAGGCGTGATTAACATCAATGAATTTCATTATAGATGGAAAATAATATTAAAATTTCATAAAAAAATTCTTGATGAAAAAATCATTTCTTCTTTAAAAAATGATTTTTTTAAAACACTGATCATTATAAAAGCCATTTCATTTGAAAAGAATTTTTTAACATCTAAATAAAGCTTGGAATAATTTTTTAAAACTTTTCACTTGTAAAATAATGGAATAAACACGAATTATTTTTGAAAACCTTCTTCCTTTTAAAACATATAAAACATTCCTTAAAAGATTTTAAAAAAATTAATTGAAAACAGTTTAAAATCAAATAAAGATTGATTGAAATAGTTTTGAAAGAAATTTCATTTTAGGATACATTGAAAACCCATAAAGAAATAAGTTAAACGTTATTAAAACCATTTATTTAAAAATCTATATCAAACATATAATTAATAATGGGAACATTTTTAAAACCATTTCATTTAAAATATTTTTATTACTTATAATGAAAAATTGATTTTCTATTAAAAAACATTTATTTGAAAATAACATTAAAATAATATAAAGAGAGATTTTAAAAGTATAAAAAAATATTAAAATTTTTTTCATTGATACTTATGTTAAATGACCATTTGAAAACATTTTAGGTAACAGTGTTGTGAAATAAAACATATTTACGACCGAAGAGAGAGATACAATAATTTTTTTGGATCTTTTTCAATAAATTATATTAAGTACAAAATACTAGAAAAACAGTAGTAATAAATAGATATATCATTAATAAATATAGTATATGTAATTTAATTAGTGTTCATGGGATATTGATCATAAAATTTCATCAAATGAAGCATAATCATCAACAATATAGAAAAGCAATGAGATTGTTACAATAAACACTTCCAACATGGTAAAATTGAATCATATTTCCAATTTAAGAAAATAAAATTTCTAGAAGTGTAAAATATTATATATATATATATATATATTTGTGATAAATAATTTAAAAGGTAGTCTATAAACCTCATGGAAAAATATTTGAGCATAACATGGAATGTGTCTCAAATAAGGAAAATCGAAACAAAATAATTTTACCGATTTGTTAAATTTTTAAACATAGTCCCCTTCAAATAAATAAAATAAAAATATTCTTAAATACCCATAAATTCATTTATACTAACCATAGAATATATCCATGTGTATTATACACACAACACAAAAGGAATGGTTGGTGAATAAAGCATGTATGGAACACAAATAAAAAGTGAGATGAAACTCACTTACCTTGTGTATTGACTCTAATCGTACTCTTTCAAACCTCAATTATAATTAATATAAATTTAATATTTATATATAAAAACAATATTTATACTTGTAATTCATATAATTTTTTATTAGGTATTTATGTTACCCTTATGTTAACAAGTTTTTGACATGGATTCACTTCTGTTAATATCCTCTTAATTCTTCGCATGTGTCATAATTTGTTATATCTTTGGTCCTTATATTCATATAATGATTTCCAAAATTAAAAAATTATTTATATATAATCAATATTCATTATATTTTTATTCTAATAATCCATATGATATAGATGTATGGATGATAATTTATAGTTTAGGGAGATGGTAAATCATATGTAAGCATGAATGGTATTCTCATTTAATCATCATGTTTAAAGAATAAAAGTAAAATAAATATATGTATATATATGTATATATATACATATTAAATTATATTTATTATATCATATATATCATATATAATCACTAAATCCATCATTAATACCATCTATTTTTGAATGAAAGAATCACATCGCTTTAAAGGCATGGTTATCCACACATCCACAAATGAAATTATTATGTTAACAAAAATGGAATGTATAAAGATATTTTTCATAAAATAAATAAATAGGATTAAATAAATAATATATATAATATTTAACATATATAAATCGGGATTCCATTATAATTTTCACAATGAGAGGAGTTAAAGAAAATATGAGCAATCATCATTAAGTGTGGCGATAATTCCCCATACACATAAATAATATGTTTGTTACCTTTTAGATGGAGGTGTTTGTAAGAGTAGGTAAAACCTTAAAAAAAACTGATAGTCAATTTATAATTAATTTTCATTATATACAATAATGAAATAATAATATTTTATGGGGTGGAGAAGGAAAATAAAATAAAGGATCTTGAGGTAAGAGGTTACCTCTTAATAGTGGTACTCCATTTAGATCGTTCCAAAAAGATTACATGGATTATTTATTCCAAAGAAGTGGATTTTATGAGCATAGTATGGATTCTTATAAGTATATTGGTAAGGTATGTTTTGAACATAAGATTTTTCAGAGATGAAAATAAGAGGTAGAGGTTGTGCCATTTTATATGGAAGGAAATGGACTCACTTGGATTTTTTGAAATCAAGTTAGGTGTATAGATGTTATTACCTTAAAAAGTCCTAAAAATCCCAAAGAAATAATTGAATTTTTATGGGTTCAATAATCCCATAAAAATGGTTGTAGACATTTTTATAGGGCATTTTGGTCCCTAAGATTAACGGTTAGTCCCATTTACGATTAACTTTACTTTAATTGTTGTGATTAATTATAATCACTTTTACTTATTTTTTTAGTATATAATTAACATGATATAATAATAATATAAATATTATACTGATCAAAATGGATTATTTATATTTTTCTAAATTCATTTTACATACCCGGATAAATTATGATTGATGTGAATCCTACAGATGGGGAAAAATAAGAGTTTTTTAATGTAAAAATATTTTCACATGTAAGTTTGGTTTTTATATTAAATTTCAAAGTGAAATTCATTATAATGAACAAAATTTTATTAATAGATTATAATATATTTATTTAGAGCTGAAATAAATTTAAACATAATTTATCATTAATAATTATTTAATTTCAAAGTTAGTTGTTAACTAAAATGTTGTATCTTTACTATTCATAAAAAATTGATGTTTCCCAAATAAATAATTAAAATTTAACATAATGTAATTTGGGATTTATCAATTAAAACGTTTATTTTATCAAATTCAATTTCTATTTGTTTCTAAATTTAATTTTATTATTGTTCACAGAAATACATGGATTGAACATCAATCGAGAAAATAGAAATTTTAAACATATAAATACATCATAAAAATTATATTTTTCACTATCAATATATTTTATTAATGTAAAACCATTTAAAAAAAATATTTTAAATGTAGTTATTAATATTCATATTACTATTTTATAATTTCTATGTTATAACTATAAATTTTACAAAATTATAAAAATAAAATTATATTTTTTCGAAACATGGTATTGCATGTAACTTACACTAAGTCGGTGTTTCTTTTATCATATTCCAAGTCAGTGTTGCATATAGTGAGATCCAAGTTAGTGTTCCCGATAAAACAAAACAATTTTGAGTGGTGAAAATGTAATGTTTGAATTAGTGTTTTAATATATATATATATATATATATATATATATATAACTCTTTCCAACATCACATGAAATCCAGAATATTAAGAAGATAAATAAATTTGAAAAAACATTTCACAAAATCTCAGGGTGTTACATTTAAATTTTATAGATTATTATATGTTATTATATAATTAAATTGAGTTATATTTATTTCATGTTTTATATTCCTTAAATAATGAAATCATCATCTGTGAAGAGGGTTTTAGAATAATAAGTCAAAACATATGAGGAAAACAAAGCGATTATTAAGAAAAATGTAACATCAACATGGAATTCTTATTAAATATGTAATATAAAGTCATAATAAAATAAGATATTATTTTAGATATAAGAATATGGTTCATTTTTATATTTATAATAAAATTATATTTATTTCACAGGAGTTTTGGATGAGTACAATGAGAGTCAAGACATATGATAATCGTTTTGTCATCTCACTTTTATTTCTATTAGATTGATGTCTTATACACCTCTAATTTATTTTGAGTAGTGCATATAATTCCAATGAATATGTTATATAATTATTATCCTTAAATTTATGGGTATTTACATATGCATTTTATGATCTCTATTTAATAATTTTTATGTTATAAAAGTAACCAAATCTGTAAAGTAAGTTTGTTTCAGTTTTCTTTCTTTGAGACACATGCCATGTTATTCACCAATATTATTCTATGAGGTTTATATGCAGCCCTTTCAAATGATATATCAGGAATATACTTATTTTAATGATATTTTAAGATTCATGTAACATCATTTTCATATGTGGGTAATATGATTTAATGTCACCATGTGCAAATAGTTTATTGCAACAACATTATCTTTTATGAAGATTGTTTATGATTATGATTTCATTGCTGAAATCATATCATCCATATTTCAATAACACTAATGAATAATTTTATCATATGTTTATTCAATATATAATTATGTATTATTACCTTTTTTCCAATCATGTGTACATAAGATAATTATTAAACTATTTTTAATAAAATATGACCACATTTATGTGTTCAATCAGAAATATTTTTTATTCAAAAAACCATGTTTTTTAAATTGTTTTGCATTTTTTAAAATTAAAATTTAATCACATTTTCAAGAAAAAGAATATTAAAAATGTATTATATTTTTTAAATCATCCTTTATAAGTTTTAAAAATAATTTAATTGAAAAAGGGTTTCAAAATGGGTTTATGCTTTACAAATACTTTTTCAATGGTGAAATCGTATTTTCCAAATGAAATTTTTTTAAAAGAAATTTCCAAAAAAAAATTCCATCCATGATGGCATTTATTGGTGTTACTCATGCCTTTCATGGTAAATTATCTATTGATTCCATTCATATTTTTTCTTTGAGTGGTATATTTTTTAATGGTGTGAAATTTATGAGTTCTATTTCTCTTTCATGGGTTATATTTTTATGAATCCTAATTATTTTCCTTGGTTATTATTTGGTGAAATGATTTTGAATCCTATTTATGTTCCACACGTTATGATATTATTACATTTTATGATACCCATTACATTTCATGGGTTATGATATGATTAATGTTTATGATCTAGTGGCACACAGATATATGATTTCATTTTGAAATGGATGGGACCTATATCTCCTTCTAATCCATTATGTAAATATTTCACTCACATGAAAATGATATGGATGGAATGAGGAGTGAAATTGGATTATTAAATGAAATTGTCTACTAAGATGGTATTGGGTGTGATCCTTGAATACTAAGATGGCCATGTGAGTGAACCATGAATATAGAGCTGTTATGGGTAGTGAAACCATACAATTAAGATGGATTTGGAAATAAACATTGAATTTTATAGAAATCATTTTATATGATTTTGTGTCTGCCAAAATTCCATGTCTTATTTTTATGTTTTGCTTTAATGGATTATACTCTTGATTCCCTTATGAATCATCGTTTATAAGCTACAAATATATTTTCTATTGGTCATTTTTATGATCTTTTATATGTTGGGTATTATCTTCTAATGTTATAGTTACATTCTCTAACCCTTATTATCATGTTTAGGCCTAAATATCACTTTTATTTATTCTTACCAAGAATCAGATATCACCCCTTTTATGGTTCTTTTCCTCATGTTATGAAGATATATATTATATATGATGTGTCTAAGAAGGATTTAAGGCATGAATAACCTAGTGGGAGATAATTATGATCATTAATATACTAGTGTTTAGGTTTCCATGTTTCCAAAATAACTAAACTAATCATTTAATTTGGAATCTATTTGTGTAATGTTTCAATTATTCCTTAAAAATGATGTAATTTTAATGTATGTTAACCGAGGTTCTATATAATATGTATGAAATATAAATTTTACATAATTTTTGGATAAAATGTCAAGAATACATTAGTGATAAACCTAATGACATTTCTAAGGATAATTAAAAAGATGATTCAAGGGGTATAAAAATATCCTTGAATTTTTGTAAAATATTGACTATGTGATTTAGTAAAAATACATTCTTGTCTAGATAATAAAATTGGATGTGGCTCTAGTATTTATTTACCTAGGGGTTACATCCCTGAAAACAATGTATTAAACTAGATTCATTCAGGGGCTGGTGCATGGAAACAGGATTTATGCAAACATTGTTTGACACTCTTAAGGGAGTTGCTTTGAAAAATCATAAACTATTCATAAAAAATAATGAAATATTTAAATGGATGATGGATATTAGATAACTAGGAAAAATTTAAGGTGTCATTGATTAAATAATGTTTCATAATTTTTAAATCATTTATGTTTGTTTATTGATTATATAGTTCCCTACTATTATTATTATTTCTTACTGTATGCTTTTTGGTTTTTGTAAAGGGATGGAACCAAAAGGAACCACATCAATGCTATGTATGATTGGAAATGAGATGATTTTTCTCCAGAGCATGCAAATGATATGGGATCTATAATAAATAAACTCATTTATATGCTCACCCAACATTTTCAAGTTATGAATAATGATGGACGTCCAAATAAGAAGAAGAGGGAGAAAAATTATTTTGAGTCCTTCATGAAGACACATCCAAATTCTATCGATGGGTCAACATCCACATGCATTCAATGCATATTTTGATCCACTTGATAAAAAACAATGGATCAGTACCAAATAAATGATATTACCAATTCTTCAGTGTTCTTAACATGAGAAATTCATTCTAGATTTTTATCACCTAAAAGGTGAATCAGACAAGTGGTGGACTGTAATCTAGAATATGAGGTAGAATGATGAAATTTAATCCATAGATTCGGATGGTTTAAAGAACATTTTTTTCAATAATTACATTTTTTATTCTTCATACAATAATAGATTAAGTGTTCATTGAGTTAAAGAAAAGGGATGTTGAATCTATTTTTACCTATGAGGATAATTTCACAAGACTTATGAGGTTCACTTATGGTATTATCATCCAACCCAAAAGTGATGTTGATTGGTTCTTTCGTGTATTAAATCCTGGTATCATATAGGAATTATCCATAAAATAAATTAGTATCAATGAAGATATATTTAATTGTGAAATAATGGAGGAAATAGAGTTTTGATTATTGTATCAATCTCATGGTTTGGATAATAAATGGATGGTGGATATCAAAGGAGAATATTATATCCTTGAAGATAAAAAGATGTGATTTCAACTATGTTATATGTGTGGAATAAATCATGGAGAAATTTTTTTGGTGTATATAATAAATGATTGATGGAATAAATAGAATATAATTATGAATTCTTTTTCTGTTGTGATGGTAATAACATATATAATACTGCGAATAGAGAGAAACATGAATAGAATGCATCTCTCCCACTTCAGTTCTACATGTGTCAGGAGAATGAGAAATATGGTAACAAGTCCCCAAAATAGTATCTTAATGATGATGATCGACATCATCATCCACATATATTTGGGTAAAAGGGTAAATATCATGAGATTTCTTTTTTTGATGAGGGATATGATAATGACATGGTGAATGGTACACATAGATTTTACTTGAGAACACATATGTCATATTTGATTATCTATATGCCCATTCATTCAAATAAATAGATTTTATAAGGATATAATGATTCTAAAAATGATTAGATGTTGAATTATAAGTTTATACACCTAATAGTAAGATGATTTCATCTCTATAATATGATTCATATCCAGTTGATGTTTGTAGGAATATGCTTCTTGAAAATATTTTCATTATTCCTCTTGTTGAATTTGATGACATATTATGCATATATTAGTGTTATATACATAAATACCACATAAATATTCAAGGAAGTTAAGATAGGTTTGATGTTCCAAACCATCCTATGATATTATATCAATATAACCTAATGTATGAACTTCTTATGCATATTACGTCTAGTGTATATTTCAAAATTCTTATTTAGAAGGGCTATTCCTCTCAAATTGTTGGGGAGAAAATAAAAATCAATGATATGCCTAATCGTTGTGATTTTCAGGATGTATATTTTGTATATTTATCTAAACTTCCACAAAAATATTAATTTTGTTTAAGTAGATCTCATAACTACTTCCACACCAATTTCATAGACTCCCTATAGAATTTCCCATATTGAGTTTCCAGAATTTATGATGTAACTCTAAGAAAACCTTGATAAGGGATTCATTAAGAAAATTAAATCACCTTGGAATACAACTATTTTTTTTAATAATTAATATGGTTCAAGGTGACTCTACTTTGATTATCATGAGTTGAACAATATCACTTCCGAGAACAATTATTATCTTTTATGTATTGATGTATTGTTTGACCAATAGTGTGGTGATCAATAGTTTCCCAAGATTGAGCTTTTTTTGGGAAATTGTAAATCAAGGGTCCCAAATGAGGATATACCCGAGATGGAATTCCATTCAGGGAATAAAAAATTTTAACATATAGTTATTCCTTTCTGGTCTTTTTATTTTTCTTTATATCATTATGGATTTAATGGATAGAGTCTTTAAATATTATTACAATATGTTTTTGGTTATATTTAAATATGATACTATTATATATTCAAAGCATAAGGATGATCATAAGTAAAACATGATAATTGAACTAATGACCCTATGTAAAGATTTACTGTATCGAAAATTTACATTTTATGAAGTTTTTTTCTACCAAAGGATTCATTTTTAGGAAATATAATCTCAATATAGGGAATAAAAATCCATCCATCAGAGACATAATCCATTGAATGTTGGATTATACCAACCACAATGATAGAGATCTATAGTTTTTTTTGGGTTATCATGATATTTTCAATGGTTTGTAGAGAATTTCCCATGCATATTTTATCCAAGGACTATGTTATCATAGAAGGGTTCCATGTTCCTCTAGCTATATGAATGTGAGGAATGTTTCAAGGAACTTTAGATAAGGATAGTCAGTGCACCTATTCTTACATTACCCTATAGTGGAGAAGGGACTATAATATATTGTGATGTATCAAATAAGGGATTTAGATTTGTTATTATGAGTAATAACATTTTTATAGCCAATGCATCATTAAAATTGAAGATTCATGAGTAAAGGTACCAATCTCATGATTTGGAGTCAGTAGTTGTTATTTTTCCATCAATGTTGTTATGGAATGATCATTATGGAGAAATCAGTTCTATATATATAATTATCAAAGATGTATAAAATATATATTCACATTTATAGAGTTTGACATGAACCTAAGAAGATTTTTATAGCTCATAAAGGATTATTAATTCTCAATAAATTTACACTATTGGAAAAAAACCCGTTGATGAATTGAGTTGAAAATATCATGCTATATTATCCATGATGAGGATCATAAATGATGCAATATTTCAGGATTTGAGAAGTATTGGTCTAGTAATATTTAAGGAAGGTGGAAAATTATATCTTTATCAACTGAATATTCAATCCTCTATCCATGTAGAGAATAAATATGTGATTAATGGAGATATATAGAAGCAAAATTGGGTTATAAATGTTGCTATGTTTAACCACGATCAAGATTGAAAGATAATGTTCATGAACTATATATGTTTTCTATCCATACCATATTTTATTAAGGATCTATTAGAGGGATCTCAATGTTCATCATTCTAAATTATTCCAGAATTTAAGATGATGTATACAGAGATTAAATAATACCTTTTGTGGGATGTCATGAAGAGGGATATCATAGATTTTATATCAAGGTGATTGGTAATGAATAAAGATAAAATTAAAAGGGGATGTCATATCCATTACCTTTTATAGAATTGGAATAGAAGAAAATCACAATAGATTTTTTTGTTGGACTCTGAAAAAATAAAAAGGTCTGAATTCTATATGGGTGGTAATTTATAAACTTACTAAGTCATCTCACATTATTTATTTCAGATAATAATTCACTCTTGATCATATTTCAATGTTATAAATTAGGGAAGGTTTATGGTTGCATAGATTACCACATTCTATAGTATCTGATTGGGATCTGAGGATTACCTCCATGATCTAGAAAATTATTTAGCATGAAATTGATAAACAATTGAGTTTTATAGCTTCTTATCAACCTAATTTGGATGGTCAGCCTGAAAGAACAATTAAAACCCTATAGGATATGTTGAGATATTTTTCATTGGATTTCAAATGCGGTTTCGATGAATAGATTACTCTATTTTTTTCATACAACAGTATCATTCACTCAAGTATTCATATGGATCTTTATGAACACCTCTATGGGAAGAAATGTTGGGATCCGCTCTGTGGGGATGATGTTGGAGAAATAAAGCTATTGGGACCTGATATCGATTATGTAATGGGGGAGAAATTTGGAACCATTTAGTAGTATATCAAGGAAGATAAAGGCAGAACAAAATTTTATTTGGATAAACTTATTTGTGATCTTGAATTTAATGTTGTAGACACGGTTTTTCTTTGATTTTATCCTTTCATGAATTTTATGATATTCAGGAAAAAATCGAATCTAATCCCTAGAATATATTCCCCTTTGTAATTCTTGATCATTTTTGGATTATAGAATATCTCTTAGAACATACTCCAAATCGTTCTCAAATCCATGAGATATTCAATTTATATCTTTTGAGGATGTACATACATGACCCTTCACATGTACTGAACTCAGAGTTCATACCACTAGAGTGGGATATTTCTTACAACGAACAACCAGTAGAAATTCACGATAAGATAGGGAATGGTCTATAAAAACTGGCACTCACATGCTCAATGTAATGTGTAGAAATCAACAATTAGGGGATGTTACATAGAATCTTGAGAATTTTATGAGGTATAATTATCCTCAATTTTTTGTATCATACTTTTAAATTTCCATGGTGAAATTTAATTTAAGTGGGGTATAATGGAACACCCAAGGTTTTTATGAGCCATTCATTTCAGATAAATTAATTTTATTTAATTTATTATGTTTTATGATAAAAAAATATAAAAATTTATTATTATCCTCTCCAAGGTAATATTTTCCTACATGCAACACCTATGAGGCATGCGTACCATGTAAAACTAAGTTTCAACGGAAAAATATTTCATTATTAAAATTATTTAAACAAGATAGTTATAAACTAGATGTTCCAATTAGTAATATGAATAGTAATAACTATATTTTAATTATTATTTTTAATGTTTTTATAAAAATAAAATATATTTTCAATTCAAAATATAATTTTCTGTAATGTCTATATATGTTTGAAAATACCATATTCCCAAATGAACTACTTTTTATGTCATTCTATGAACAATAATAATATTAATTTTAGACGCTTTTAGAAATTGAATTTTGATAAAATATTTTGGTTTTTGAATTTATAATTTCAAAATTATCTAAAGGTTAATTTTTTAAATATTTTTTGGAAAAAAATTCTTTTTTTGATGAATTGTAAAAAATATTCAATATTAATTAAAAAAAATTCATCCAATTAATTTTTATTTATAAATTATATTATTTTTTTAATATAAAATTAAATTATTTTATAATAAATACATCCAATTCATGACATTGGAACTAATTTCACATTGAAAGTGGATATAGAAACAAATTAATCATTTGATGTGTCCAGCATAAAAAACCAGCTATCGCGACATGTCATCATGATTAACATTAAATTAATTTCTACAACTTCTATGATTAGAATTTGGATTAATAGACTAAAAATTTTGGAATAATAGAAATTTATTATATCTAATAATGCCAACGTAGTTTTGGACTTGAAATATTTGATAATTTAATTAAAAGTAGTTACAATGATTAAGCTAAAAATAGGAATACGTAGTCAATAAATATTACTTAAAGGGGCCAACTAACATTGAAACATGTCCAAAATAAATTAGGTAGACAAATTTCAACCATGTACAATTTGTTTTTTGAAAATTTAAAATCATAGTAGGAACTTGATGTTAGGGAGACCACTCAATAGTCATTACCTTTTTATATTTACATGAATTCTACTCGTCCTTCACTATAAAAGGGAACTCACCTCTGATCACATATTCAAACATATAATGCACTTTGGATGGGCCAAAATTTACACAATTGTCCTTCTATATTATCTAAATTCGTCCTAAAATCATATATTTTTGGAATCAACCAAAGCATATACTTGGTGTAAACACAGAGGAGTTGCCCAATGAAGTTGTAACATCCTTCCATAAGATCTTTTATTCTATTTTCATTATCTACCCCATCAAATATAATTATATTATGATTATATTATACCCTAAATATCCTAAATATTCTTATATATTTTTATTCATATGTTTCATCCTACACCTACACACACTTCCATTAAATGAGTAATGAACGTATCATTCATGTGTACAACGGACGACTATCTTGGGAAACGATGTCTATTTTTTTCCTTTAACACAATTCATGGTTAGGATCTTTTATTTACAAAATGTTTTTAGATTTTAAATAATATATATTTTATGTATTGATACTTATTGAAGTATTATATAATACATACCTTCATTCTATCAATTTTGTGTAAATATGATAACTTTGGTTGTGGACGGGTAGGCTACCACCTACTCAATGCTATGTGATTCATTCACACATTAAATGGAATTTATTAATGATGAATTTAGTAAATTTATTTTATAAATATGAAATTATAATTCTACTAGAATTATATTATATCTATATATATATTTAATATACATTATTTCATTCAAAATGATAATAAAATGAAAATTACATACTTGTGTATGTACGACTTATCTTCTCCATGAATGGTGTCTTTAATTTTGTATTTATAACATTTATAGTTATTTATAAAAAAAATATAATGAATATTTATGATATTTATATGATGTTTTAAAATCCATTACTAATTAAATTGTCCTATAATAAATTGGATCTGGAAGAATATGTCAAAACATATATGAGAAACAATGTGGATATTACATGAAACGTAACATCAACATGGAATTGTTAAAAAAAATTATTGTAACGTCATAATAAAATCATATATGGTATTATATATAAGAATATAGTTCACTGTTATATGTAAAATAAACTTATATTTATTAAATGTGAGGTTTGAATGATTATGGTGAGAGTCAAGACATGAGGTATATAACACCACAATATTTAATGGTATGTCCTTCTTAAATAATTTCAACTCATTAGACCGCTTAAAATGAACCTAAAACTAACTCTATTTGATATGAAATATTTTATATAACCTGGCCATTAATCTTAATTTTTCTACTTCTATTATTTGAATTTCAAACAAAACGGACATACGCGGTTGAAATCAGTTTGATATTTAGAGTCTGATAGGGTCAACCTAATTTTTGGTGAATCGTAACATACCCTTATAAATAGTATCCTACCATTATGAATAGTAAAATGACCCTTATAAATATTAAATTGGAAAAAAATTAATTAATCTCACCGATGACTGTTTAAATAAAATTTAGGTACCTTGTAAATGAAGTTAAATATTTTTAATTAACTGTTTTCATTTTAATATGTAATAAATATTAAATTACATTTTCATAATTAAAAAACTGATTTAAAAGATAATAATTTTTAATTAAATGTATTCATGAATCAATATCATGTTTTCATAGGATTATCTGATAAATTTTTGAGACCCTAGATAATTTTCCAAATTGACGTAAAATCAGTTATAATATTAAAATTGTTATTTTTTTGAGTAAATGATGGTTTTAGTTTTTTTTTTAAAAAACATATTTATAAAAAAAATTTAAAATTGAGATAATTTATGATTTTTCTACTTTGGAAACATTTTATGATATTTATTTGTTAATTTTCGGAAATACTTGAATATTTGTTGAATAGTAAAATACAGTAATTAATATATAAATACATCCTGAGAAAAATACACTATTTCGTACATCATGATTGATGTAAGAAACCATTATTTAGAACTCACAAGCACTTATTAATATTATAGGACATAATAATCAATACTATTTCTTGTCATGAGAAAAATAATAAAATAATGAATACAATATTGAAAAATAACACCTCTCCTCCACTATATAAACCACCCTCACTTCCGCTTCCTCTCACAGCTCTCAAGATTTGAGCCTTACATATGTTCGGAAAAATACCATTCTCATGCTCAAACACCACATCTGTGACCCACTGGTCTCACCAAAAAGTTAGGCTAAAAGACTTAATGATATTTTAAATGAAGATTACTCAGGAGGTAAACCTTGCTTCATTTTCCTGTCAACTTCATTTACATGTTCGATTATTTTTTTTCTTTTCCCTCCCCACCCGTCATCCAAATTATATTATAATTCCATTATAAAAAATTTAATGTATTATTATTATGGTAATTCAATATTTCATCATCATCTCTATTTTCCCCTCCTCTTATACTAAACATGGAAACATCGTTTGTGATGTGTTAATTCATCACATTCAAGGATGATGGGTTTTCAATTTCTATTTCCATCTTTAATTAGGGTCATGAAACCATTATTATTGATGAAAAATATCTCTATATATATAATATATCATATTTAATGTTATAGATTCATTTTTTACACAATTTATTCACTTATAAAACAAAACGAGTTTGTGGTGATAAAAAAACCCTAAAAATAATACAAGCATTTATCATTTAAATTTTATATAAGGATTCATACTAAAAAACTACAACCAAATGAAATGTGTAACCATTAACACATAGGGATTCTCATTAATAACATGTAATTACAATTATACATAATTATATCAATTCCATGTGAACTCCATTATTTATAGTGAAACTAACCAATCATTAAAATGAATTTAAGAAACCCTTTTTAATGATGGAATTAAATTTTATAACTTATCAATAAGACCATAAATGAACATAATAAAACTATAATGAATTAGATACATGTATATAAGGTTCTGATTTAATTATTTAATTGATTTAATTTGACTAAACCAGATGTTAAGATCAAAGTAAGAACACATTCATGCATAATTTAATGGGTTTATCATCTCACTTTTATTTCCATGATATTTCTATGGTTCACCACATATTTTATTGTATTTGTTGTATGTTTAATACCAATTGAACTATAATATAAAAATTCTTCATATATTCATGGTATTCAATTTTTAATTTGATGTTTATTATGTTTTGGTCATACGATTCGACTGATTACAATGTGGTAAGGGACTTTGTCTCAATTTTCATTTCATCAAGACTTGCTTTGTATTGTCCACCTAATCCTTATTATATGGTGTATCTACGTCCCCATTGAGATTATATTTTATTTTATATTATAATCCTTTTAAATATCCATAATTTTTATCCTTAATATGATTATCGCTTTAACGGTATACCATTTTACATATGGTGTTTATTTTGAGTGCAATTTTAACTCGGGAGATATTGATGAATATTTATCATATATTCAATACAGATATAAAAAAGACATATTTTTTTTGCATTAAATATTTATATAAATAATTATTGAGACTGAATGTGATGGGTGGTGTCCAATATATCACCTCATTGCATCAACATGTCTCATGAGAGAAATCATTTGTTTAAAAACATTTTCGTGTTTTTTTACATGAATAAGATGGGTTTCTACCCATAGAAAAGAACAATCTTGATGGTATAACGGTTCATGTAGTAGATAAATTTTGACAAAATAATAATTATTTTCATTATTCAGTTTTCATTTTTTACATTTCATGAGGTTTTCACAATGTCAAAATCTAAGGATGCATTTTTATTCTCAAATTATTGATGGAATGTGTTTTCATTTATTCATCATGAAATAATAGTTTTTTATATATTATTCTAATTAAATTATTATTGATTCATGATTACACTATGTGTAACCCATACTAATCATTTTATGTCACCGTTAATATGTTTCCTTTCCCCAAGATATGATGAAGGGAATACTGATTAATCTTTTAAGGAGGTAGTTTATTTCTGTTTATTATGTTTCATGTTGTTTTACATATTTCCAAATGTACTATAGGTATCATATTGGTAATATGGTCTTCTAAAACTGCAAAAAATGGTAATTAATGATTTCATATCTTATAATCAAGCCAATATTATAAAATAATGCATTGACTCTATGATTATGGGGTCAGGATGTTACAGATTGTATTTGATGATGTTTAGTAGAAACATTGGAAAGTAGATTTAGGTAACATAGTTTAGAGGACATAACCCTAAGATATTCATTGAGGATAAGCATAGAGTAACATCCTAGAATTTTGGTAAGGTTGAGATTATGTGGGTTTTACTATATAATACATCCCTATCTGGATACTACATATGGATGTGGTACTGTCAAAGATGTACCTAGGAGTAACAACTCTGACAAGGAGTTTTGGGCTTGACATAGGGTATCCTGGTACACAACAATGATCCTTATTGAACACCTAATTTGACATACCTAGTGGATATTCCTTGAATAATTCACATTTTATTTACAAAATATTGTGAAGGATTTAAATGTAAATATAAAACTTGTTTATGATTATGAGTTAAGTGTTCAGAAATTCTAAAATTATGTTATGTGTTTAAAAGTTAGAAATTATGAATTATGGAATAATTTATTGTATAAAATAGTTTAGGGATGGTTATTAATGGATGAAATGAAATAAATACCAATGGAAAATGCAGGTATTTACCTACCGAGAAAGTTAAGACTATTCGTGTTGATGTAGATTAGATCATGAATATATTAGGAAAACTTATTTTGGCAGTGACAGATAACCCTGCTACACCAATTTCTGATAGCTCCATGTGACAGAAGCCTCTTTATTTTAGTTGGAATACTAACCTAGTTGTAGTTAAGCAGTGGAATTAGTCTCTTGAAAAGATATTTTTGGCATTAAAATTCAATGAAAATGAAAATGTAGTACTGGTGGTATATTTTCTTAAAAATTATGTTGATTAATGGTGGTCCTCGATCCAGAATACAATAGAGGAAGAAGAAATAGAAGATATGGAATGGAGAACTTTTAAGGAAATATTCTTGAACGAATATTTCCCACATGATCATTGAACCTAAATGAAGAGGAAATTCATTTTCTTAATGAATGGAGAATAAGATAGTGTTGCAGAGTTTGAGGCTACCATCACAAGATTAGACAGGTATGTTTTAGATTAATGACATTATTCATAAGAGAATATTGATCATTTCTTTGAAGGTCGTACTGAATTCCTTTAAAGGACACTAGATATTAAATAATTTTCATCATATGATGATATTGTTTTAAGTTATATTAGAATTAAGAAATATTTTTTTAGATAACATTTGTTCCAGGGAAATCAAGAGAAGAAGAGGTCTTATGATAATCATGTAAAAGGTTAATCTCTAAAGAATAATAAGGGAATGCAGAATTTACCATCATGCATGAATTCTGGAAATATCCATCCTGAAAAATGCTTTAATGGGATTGTAGTTTATTATAAGTGTGGAAAAAGGGTCCCCAATCTTGTGAATGAATGGGGAAGAGACAAATGAATTATGTAAAATGATTTAATGGTATTGAGATGAGATAATATTATAATTATTGTAATAAACCTCATGTAAACCATCCTCATAAAAGGCCATATGAGCAAGGGAAAGCATATGTGATCACTATAGTGGAGGTTGATGTTCTTATTGATGTGATGGTAGGTACATTAATTGATTCATAAAACATATCCAATGCTTTATTTGATTCTGGATCATCACATTAACTTATATCATTATGTTCTCCATTATAATTATATATTTCCAATTTGATTTAATAAAGTATTTGTTAGTCCAAACTAATACGGGAAGTATCATTGCAAAAAATATGTGTCGGTCATTCCCCTTTGTAACAAATAAACGTAATTTATTTTCTGACCATATCATCATACCATTGATTGACTTTCATATTATTCATGGTATGAATTGGCTTTCAAATTATAATGAAAAAATATTTTGCACGAAAAAAAAATTAAATTTTCTGAGAAAGATGTAGAATCCCTCATATTTAGAGAATAAACATCACCATATAGATCTTATCCACGTACACCTTTTAAATCTCTTCTATATGAAATTTATGGGGAGGAAGTGAAAACATCATCTATGGATATTTAAATTAAAATTGATCCTTTTTTTTAAGAATATGTTGTTATATTTCCAAGGGGTTTACCTAGATATCCACTATATCTGGAATTTGAGTTCTCTATTGATTTAATTCTTGGTGAAATACCTATATCAAAAAATCCATATAGAATATCCAATGTAGAATTAGTATAACCCATAGAAAACTAAGTGGAGTTGAGTGATAAAGGATTTATTAACCAAGGTGTGTCTCCAATGGGATACCATGTTCTCTTTGTCAAAAAGAAAGATTGATTTTTGAGGATGAGGATTGACTAAAAAGGGATAAATTATATTATGATTAATAACAATTATTATATACCTCACATGCATGATTTGTTTGTTCAACATCTTCGATCACAATATTTTTAAAACATTTACCTATGATCAGTATATCATCAGCTTCCTGTAAGGAAGATTTATAATCCTAAGATAGCATTTTGAACCAGGTATGTGCATTATGAGTTTATAGTAAAGCCTTTTGAACTGACTAATACACCCTCTGTTTTAAGAAATTTATTTAATAGGGTTTTTGTGGAATATCATGATAGATTTTTTGTGTTATTTATTTATGATATCCCGATATAATAGAAAATCTAAGAAGCCTATGGTAATAACTTGTGGATCACTATGAAAACTCATAGAAGAAATGAATTATATTAGAAGTTTATAATGTTTGATGTTTATCTTTAATATATTAATTTTCATCATCATATTTTCTCTAAAGATGGAATCCTAGTTGATCTTGTGAATACACAGGCCATTCACGAGTGGCCCACACTAATGAACATAACTGACCTATATAGTTTTATTGTATTAGTGGGTTACTATTGACATTTTGTTCAGAATTTTGTCTGATTACCTAACCTACTGACCAATCACACACGTAAAGGAGTTATTTTTTATGGACAAAAGTATGAATAAAATGCTCTGATTAATTTAAGAGAATATTGGTCAATGCTCTAATTTTGCCTCTTCCCACTAAAAATCTTAGATTTGTGATATATACTAATGCATTAATGAATGTATTGGGAAGATTTATTTTAAAAAATGTTAAGGTTGTAACATATGCATCAAGGCAGTTGTAGACTCAAGAGACAATTATCCAACTCTGATCTTGAGTTTGTATACATAATCATTTCTCTAAAAATATGGATACTCTATATGTATGATGAATGATATGGGATATATACAGATCAAAAGAGTTTGAAATACATTTTCCTAATATAAATAACTCATCATGGGTCAATGTAGATGGCTCAAGTTAATAAATTATTATGATTGTTGAATACACTACAACAATGGAATGGAATATAAGGTAGAAGACACATTATGTACGAACGATCATGGACTTCTAACCCAAATAATGATTGAGAGAGATACTATATTCATGGATATAAAAAATATGTATATGGAAATTGTAATTGAAGGGGAAAAATATTTTAATTTTGAAATGATTGATAAAAAATATTTACTAGATAAGATAAAAATATATCAATCTGTAGATGAGATTCAACAAAAGAAAATTAAAGCTAATAAAGATAGAAGAATGGAAAACATTGGTTATGAGGATGGAATTTAGAAATTTGGAAAGTGGATATGAGTTATTTCAACACCTAATCTAAAAAGGGAACTATTGTATGATTATCATATCTCAAATATTTCTACACACCCTAGTAGAACATTGACATATAGTGATCTGAAGGAACATTTTTGGTCAGACAACAAGAATCGAGGAATTAAAGATTATATTCCATGGTGTCTACATTTTCAACAAGTGAATGATGAGAGACCACATTTTAGAGGTTTTATGCAACCTTGACTTATTTCGATGTGGAGGTAGGATGAAATTAATATTTAAATTTTCACAAGACTATTGAGGAAACCTAGAAGGAATCATGCAATATGGGTAATTGTAGATCATCTTTTGAAATCAGAACATTTCATTACTATATGATAGTATTTAACACTTAATCACATGGAGAAACGTTATATTAATGAATTTATAATAATTATTGGTGCACCTACATCAAATTTTTCTAATAGAGATCCCATATTTAAATCAAAATTGTAGAAAAGTATCCAGATGGTTTTGGAAACTAAGCTTCATATGAGTACTCCATGTCACCCCCCAAAACAAATGGAGAGTCTGAGAGGACTATTCCAACACTGGAAGATATATTGAGATCTTGCTCTCTAGAATTTCATGTTATGTGGGATCCATACATTCCTTTGGTATAATTTTCATACAATAATAGTTTTCATTATAGAACTAAAATTCCACCAAATGAATCACTATATATAAAGAGGTGTCGAACTCTAACTTTTTGGGATGATGTTGATTAGAAAAAACATATAGGCCATGAACTTATCAATGAGACAACTAAAAAGGTAATGATAATTGAAGACTATATTAAAGCAACCCAAAGTTGGAAAAAAAATATGATGATATCCAAATAAAGGATTTGAAATTTAAGTGATATATTTTGAGTTTGTAAAAGTATATTCTTAGAAAGGTTTCTTAAGGCCTTGTATGAAAGGGAAATTAAGCCACAGGTACATCAGACCATTTGAAATTCTAGATGGAATTGGAGCTATAGAATACTGTTTAGTAATTATACCAAGCCTCTCTAATGCTCATAATGTGTTTCACATTCCATTCTTAATAAAATATATTACAGACCCAATATATGTAATCACCTATGTAGAAATATAGTTGGAAACTTATTTTCTATATTGTGAATAGCCTATTGAGATTCTTGACACAAGGGATCATGATTTGAGAAATCTGATTACTCCACTAGTAAAGTGTCTCTAAAAAAATTTAAAATGGAGGAAGAAAAATGGAACAAGAAGATGTAATGATTAAGAACGTCCCACATGTTTTTGGGGAGCATTATACATGAAAAATTTTGAGGATGAAATTCCGGAAGGTGGGAGGAATATAACACCAGAATATTTTATGGTATGATATTCTTAAATAATTTCACCTCAATAGTTAGATTACAATGCCCATATGACTGAGTCATTGTGAAAAAAATATTTTTCTATAACCTACGTGTTTAATGAAACGTTTCCACCTCTATAATTTTAATTTTAAAAAAATGGACATACATGGGTGATCGGTAAAATATTTATTTTCGGATAGGATGTAATAATTTTTTAGAGAATAGTAACCCACCCTATTGAATATTAACCTACCATTATTAATAGTAATATGACTATTATGAATAGTAAATTGGACAATGGAATAGTAATCCCACCCATGATAGTTTAAATAATGTTCAGGAATCATATAAATGAAATAGAATAAATTTAATTAAGTGTTGGAATTATTATGAACAAAAAGTATTTAATTACAATTTTAAAAATAATTAAATGATTTAAATATAATTTATTATCATAAAATCTATTCATGAGTCAATATTTTATTTTTTTATGATATGAAGATAATTTTGGGAGACCCTAGTAGATTTTTCATCGTGTCTTAAAATCTGTTATAATAATAAAATTTGTATTTTTTGACTAAATGATTATTTTAATTTAAAATTTAAATTTATCATACTAAAAAAATTATTTTCATAAAATGGACTTCATTTTTGGATTCTGTACATTTATAAATGGTTGGGTTGAAATTTCTAGATATTTATGAAATACTTGAATTTTTGGTGAATCGTAAAATATAGGTAATTACAGTATAAATACCTTATGAGACAAATACAGAATTCTTTGCATAATTAATGATGTAAACAACCATTAGTTCGAAAATTAATTCCATTATTATATTTATTAGTCCCTATAATTAATATTATTTCTTGTATTGTGAAAAATATTAAAATAATCAATCAAATATTTAGAAATTACTCCTCTCCTCGACAATATAAACCACCCCTCACCCCCTCTTCCTCTTAGACCTCTAAAGCATTGAGTATTGACAATGTTTTAAAAAATTCTCTTCTCAATCCCTCCCTCAACATAGAAGTCCTTATGGTCTCACTAAAAGGCCAAAAAACAAAGGCCGTAAGGATATTACCAAGGACGAGTACTAAAGAGGTAACCTCTCTTCCATTTCCTTTCAACTAATTTTACATGTTCAATTTTTTGGTTTATATCTCCAAAACTCCCCTCACACAAATTATATTGTAATTTTTGTTTATTAAATGTACTATAATTTTATTATGGTAATGGAATATTTCAAAATCATTTCTCTTCTCGACTCATCTTATACTAAAAATGAAAACACCAACTGAGATATTTTAATTTATCACATTCAAGGACTATAATTTTTTAATTTCTATTACCATATTCAATTCTGGTCATGAAATGATTTTTATGTTAGAAATAGATATTTATATATGTAATATATCCAATTTAATTTTTTGGAATCATTTTGTACAATTGGCATTTATTTATAAAACAAAATGAGTTCGTTATGAAATAAAACCCTCAAAATAATCCAAGTGTGTATTATTAATCTTTTTCCTAATGATTCATCCTAAAAACATATATCCAAATGATATTTATAACCATTTACACATATATATGTTCATTAATAATATTTAACTCAAATTATAGTTAATTATATAAATTCCACATGGACTCCATTACATGTATTCAAGCGAACAAATCATGAAAATCAAGTAATGTAACACTTAGGAACGATGGAATTCAATCATATAAATTATCAAGAACAACATAAGTGAACATAATAAAACAATAGTGAATAAAATAAATGTATATAAGTTTCTATGTTAATTAATTAAATGATTTAATTTGAATATCTAGTATGTTAATATCGAATGAAGAACACATTTGGGAAAAAGGTAAGGGGGTTCACATCTCACTTTTTTTCTACAAGATTTCCATTGTTAACAACTTATTTATTGTATGTGATATATATTTAGAGAAAATTTAAATATAATATCATTATTATCCATATATTTATGGTATTCATTTATAAATTTTCTTTTTATTATGTTTTGGTCATATGATTCGATTGATTACAATGTGGTATGGGAGTTTGTCTCTATTTCCATTACATCAATACTCACTTGGTATTGTGCACATAATACCTATTATGTGTTTTATATAATACCCATTTGAGATAATTTTCGTTTGAAACTGTAATTATATTAAATATTCATATTATTGTATCATGTATATGATTATTATCTTATCCATATACGATTTTACATATACTGTTTAATTTGAATGCTATTTTAACCTGGGAAATATTAATGAAAATGTATCCCCTAATCAAAAAGAATACAAACAAGGAAAATTTATATTTTATCCAATATTTTGATAAATAATTATTTGGAATTGAAGTGATGGGTGGGGACCTCTATATCCCCTTAATGCATCAAAAAGTCTCATGAGACAAATCAGTTGGTGACAAAATCTTCATGTCTGTTTCCAAAAATCAAACGGGTTTCTCCCGACAACCATAAACCATCTCATCAGTATAATGTTTCATTTTATAGATACATGACATCTAAATAATAATAATTCTATTTATTTAGTATTCATTTTATTACATTCCAAGAGGTTTTCACAACGACAAAATCTATGGATGAATTTGTATTCTCAGCTTATTGATGGAATGTGTTTTCAATTATTAACCATGACATATTAGTGATGTATAATTGATTATGATTCAATTATTATTGATTCATGATTCCACTATGTGTAACCCTTAATAATAATTTTATCTCACCCTTATTCTATTTACATTCCCAACGTTATGAAGAATAGAACCCTGAATATTCTTTCAAGTAGGACGTTTATTTCACATTATTATGCATCATGTTGTTTTATATCATTCCAAAAGTACTATGGGTATCATGTGTCCAATATGGTCTTCCAAAACTTGTAAAATAATAATTAAATCAGGATTTTATTTCTTTTAATCATTCCAATATAATACAATAAAACACTGGCTCCAGTCCAATGGGGTCAGTGCGTTAAAAGGTAAGGGTTTTCTCATATCACATTTATTTTTGTGAGATTTATTCCTTATTCACCACATATTTATTTTCTAAGGTGTATATACTAATCATGAATATATTATATTATTATTATCCTTAAATATATTGATATTTAAATATTCATTTGAAAATATATCATTCATGGGGTTTATATTTCCAAAGTTACCAAGTCGGTAATGTATTTTTGTCTCAATTTCCCTTCTTTGAGACACATGCCATTTTATGCACCTATATTTTTATATGTAGAGTATAAAATATCTTTTGAAAAGTTATATCATTAATATACTTATATTAATGATATATTAAAATTCATTTAATTTAATTTTCTTACATATGGAGTATGATTAAAAGTTACCATGTGGTAGGATCTTATTGCAGCAATCTCATTATTTATCAGTATCGTTTATTTATTTTATTTTGTGGAATAAATATTGTGATCCATTTTTCATGAACAATAATAATTTTTCTTATTAAATGATTTTATGCATATATTAATGTATTCATACCATTTTTCTATTATTTGGAACTTAAGATAATTATGGAAATGGCTTTATGAAAACATGACCCCATTTTTCTCTTTATTCAGAAATATGTTTTATTCAAGAAACTATGTTTTCAAAAATGTTTTCTAAATAATGTTATCAAATTGATATTTTAATCTAATTTTCATGTGAAATTTATTTTGATTTTTTTTTGGTTTTCAAAAATTCATATATATTTTTTCAAATATTTTTTCAACGATGAAGGTTTTCAAAAATGATATATGTTTTAAAAACTTTTTTTTCAATGAAGAAATTAAATTTTCATCATGATTGGTTTTTAAAAGTTGTTTCCAAATTATTTTCCATCCATTTAGTAGTCAATTGGTGTTACTCATACCTTTCTAGGGAAATTATCTGATGTTTCCATTCATATTATTTATCATAATGGTTTATGTTTTTAATGGATGATTCTTAGGAATCAGATTTCACTTTCATAGGTTATATGATTATGAAAACCGCATATTTTCACAGGCTATGCTTTGATTAAATGGTAATAAAACCATCCCTTTCCATAGGTTATCATATGATTACATTTTTATGATACCCATTTCATTTTATGGGTTATAATATGATGCGTGTTTGTGATATAGTGGCACAAATATGTATGATTTAATTATTATATGGGTGGGACCTATATCTACCTCTAATGTATTGGGTAATGATATAAATTTGATGGGATAGAAAAGGATGGAATGGGATGAAAACATAGTTTAGTAAAAGAAACTTTTCCTCTAAGTTCAACTTAGGGGTGATCCTTGACCACTAAGATGGTAATGGGAGTGAACCATAACTACCAAGATGGTATAGGTGGTGATCCAATACAACTAATATGGCCTTTCTAATATAACACGAGTAAAATGGAAATCGTTTTATATGATTTTGTGACCTTTAAAATTCCATGCCTTATTCATATGGTATTCTTTAATGAATTTTTCTCTTGATTCCCTTGTGATTATTCTCATATTAACTACTAGTATTTATTCCATAAATCATGTTTATGATATTTGATATGAGGGATTTGATATTATAATGTTATGATCACATTATGATACCCTTATGCTTATTTTTATGCATATATGTTTTCCTTATTTACCATTATTGAGCATTTGACCTCACCCCATTCAAGGATTCCATTCCCCATGGTATGATGATATGTAAATGAATGATGTGTCTAATAAGAATGTTAGTCATGAAGAATCTAGTGGGAGACAATGTATCTAACTTGTGTACCACTGTTTATGTTTCCATAATTCCAACGAAACTATCCTAATAAGGTGTGTGTGCATAAGTTTTTCCAACGAATTTATTATTCCAAAAAAATGGTGTAATTAAGATTTATATCATGTGGGGGTCATTATAAACTTCCCCTACATGTTCCCTCGAAACATCATTTTGTACCACTAGTTAAAATATATCCTTGACATGAAGTAGAACCACCAAAGAATATATTTCCACAGTACCTCAAGTTTTAATATTTATTGAGGTCTAGGTTCACTGTCTCAAAAATGGTTGTAAATATATTTATTTTCACCTGTGATCAGATGTTTTATGCAATACCATCCTCAAAATTTCTTACAGTTTTCAGCTTATTATTGGTGACGTTTGGACCAAAATTTTGAAGCTTGATTAAATGACATGGGGACTCCATCACTAACATGAAACCATACTCTAGGTTCACGACATCCTTATCATGGTCTTCTCAGAATGTATGTGGATAGAAGTATTCATATATGGTATTTTGGAAGCCAATATTGACCATTCCCTAATGAAACCTATCTAAGGTAATGACATACCATAAGCATTTATCTGAATAACATAGGTTGTATGTATATATATTTTATCTCAGATTTGAAATCTTATCAAAATTTTCAAGTATAGAAATCATATCCTAAAACTATCACATAGTAACTTGAGGACCTCCATCTACCAAAAAGGTGTGAAGATGTTGTTGCTGGAATTATTGTTTAAACTATTCCATACTCGGGGAAGATCAAGGATCGCACTATATTAAATACATAATTTGATATATGATTCCTCAAAAACATGCATCGTTGACCAGTGTTAGAGAAATTAGAGGGGCCTCCAGTGGGACTATAGGAGGTATCATCGTTGGCTCATATCCCACCAACATCAGAGTAGGATCATTACCAGCTTCCTGTCTTACAACTTGGGTAAATCAATGCGGAATATGTCGATAATATTCAATCATACTCCTTAAATAATTTTTAGTAGTAGAATATAGGAAACATCCCAACAAATAAAGAATAGGTACACAACCTTACATTAATTATTATTGCCTCTCAGAATGCTCCCTAATATTGGTAAATGTTATAAATAATATCATAAATCATTATATACACCACCTACTTACCATTAATAAGTCCAGGTTGCGGTAATGGTCTCATACAAGACTACGGAGATTCTGGTATATGCAGTTTCAATTGCATTGTAAAGAAGAAAATACCCTTTATTATTTAATTGACATCCCACTTAGTTGTAACCATTTAATATTAAATCATTTAATATATTGATGTTAATTATTATTATTTTAGATATTTATATCTATGTATTGTTAAATGAATCACCATTGCAGATCATTAAAGACTCAAACTCTTTACAAATAAGGATTTATATGTTAGGTGACTACAATTCTGACCATTAAATTCTTTGGAAGGATGTAACAAGTCATGTGTAGGGTCTTGACTAAATGAAATAACATTAATTTTTTTTGTAATTACTCACTTCATAATTTGCAATTAGTATTTTTCAATGAAATCAAATAATGTGTCACCCTATAGAAAAGTGGTTGATTTCACAAATGTGCCATAATTGGTTCATAAATGTGTCATCATACATCGATTCAATAAAAAAATATTATTTTGATTTAGGAACATAAATTAATATAATTTTGTTATCCTATCATGAATCATTAGGACATATCAATATATACAAATAAACTAACAAAAACAGAACATAAAATACATGAAATGTCTATAGATATATAAATATGCCATAAGAAAATGAATGATATTTAATTACTAAGGTGCCTAGTATGATGGATTATTTTACTCCTTTCTAGACTGGTCCATGGTAAATAAATTCCAAAATAATATTATATCAATAATAATAACATGAAAAAAAAAATGTGTGTCACACAATGGTGAAATCGAGTCAACATTAATATGAAAAAACCAGTAACAACCATAACCCATATCTGGAAATTTTCTTTTCCCATTTTCATGGGATAGGTACTCTTAAGAACATGCTAATAAAAATATTCCATTATATCTTATTTTTATATATAAATCCCAAAATGAAAGAAAAAAGTAAAAAGGGATTTGATGCCACTTTGTAGAATCCCACCCCAAGAGACACTGAGTGGTACCTAGAGTCTGTTGTCCTCATGACATCAGGCATGCCTCCCCATAATCTAGAAATTTTTGATAAGAAATGGGGGAGTAGGGTTGACCATGGGGAGGTTTTGACTTCATAGATCTGAGTATATCAAAACAATAGTTAATTAATGTTAGCTATGGAAATCGAATAAATAAGCAACCACAAAATAATATATTGATATCGATATTAATAACAATCTGAAGTTTAATAAATATTGATACAAAATAATGACGAAGATCATGTCTTGTATCTATACAAAATGTAAACATGGGATACGAGGGATACATTCATATTCCACATTCTATCAAAATAAAAAAATAAAAATGTATTCTCCTACTAGAATCATAAACATGGGATCAGTCCTCTACTCATGTAATCCTTCCTAAAAATTATAATAAAACACTGGAATATGGATTCATCCCATTATCTAAACCTAAAAGAATGATGACTTCATGGGTTCCAAGGGTGACCAAATAAGGGTGTTGTATATACTGACTAGGATTCAACCAAGAATGTCTAGATCATTCCAAATTGTTCAGATAAAATTAATTATGTTCTAATAATATTAAATTGAACGAAAATGATAAATTAAACATGAAATTTCGGTTTCTTCCAAGATAATGGAATGAAAGTACCTACATTGGATTAAGACATATGTCTCTGTTCTAAGGTAATCCTATAAAAATATCATATAATATATACTTGGTTTTTCATAACTAATCCTTCAAAAGAGTAGAATGTCCGCACACATGTTATTTGGATTGGTGAATGAATCCTTGGAGTTGAAACTATACCTTTTTATTGTCCAATTTAAATTTAATATTTATAATTTAATATGTTGAATCATGATTCCATCAAAGGATTTCCAAAAGTAATCCCAAGTATCACTCCAGGGGAACAAAAAATTCCAAATATGGTATGATTCCATGCAATGAAATCCATAAATGGAATCCTATGAATCTCTCCCAGCAAGATGTGAAATAAACCCTCAAATCCCATCGCTGCTATCTCATATAGGGGGGCGAATACCACTTGTGTTTTGGTATTACTGTATTTTCACCTAGCCCATCTATGGTGTCTCCCCCAAGGAACCAGTATTTGTCACATGAATATATGTTAAACACAAGGTGAGCCCATACCACACATACCTAGTATCTATCTCAACATGTATAAAGAACATTTACAAATCAAATAAAAAATCTCAAATAGAATATACAAGAAATACCATAAGGATCCATGTATCACTAGCTACTCGGATGTATTGTATAGAGTAACTATTATAATTGAATTAATTTATCAACGCAGTGCACTTTTAATAAATTAAATTAAGCTGACCAAATATTTTTTGAAAATAAATTACAATAGGCATATGACATGTGGCCTATCTCATGGCCCCATCATCTTAATTCAATTCATGGTTCTGAATGTATTTATTACATGATAAAACACCCTTCAATGATTTTTTACCATTTTATGGTTTAAAATATGTACATAGGGAAGGGTACACACATAGGGTGGCCCATGTCAAGGAGGACAAACTATGAAGTGCTTCTTTATGATCATTGATCATAATAATCATGAGGAACCATTTAAACCAATCTAATACTAATTTTTGAATATTTTTAGGAGAATTTATAAGTGTTACATGATGGTTCATAAAATATATGCAACTAAACTTGAGGGAAAGAATATATACAACTAACATTGTTTCTTAGTACTCTATTTTTCCAGTGTCAGCACTTGAATTGAGATAGAAAGGTAGATTTTAGAAGAATTGTAATATTCCCTAAAAATAGAGAATATATGGATACCCCAAGATGAAATAAAATGAGGGATGATAATCATTTAATAAAAGGATGGTGATTGTTGGGATTACATAGAATGACTCAATGCACCCAATGATGAAGGAAATAGAGATAATTTGAGGGAGTTACCAAAATACCTAATGGAGGTGGAAGGAGGATATTTTAGAAGATACTGGAGAATATTTCTGGGAGGAATATCAAATGGGGTATTAAATATTTCATTGAAAAAAATGCAATTTACCCCTTAAATTTAGTGTCACATGGTTGGGCCATGTGGTTGGACAAACCATGGCCCAACTGTGTGGCATCCCATTTCTAGTGAGACCCCTTTCCTAGTAAAGGTGCATGGTTAGCCTAACCATTAACAACACATATAAAATGCATCTATATGATTTTATACAACACCCATACAGGTGTGTGGATAGGATTTGATTATTGTCGATAAAATGGATAGCCTCTCCAGTGCATTGGATGACTCCTATGTTTAGCACTAACTACACACTAACCATGAGACTCAATCTACCTCCATAAATTATCGAGCTCCGAGCTTTGAACGAGCCACAAATGCTCCCAAAACACTCCATAGACATTAAAGTAAATTATACGGTTAAAATTAGAGGATTAGAATAGTAACATATAAGTATATACCACTTAAAATAGATGGGATGTTACTGTCTAATGGATGCTTTCTGTATAAGGTCCTCTAAGTTCAGCTTTTACAACCATAGTTATATTGAGTCCATTTTATATGTTTTAAAATATGTATGAGTAATAATGGGGTATATCTCAATGCATAATTTATCACCCTATAAAGGGGTAATCCTGGAAAATCATTGGGAAGACATCAATATACTCTTCTACGACTCGTGGAAGCTGATCCTCTAGTGCATGAACCTTGAAAAACTAATCTTACCAACTAAAGGTTTATTGGATATAACATAAAGTGAATATTTCAACTTGAAATTATCTAAATTAATAGTCCCCCATAAACTAAATTTCAATTATTCATCTTAGTTTTACATTAATCTCTGATGGTTTTAGTATATCTGGGAACAGACTGATGATAGTGTTCAGAAAAAGGATGAAATTAAAAGGGTTATCCTATTTACTACGAGGTCTCATAGAAACTTCTAAATATTTATCACACTCCAGCAACATTGACATATGTGAGTGAGAGTTTGTTCATGGCCAGTGGGAGCCTCTAGCCACATAAGTCATAATAGAGGATCAATATGGATTTACAACTCTTCAACTTGTGATGTCAAAAAAAATTAATGGATCATACCAATGTCTGTGGGTATGATTTATATTATAGATATTTTACAAATCATTCCAAAAACTATATCACACACATAGAGGTAACAACCTTTAATCACCTGTATGTAACTACACCCTTGTCCTTGAGGTACCTAATATTAACTTTGATTTCCTAGGAGTAGTGGTAGTAGAAGCGAATTGTAGTGATGTACACCTCTAACAATTCATCTTGGTAGGCTTCTAGATCCTCTTACATAACCTCTTACCTAAGGACTAACCTATCAACCTATGAGATTTCCATAGTTACATGACTTATATTAACATGATATCCCATCTACATATCTAAAATGACTCCCATATTCTATGAACTAGATCGGGTAGTCAAATTCCTTATTTCCATATTATCCTCCAGAATATCAATGCCTGACTCCATGCTAGGTGTATCCCATGTGTGTATCCTGTGTTACTGGTCCTTGATATTGGGAATGTGTATTTATATAGATATATAATTATAAGCATGATGGTTTTAATTAATCAAACATATATAATTTCTCTGGTCCATGATAATCATCACTAGTTTATGATACATACAACCCCTTTCGAAATAAAGTATTCATAAATAGATCCCTACCCAATAATTGTCAATATGTAGAGATACAAAAGGGTACAAATCTAGATATTATCTATGTGTACAGTCCTTAATAATTCTTTCCCCATGAAAGAATTCATCAAAAATCATTTCAAGAAGACATCCTATAAGGATAGTAAATTTTAGTGTACACTCTGGAACCAAAATTTTACCCTATTTTAGGTAGAATATATCCTAAATATACACCATCCATAACATTGTTGGGTAATAACTATGTTTAAAAAGGTGATAAAATAGTTTCTATTGGATTCTTTCCTCAAAATGTGTATGGATGATAAAAATAGACTAGTAATTTTTTGTGTTATGGATATGACTAGACACTATAACTAATGTCCTATCATAAGGTGTTTGGTCTAGGTAAAACACCCAAGTCAGTACCTCAATCCAATCCATCAAGCCCTCAGGTCATAAATTACAATGAAACATAGTTTATCACTACGTATAAATCTCATACAGTGAAATCAATCTTCTTATATATGCATCCTATATATATATAATGATTTAATTCATAAATTATTGGTGAAATTATTCATGAACTGTTTCTGGAGGGTTTGATCGATGCAAAAAGGGTATACATATCACTCTCTACACACCTAGTTGGGGAATCTCATTACCCGGTCCTTTGATTGAATCCTTATAACTCAATTGGTTTAAAAAGTTGTTCCTAATCCCTAACACATGCACATCACAACCCTTCCTTAGGATCCCCAAAATTTCTCTTTATAGAAGCATCTTCTTATTATTAGGACGAACAATGTTAACTAAATAATATAATTTAAGATGACTCTAGATGAGAAAAATGAGGATAAATTCCTACATGATGTATGAATTATTTAATTGTACCATAATTTTTTTATTTGAGGTATGAGTTGATATGTAAGATATCTATGTCATGGTGAATGAATACAAAATCTAAAAAAATAAAACTAGTTTTCCTGACATGAACGATGAACACAAGAACCCAAGACAGTATCTACTTGTGTTCCCAAACCATTCCAACAAGATGCATAACTTCAAACTACAACCACAAGATTTACGTATTCTGATAGCACTCATCTAGTACACATAATATTGTGACACTAATTTTTATAATAGTAATTCCAGTGTTCCACCCTCATACCACCTATAATAAACAATGGGATTTTACACAACATCAAGTAGGCATATCACAAAATATGGGAGTTTTTATCCTAATACACCTGTACCTAATCACTTGTATCTACATAGGATATAACCATTAATGTAGAAAAAGAACTAAATTCAATACATAAGCTAGAAACAACACATAATAATCATACATGGAGTATTATAGAGGGAAATTACATAAATTGAATGTATGAGACAAAGGCAACACATCGCATAGGTAAAACCAACCTAATGCCATTACAATATAAACATGACTCCATAACACATGACACTTAAAAATGAATCCCTCATGTGTATTGTACCTTCAATTATTGCTATGGAATCACATAACCATTATGATATCTATTAATATAACTTCCCAAATATCTATTTTCTATATATGATTAGAAACATGTGGAAAAAATTCCCTTATGGGGATCTGTATATATATACCCAACAGAATTCCCAAAAAATATAAAAAGTCAAATTGGAAGTCCATTTAGCCCAAATACTAAAAATGAATTGATAAAAACTAGATATGATATAAATGTCAAGAATATGATATATATATAAGTTAGTACTAATATGAAAAACTATTTTATAGGATAAATAACCCCAACAAGTTAACTAATAACCCAAACCTCCAATCTTATAAAACCCATTCCATCTCATTGATAGTAGTAGGGGACCCTCGACTCACCAGAATGTCCATGTCAGATATGGAAGTACCATTGCAAAATTAAGGACATAAATCTTATTAAGAATGAATTCCAAAAAATTTATACTTGAACTCATTAATAGATTATCCATTCTCCATTGAATCATTTAACACCGATCAACTCTATCAACCCTATGGAGGAGATGCACCTTTTTGGGTTCAATGGAGTGTCATTCATGTGCGAAAAAATATAATGGACCAATTTTTTTATCTTTTGAATGAGTTCTAAATTCTATAAAACTCTTTTGATCTTGTTATAATTTATAAACACCAAGATTTTGGTGTACCTATCACTAGATACTATATATTATTCATTCCTAAAACATGATACCGACCATAGGGAGCTAGATTAAAAATATAATTAATATTCAAGATAGACATATAGATCCCATTATTTTGATATTTATGGTAATATTTTTACGAAGGGATATTTATTTACCCAAAACCAATAAAAAACAAAAAATTATAAAAACAACTACTACGGGTTCGATGTTGGTTATTCCCCTTTAAGGATTTGATGCAATTATGATGCAATGAATACTATACGGAAAAAATTATTAACACTTTCAGCCTTAAACCACACCAAAAATTAATGAACCCTACACCATAGATAATTCATCCTATCAATATCTATTAATTCCACAATAATACATCTTTTGTCGTAGTGAACACCTTCATATTGTAGTGTAGTCTCTCCTCATAGTATTCAGACGCCAAATCCATGGAAAATTCATATTTAGGTACATTCTCTTATAATACAATCATGTATATCAATATTTTGTGGGTAATCAAGGCCCAAAATAATGATTTATGGTGTGATTATACAAAAAAACATAAAAATTCCCCAAATACACGTGTTACAATGTCACAATCCTTTTAATATGGAAACATGATTCTATAATTAAAACTCACAATAATCATCACAACCATAAAATGATTACATTTACATATCACACCACTTTTTCCAAGAATCATTCCTACTAACCTCCCCCATTATGCTGATGAGTTCCATTTTATTAAAAAACATGATAGAATGTGGATAATTGACAAAAAAATATAAAAAATATAGTTATTTTAACAAAGGGATCATATTATTCATATTGTAAATTTCAAAATTTATAATATCATATAAATTAATAGAAATTATATGCAATGCAATATTATTTAATGTAATGAATTGAATGTGAACTTGATACTAGAAAAATCACTATAATATAATGTATTAATTGATTATAAGATTAGATATATTCATAACTTATAATCTACCCATAAACATTTCATTAATATATTATCTAAATACACCAATGGATCAACACGTAATATTAGATGTGTGACGAGATAACTAGGCCATATTGGAATCTAAATCACACAATTGATTTCTTATAGGATGAGAGAATAAATGAAAAATTGTAGAGAGACAATGTCCAACTATTATTTATAATAACCATTTGGGTTTTCATGATTAGAATGTAATAAGGTAGATCACATCATTCTGGTCCTCAGTTAATCATGACTTGAAAACAATTTAACCATATAAGCCCCTCATAACAAACTATTAATTTTTTTACTATCATTAACATAATTCGGATCGAGAACATTAAGGAATAATTTATTGTTTCATGTTAAAATCAATGAACATATGGTTATCCTAGAATGAACCAAATGTCTCCTTAACCTGACCCTAAAAATGGTCATTATATAGTGCATACCAACATGTTGTAATGCCACATGTTCATGTTAAATTAAAATCACCATGAATCTTCATGCCATAACTTATATCACTATGACACATGGATAATAATCATTTGACAAACTACCTCACATTACACAATTAGTCATTAATGGGGTTCTTCTTACCTATTGAGTACCCAAGCTAACAATATTATCCACCTGATGGATCACTTGGAATGACATCCCCAATACCAAAATTAAATCAGCGACATAGTACTTGTATGTTGGGTGCTGTCTACAATTTTAAAAAATGATTTATGTCCTCAGAGGTAGTTTTTTCTCTAGAAAAGGAGACCACAACGACCATCAACATCTCCAACATTCACAATTAATTAATGTAAATGAAGTAACATTGATGTTAGATTTAAGACACACCTATAAATGATTATGGTTCTCCGAACACCCCACAACATGGTAGATCATCCTCAAGTTGTTTAATTGGTCCTTAATGAAAAATAAATCTAGCCATTTCACCGAAATATCATACTCATTCTCCCATGTCTCTTGAAATATAAACAAGTACATCCATTCCACATGTACGTTGTGACATTTTTCTAATGAAGGGGCTTCTCACTATGGTATAGTATATGAACTATGCAATCCTTAATAACAGTTTAGGATATAGATTGACATCATTAATGCTGATAACAAGACATAGATATAGATGTTATCTCTTGAGTTTAGATACGTGTAATACATTACTCATAATACAAAAACTCTATGAAGTGACTAATTTTTTTAAATAATACCAACCCTCTAAAGAAAAAAAAATTAACCATTATATATGGGCACCATCTTCCCTAAACACTTAATATTATGGTGTCCCAACTGTGTAGATACCCATAAGAAAGCCTATTCTACTATATTAAAATCAAGAGTACAAAATCTTCGGTAATATATGATGTATTCATTATCTATAATGGAACTAACCAATTTTGGATCAATTAGATAAGATTTTACATCTCTTGAATGTGACTCAATATAATAATATCTGACTCCTCCACCTATAATGAACAAATTAATGAATATAATGATATTAAAAGTAAGGCTTTGAGGTTTTATAAATGAATTGAGGAATGAAAACTATTTTTATTGGAAAACTAAGGTACGGCGATTTGCGGATCACTCTAATTGTCCAAATATTGGATAGATTCCAACAAATATTTCATCTAATATTGGGATAAAATTCTAAGAATTACCATTAGTATATGGATGGTAGATTGTACATAAATTCATCTAAGTATCATGAACATTATATAAAACCCTGTAGAAGAATGATGTGAATTAGGGGTCCTGAACCAAAATGAATTTTCTAGGAACAACATAAATATAATGTATCTCCTTGACATAAAATATAGCTTGACCATGGAAAAACTGGGTCTTCCTAATCAATTATAATTGTATGACCTTCATCAACTGATCATAAATAACCCATACTACATCACATTCTTGAGGGTATATTTCCAACCCCATCAAACATTCCAACATCACATCATCCCATCCATATTGGTATATGTAATAGAAAAGGAGGCCCTATAGGTAGATGAAAACAAGAATTCACATGCCGACAAGCATGGAATAATGAAACTAAACCCACTATATCATTACTTATCCCACACCAACTATAATGGATATATTTATCACGGTACATCTTAGTAATTCCTAAGTGGACATTCCAAATTAAAGCATGTGAATCCAACATCATTTCCTCACACCAGCTCATATGTAATAACGCGCAACCCTATACATAATAGAGCGTACCATTATCATGATACTAATTATGTGGTAGCTCCCCACCACATAAAATTTATCTCATAACTCTCTAGTTTGATTTTGGTTAAAAAATATTCATTCAACGAATATAGGAGTGAAGATTTTATAACTAAATATATGAGATACACCCTATTCTAACAATTCAAATCATCAAGATACGTATAACTGAATTGTCTCATCAAAATTCGTTATTGACTAGTCTCCTAAAAAACTTTCAGCAAAGTCTTTATACTCAACACATCAACCATGAAATTCCCCTTCATTTTGTTATGCTCAAAATTAATGTAAAAGGACCGATGGTAATAAAGTCACATCCTTGATAAATGGATTATGATACATTTTAAAAAATATATATTTTAGGAAATTATAGTTTCCACACACTATGCACCTCACTCCTAGAAGGCAATGACATCAGTAGCTCTACATATTCAGTACCACCACTAGATATAAATTGCAATTAATATATTTTTTCTCATACTACCTCATCTTCTTTAACCTAAAGACAACTACACACTCATCCTACATCAGAAAAAAATTCCAAAATAACATGTGGTGCATCATATAAAAAGTTTTACACCTTACCCGACATAGGTAAGGTCAAAATTAGTGGAAAATTCAACATGCTCTTTAGATGTTGGAATGCTCCCTCAAATGATCATACCACTCAAAAATCACCCATTTATTGTAAAAGGTCATCAATATCACTTCCAAATATGAGATTTCAAAAACGAATCTTATATAATAGAAAAATAATCATAATAATCTATGGATATCCCAAACAATATTGGCTATATCTCAATAATTAATGGCCTTAAACTTCCCATGTTCCACTAATATACTTACATCTGATATCATCTTCCCCAATAAGTGAACCATATTTATCCAAAATGAACTCTTAATGAGAATGCATCATAGATAATAGTATCTTATTGTAACCAAAATGATATCTAAATAACTAGAATGATATTCCCATACATAGGAGAACAACATGATTTCATTGATATTCATGACCATGAATGAATCTAAATAATAATAAAAAATACACTTTCTATGGTCTATAAACCCTATTAGTGTGTTTTAAATCAAAATGATATCACTGGAAAATCATACATGACATACATTATCCTATAATATATAATAATAATATCAGAGGATATCACTCCAAACTCATGATAACTCGACCTCAAATCAATCATATATTACCCTTTACACCCAATCATCTGGTTAAACAAATAATATCTATGAGTATGAGAACACTAGTTTTTGACAATCAATTGGTTCAACCACTAATAATTCCATTAAAATAATATTGATTTTTTTGGATTATTTCTAAAATAGGAGTAACCCATGGGTATGTTCTTTAGAGAGTGAATCACTTCTCTTAATGACCATCCTATTAAATATTGATATATCTAATATCATAAGGATCCTTGTAAAGAGGAATTGATATGGTCATTGAAACTATACTAACCATGATCATAAACACAACCTCTCTCTCAAGTGGAAAAAATGATATGTACTCTCAGAATATGTATTGAAACTATTTAATATAATTAGGAAATACCACCTTCATGATATCTTCATTTTCCAAAAAATACTATACAAATTATTAAAAATCACTAGCAGTTATCGATTTTCAAATCTTGAATGGAATATCTATATTTTTTACTAATCAACATGTGTATAATAGCCACCCTCAGAAAATATTGAGATCAATCATATGTGATATAATACATTGTGTCTATCATAGTAATATAACCAATCTATTCTAAATATCACATCAAATTTTTGTATTATTAACCTTATGAAATCCAAGATAAATTTATATCCACTAATGATGAGGTCAAACATAAAAATTATTTGAATATCATTACATCTCATCCATAAGTGTGTATCTATAGACATCACCCCAAAATGTTACACTATCACTAGAGCCAAATCTCTAAAAAATGTGTAGATAAAAACAATTACAACACACATGTGTAAAATGAAGAATATGTTAAGGTATATTCCCCTATGTTTATACCTCGATCAATTTATGGCACATCACTATGATCATATTTTTTACAATATAACCATGTCCTTTCCCATGACTCTAGATCTCTAAAATTATTGAATATCAATACTCGACTACGTCTATATACATTGGGAATGTGTAACACCTCCATTCCCATACCCATTATAAGAACACTATCTACTAACTTATGTCACAACAATGGATCTATGAAGAGATCCATCATGAAATCCATCACCATGAACATTAACATGATGAGAAGAACATTGAAAAAAACACTTCAGATTCACTATATTGAAATAATAATGACACTTCATGGGAGATAAATGGAATTTCACTCATGTATGCCCTAAAATCTACACTGATAATGTATAGATGAAGTACAAACACAATGGGAAGAGGATGATCTATGACCGTAACGAGGAACTCCATCAGCACTTTAATGATAATAACTAAAATACTAATTTCATCTTCATAGAGATCCATTTATGTACCCAATATGAGAACCCCATTAACAAAATTTTATATTCTAAACCAGGCTCCTCTATATAATCTTGGTATGCTTCCTTACCTTAGAAAATGATATATGTTGAATTTGTTTTACCAGATAAATATTATAATTTCACATACAATAATCAAATTGGAAAAATTGTATTTGTATAAATACTTATTAATTATAGTGAAATCTAAATAAACTCAATAAAAATGGATGCATTATCCATAACTAACATGATACTCTAAACTAGATTCATAACAACATAATAATTTCTAGAATTCAATATCCTATGAATGAATTTATTTAATAAATGATCATTAAATTACTTTTATTAAATAACCATATAATGATATTTCTAGACTAGGACTTCACAAGAATGACCTAATGGTAATCACAAGAATATACACAAAAACATCACCCACCTCTCGGCTGGTATATCAAGATGATCGAAGGTAGTACTCCTTGAGCTGATACGAATCTCAATTGCCTTATGTCCAACCTATCTTATAAATAGAGTGGTATAATATAGCTATAATTCTATAGATCAGACCTACATTGAAGGTTACACTAGAAGAGAACCAGGTGTCAGAAACAAAATAACATACAATAGAAACACTCAGAGATGTTGATCGATTTTATTAATAAACAAAACCAAGGTATCCATCTCAGGAATCAATGTGGAATTATTAATCCTTCCCTAATAGAATTAAAAAATTGATTACATGGTGGTTTTTTATTATAATGAAATGATCATGATTCAATATTACAATTATCATAGGTTTAGATATAAGAAATATGATATGTAATAACATGTACTGAACCCAGACACACAATTCAAATAACCTAACTTACTAGAGGCCTTCAATTACACAAGTGATATCTCTAGATTTGAACACCAAATATCCCTGGGTTATGCATAAAGATACAAATAGGATTCAAATTATCAATTTGAAGACAATATAATGAGAAATAAAAATAAAATTACAAATAATTAGATTGAAAACAAATACTAATAATTGAAGATTATATATATGTTGTGGTTGGAACATCAAATAAAATAACCATATGTCACAAGAAAGCTTCTCTGTTGAAAAAATGACCTCATATTTCATTTGAATACTATGTGCCAAAATAATTCATGAATGCATTATCTCTTTCCACCATATTCCAAGATAAAATAAAATATTATAAATTTATAAAATAATGATTCATTTTGAGTAAGATAAACTAAAACATAATAGTAAAAACCAGAAAACAAATCCCATCCCCAAAAACCATGAACATTGTAATATATGGTTATGATATGTACATACATATTCGAAATCATAGATTATAAAAACATCATAACCCATGTCTTCCATATCTGAGAAAGTAAGATAAAAGTAAAATAAGACATTAATACCACTTTATAACATGCCTAGTCTGGTTCAAATCCACCCGGATTGAACCAAGTGTCATATGTATTTAGATTTATTCATCAGACAATATAGGCTTCTAAATTTTTTTTATGGGATATATATAAAGTGGAGATACTAGAAACACTTGGGTCAAAATGACCAAAAATCACAGTTGATGCAATATATAAATGGTCATCATAATAATAAGGTAGTTTGATGGGAACATCTCATTTTTAATATAATAAAAGGTAAATAACAATAATTGTATTATAAAAAGTTTATTTAATTTAACGTCAAAATATACATTAAGGGTAATAATTCCCATTTTATAAACATATATTCGACAAGTAAAATGACCAAAATAAAACATATTATAGAAACATTGGATCTTGAGTCCCTATATTATTCTATCCCTTGACTAAATCAAGGATCCACTTTCTCCCTCTTCCTATATAAGGCATTTTCCAATACAGGTTCTGATAATCAGGATTTCTACTCAACCACTAGGGGTCTCTAGTTGTGTGTGAGTAAAACATAGTAGGACACCACTTCTGATATCCAAAAAATAATTCTTGTATATAATTGTTCATATATGTCATGATATGATCATAATTAAAAAATAGTCAGTGATAGGGAAAAAAATATGTCATATCAATAGTTACCTCATAACCAATTGATCATAACCATACATTCATTAGCTAGAAATATGGTATCTCGAAACACATCACATTATTATTGAAAATTAATCATGTCCCAAGTTGAATCATTGGGAATATAATCCTTTAAATACATTAAATGTATATATTTTAATGTATATCATGATAATCATGTCACATCAGTGTTCATTGCACCTTATTTATTATTAGTTCATAATAGGGCTAGAATCCAAATGAAATCAAGAATAATTTGGTATCATGTCCTAAATAATTCATCATTAGGGGAAATATAATCTATATATAACAATAACCTTATGTGGAAAATCTTAAATAGTCCTTCAAATAAATAATTTGGTGGAATCACATCATTGAATCTACATTACATGTGTGAAAATTTTGTAAGGATTGGTTTGTGACATTGTTTTTTTTTGGAGTATGGTATGGGTCATGATATTTCAATGTTTCACTATTTAGAAGTGGAAGTATAGTCACATTAGGAAGAGTTATATTATCATTATTTAGGTTCCAAATTTATTATTATTTAAGGTATTTTTTTGGATAATCTGACACGAAGCCTTAAATTTTATTTTACATTTTTCTGGAAGCACCATATGGGGTGGTATTGAAGCGTGATGGTCTTGAGATGTTTCTAATTCACCATGAATGTGCCTTTAGGTTAATTTTACATGAGGTTTATTGTGGAATAAATAAATTGATGGTAAATTTATATGTTGTATATATTTTTTATAAATTATGTTGTGATGTCTTTTATTATGACACTGTTTGGTTTAACCGTCACCGGGTTAGAAGGAGAAGGTCAATGGTCACACCATGAGTCTTTAGAGTTATATTATCACAACATAGTGGTATTAGTTTCAAAAATACCCTTATTATAAATAATGATTTTAATTTTGCTTTATTCCAAATAATTGGGTTAAAACACATCATTGTTTTCAAATAGAAGTTGTATTGCAGCATGGTGGCCTTTTTCATTCTAAGAACATATAATTTTCCCAGAATTATTATAAATTTATTCATTATCATTAATTTATTTATTTTTCCTTAACTTCGTTCAATCCCTAATAGATTAGTGGCATATATTTTTATATATTTATCCACCCTTTGATTCATTTTCTCCATTGTATCCAAGAGATCAACCAGTTTGAGATATTAAGTTATTTTTTCATATTCTCGATTATATTCATTCCATTTCATTTTGGGTAGGATTTAAGGGTATTAATGAATTAGTTATAGTGTTTTTGTGTAGTAGCTATTATGGTTAATGGTAATGACTATTCATTCTGGTTGATCCTCATGTGTTTTGTGGTTATGATTAGAGTCTTCTTCTTGTCCTTGTACGAAAAATGTTAAATCTTTGGTTTTGAAAGGGTATTCAAGACCACAAATTTTTTTTACTATATGTATACAATAGAATTATATGGTTTTTTTACATTATTTAGATGGCATGGATTATCCTAAAAAAATAATATTAATTGGAAAAAAGTAAATTTATGGGAATATGGTGTTTTCTGTGTGATTTATGAAGTTCTGTGATATTTCTTTTACAATGATGGATTTTTTGATGATGCTGCTATGTAGTTTACAATTATTATTTTTAATGAAATTTATTACTATTATTTTTATGTTTGAATCACCTATCATAATGGGTACATCAAATGAAAATCTAAATTAATTGTTTGTATGTATATTTTGATCTAATGCATCAGTGTTTGGGCCTGAAATTTGGCATTGTTATGAATGAATGATTAACGCGAGTTATTTAGTTTAATTACTACTACCTTTCCCCTTAAATTATATTTTGTATAGTTAATTTCTAATTTTTATTTTAAGGGTGATATAATATTAATTTTTTTCATTGGTTTTTTGTTATTTCATCATTGGAATAGTTGGTTGAGTACAAAAGAAGTGATTTTGTGGAAAATATGGATCTTTTTAATGTGTTTAGGGGTGATAGATGTGGATGTGATTTGGTAATTTTGTGGGGTAGTATAATTTAATAATGGAATGGTATATGGTTTTAATGAATTAATTCTATAATGGGTGATGGAATATAATTTAAAAATGATTTGCTGCTAAGTAATTAAGGGTAATGGTTGAAATATATTGGGCAAACATCCCTCAAGGTAACATTGCAGTATTTTTGGGTTGATTGTGTTTATTGACAAAGCAGGTTTCCATGGAGAATTTTCGAGTTGCAGATAAGTTGTGGACAATCCATGTTGACAAAGAACAATGAAAAAGGAACATATGATCTGGATCCTGTACAAAAGAGTATTACAAGGTGACATCGTTTTCCATCGCGAAAATAGGTTTCCCTTGAAGATCATATTTAAATATGTAAAAAGCATGAATTTCGCGAATAGAGGGTTCATGGTTAGGAATTTGCGAAGACCAAAAGAATGATGGCGGTGATTCTTCACGATTATGTCAAAGCTTCGTGAACGTCAGAGGATGAAGTGCATCGCGGCGGTGATGGGATTTGCAAGGGAGATTCATGGAGAAGGCACGGAATAATGTTGATGGTGATCCTCTGCGATGACGACGATCTCGGCAATCGGAAACATGGCGTGATGCTTCGCGATATTGATAGAATTCTAGTGGAAACATGAGAGTATCACGATTTGAGATGACCTGGCACAGACTTCACGCAGAAGAGTCAAGGGTCAGTGGAATTACCTATAAATAGATTTTGACCCCCTCGACAGAGGTAGAGAATTTTCGAAGAAGATCTTTCTATCTCGTTTCACGCATGTAGTTCACGTGGCCCATGTTCTTTGAGAAATAAGAGCATCACAGCGGTTATTGAAGTTCCACGAAAGTTGCAAGCTCCACGTTGGCTCAGTGAGAATCATGAAGGAGGTTGCTCTGCAACGACTTGAGCTTATTAAGAGTTCTTCGCAAGAGTGCTTCGTGAGAAGGCAGGAGCATCACGAAGGCTTGTTTGAGCTTCGTGAAGTTGGGAACCTCGCAAAGTAGGGTTCTTTGCAAAGGTTTTTCCAATAGAATTTCCCAGTGTTTAGGGGAAAAGGGTTATTCATCATGGGATGAAATTTGGATTTCAACAGAGCATCTATCAACAGTTGAGGATGAAATATTTCTTGCAAATGAAAATACCTACAGGTCTATAAACTGTGAGTGGAACTTCTGAAGAAGCAGTGAGCTCACTTCCATTGAGAGAGAAGTGAGTTCTCAAATTGTGAGTGGTTGTAAACTAGGAGGGATAGTGATTCTGCTTAAAAATTGTAAACAGCAGTGTGATTATAGTGAAATTTGTACATCGGCACACTGCCGGTGTATGCTCCTTGGATGTAGCCCAGTGAACGTGAACCAAGTAAAAATCGATGTGTCCTGTGCATTCTTTAATGTTTGCTCATACTCTACATCAGGAAGGAGAGAGAAGAGGGTTCTGTATAATAGCAAAACAAGATCAAAAGGGTCAGTTGTTTTAATCTATCATACCCTGATTAACCCCCCCCCCCCTCTCAGGGTATCTAGCCTAGTGGACCTTAAAAATTAGTTGTTTTTAATAAATGGTAATGACATGGAAAAATTTAATTAACAGATAATGAATGTCTTGTATAAATAAGTGGATTAATGTATTGGTATACCTTATACATGGATAATTATTGTAATTTATATGGTAACAATAATCATATAAATTATGATGTTAAATAAAATTTTTTGTTTTTACTTTTAATATATATTATTATTTAATTTCATGGGGGAAATTTGTCGAATCCTGATGAAAAATATACGTTAGTGAGTGGTAGTAAGAACTTGATGGGTGATGTGTGTGTTTGTAGTGTTGGTTTGGTTTTATCCATAGTTCAAACTTGTGTGTGACCATATAATTATTATATTTTTCTTATTATTTCTTACACACCCCCACCTATGTTTGGTAACTAGGCCATCCAATTTTATATTTTCATATTCCTGAAAAAAAATTATGGGTTTAGTGGAAAACCACAAAAATTCAGCAAACCTTTATAATAAATTAAGCTATAAAAGATATTATTAAAACTTTCTCTTGCTTTTTTAAAATGATAAAACATTTCACCATATTTAAACTTCATTCAATGTAAATTTCTCTCACATACAGATCACATGTTATGATGTATTATATAAATTAGGCCATATTTGTTCATGTTAAAATATGATATTTTATTATAATATTCCCTTCAATAAATAAATAGGATAAATAGGATATTTTGTATTGATCTACGTTGTTTTTTCATCATTTTGTTAATTATATGTCTACTTTATACATTTTATTTGAATCCAAAACTGTGGAAATAGGGGACAAAGACACTTCCAAAATAGATTCATTAGACTGTAGTAATTTATTTTAGTTATTTTCTTGATTGATTCCATATTCTTTTTGGACTAAGTCTAACATTCATATCTTGTAGTTGCAAGACTATGATTTTCAGGAGCCCTTTTATCCTTTACATCTTCCTCATCCCTTCAATGACACCCTTCAAGAATAGGCTAAAGGAAGTTTGGAACCTACATTGGAAATATTTAACCTTTTCATGAAGATAAAATATGTAAATTAGATCTTTAATCATTATTTAACTATTCGTTAAACATCAATTTGGGATGATTAGAGTAACCCTTCACATTTATAGTTTTTGAACCTTTGTTGACAATGTAACATCTTATATTGAATCAACAATATTAATCATTAATTACACCTTTGTGAAAGATCTATATAGTGATACCATTCAATTATAAATAAGAGAATCCTGTTATATTTTCATCCACACCATGGAGATCCGAAACAAATTCAGTAGATCCCTCTATGTGATCATAGTCTTCTTTCTCAACTGGTGTATCCTTAATTCTGATTTTATTCATCCTCAACTTCAAATTTGGTGATTTCCATCCCTTAGAATCATCATCCCCTATGACCACTTTACCTAGGATCTCAAACATGTTATACACACTAACTTCAACGTAGGTCTCGTACAGGTCTTTATCATCATTCAAGGATATTTTAAATCTATACACTAAATCAACTCATTCAAGACCAAAATTCAAAACATGACATTTATATTCTTAATATGAATGTTCTTTACAAGTACACGTCCCATGAGGGTTGGACTAAGACAAACTACAACCATATGGGTTGACATTATTATTGTGGTACTTACAACCGAACGAGGGGGTATACTATAAGAGGTATCATCTCCACTCATGTGAGATAGTAAATTTGAAATACCATTAATACTACTTCCATCAAAGGGGTGTTTATTTATCTAAAGCCTCATTCTTCATTACTTGAAAATAAGCTAAGACACCAGCTTACCCAATCCAACATGCCTCTCCAACTATAGAATTATATTTAGAGAAGGATTCATGAGAGACTTACTGATCAAGTTTAACATATGAATAGGGTAAAATCCATCTATACTAAACACCTACAACTTTGAATAACCATAAGGACATGCCTTTTTATGGTTTATGAGATTACTGTAATAAGATTCGTAATTTCACCATGAATCAAAATGGACATTTGATGATGTAAAAAGTCTTCACCAACATCCATCAACACATTTTATACTAAGTCTTGTATATATTAACTTCAACACAAATACTAAAATATATTGGATGACATAGTTACATTATTCTATAATCATATAATAATCATGTACCCAGAAAATTATCTTTAATATAAAGAACTGCATTATTTTGAGGAACACGAAGAAAACTCCAGACAATTACAAAAATCATCATTGAATGATGATATTGTTTAATGTAAACTATATAGGTCCATATAAAATATGAAAATAAAAAATAATCATTCAAAGAAGAATTTTTTTGGAGAAAAATAAATGAATTATTTAATTAAAAATTAAAATGAGCATTTAGAAATTTCAAAAAATATGGTATTGGAATGATCCTACAATTCCCATGTACTTGTGATGAATCTATAAATGAAATTGATCTTCAATAGACTCCATTTGAATCTAGAAACTAAGGAATGATCAATTATTATCAGTGTCACGGTGAATTTGATGAGTGAATGAAGAATATTTAGATCCCCCAAATATAGGGATGATAACTTTAGGATGATGGATATGTAAGAGAAGTACTTAAGAGATGTAGGATAATTGAGTGGGGAGAAGTTCGTATGGAATTATAAATAGAAACCATCTTGCCCCCCCAAATGATATGGGGTCGGAGAATCATCCATCACCACCCCTAGTGTATCACAATCTCAACATAGGTGTGGTGCAATGTGGGTAACTAATATTTTATTTTCAAAACCAAAATAGGATGGATATCATGAATGTAACCCATATGAGGACATGGGTTACATGTTTTATCCATATAAACCATATTAAAAATAGAATATATGGATGACTTATCCCTTTAACCTACTTCTACCTCATACATAGCACTGGATTTGATAGATCATGTTAGTATTACAAATATGGATTTCAATTACGTTTGGTTTTTAAGTATATATTTGATAGATAACATTATTATGTGGTTGTAATGTAGATATGTGGTGGGGGTTATTCATGTTAGAAGGATGAAAAATGGTTGATGTCCTTCATGTTCCCAATAACCTACAATGATATGGATTTAATGTGTAGTTTTGATGTGGATATTGTATTTAGAATATGTTTATGATATGTGGATCTGCAGATAAGTTTTTATGCAGTTATATGGAAAGGGTAGAAGAAGATTACATATATTATTTGTCTGTAATAGATACCAGAACAACAGGGTAGTGGATAAATGGAAGCTTCATGACATATATTCTTTTTATGCATTTTTATAGTACTTTTATATGATATTGGGTGAGTATTTATTGGTTAGATTGGGTGATCGATGACTGAATATAGGTATATGCCTTTTATATTGATTATTTATAGTGGAATTTGTGTGATTCTTATATATTTCAATGAGAGGTTTTATATTGGATTCTACAAAGTACACTTGAATTTTAACACACATATATATATATATACATATTTTTATTGGTTTCTAATAGGTATTTAGTGACTGAGTTGGACATTAATATCATGAGGATTGATGTTTTTGCATGATTATTTGTAAAATAATTTTTTCTGGTATTTTATTTTAGATAACTTTATTATATATGACATTTAAATGTATTTTGGATCTGTTTTTATTGTATATTATATAAATTTTAATTGTGGTTTATTATTTATCAAGGGTTTATTAGATAAATACCAATAATTTTGCGTTTTGTACCCATCATGCTAGTTCGTAAACCATGACCTAATAGTTGAAGGTTTCAGGGCTTACACTCTTTTCACTGATGTCCATTGATGGGTTGTCAGTGGGGATGGTTCAGGGAATCATATTTTTCAAAATATATCAAATGAATAAATATCATAAGCCCTTGGTTTTGGAATTTCATAATCCATGATATAGGGACATCAGGAAATTACCAAATCCTATCATATTATAAGATTTGACTATATTGTTAATTCATATAATAAACATTTTTTTATGATGAGTTGTATATTATGATTCATATATTTTCTTAAAATTGATTCTATAATATGAACATTATGTGTAAGCCTTTGGGTTTTCTTCCACATAAGATATTAGTAATCACATACATTTCATATAATTAATAATATCATAGAATACGTTGAGTGTAAACATGATAATAGAGTTTGGTTGAGGGGATACAAGTGTTATAACCATATAATTAATTGAATATTTATTAACAATAATGAAAATTAAATAAGGATTTGGGAGAAAAATAGAGGCTTATACAAAGTAATGTAAAAGCATTGAAATGGTTTTCTAAGAACCAAATAATTTAGTCTCTTCTTATGAAGATATATTACCCTTCTTCATTTTTCACCTAAGAGGTACTAGAATACTATGGTTTCAAAGAGGTTCCTACACTATCATTGGGTGGTAGATGTCGACCGATAGATATATCATGATGGAAGGATCCCATTTGGTTCTTCTTAGTGTCCTTCGATAAATTCCTAATTAAATATCCAATATTCAACATGCATTGTTGAATGTTACAGAAGTTATTAATTTAAAATAATAGAGGGTTTTGGGGTTTTTTTTCATGGATGGTCTTGGTTTGGGGTTTATTGGTGACTTTTTATTCTTTAAAAAAATATATTCAATCCTTACAAACTCATCAGTGGCGTTATATCATTAAAAATTTTAAATTATTGACAATGTAATGTTTAAAATTAAGAGTAATAGATTACATATTTGGAATCATTATATATGATATATTTTTAAGAGACTTATGATAATGATTAGGTTATCATTATAAGTGATATTACCAAACCATATGGTATATATTATTGTAAGAGCATAAATATTATAAATTCATCTCTTTTTGATATATTTTTATCAATGATATATCTAGAGAAATTGCATAAAAATGATAATTTCTAATTTTAGGTTCATTAAAAAAACATCATATCACTAAGGTGATACAAGAATTTTCATAAGCAAGGATTATTATTGACTAGATATGATATATGATATCATAAATTATGAAACACAATATTTAGTCTAAATAATTATTGATAGCACTGGGATAATGCATCATGGGTTAATGATTGTTAATCGTAAAATAAAATATATGTTATAGTTTATCATATATTATGAGATAATGTATATCAACAAATAAAATTTGTAGAAAACATTCATTTTTCTTAATTTTAAATTACTAATATAATTATATAAGTTATAAAATTTTTAAAAAATTATGTAAAAAAATAATTTTTGAACACTTCATTATTGTTTAAAGTGTTTAAAAATTAATTATTCTCAAAATAATTTTTTATAAATTTATTTGATGATGGTTTAAATAAAAATAAATATATAATATTATTATTATGTAAAATTTATACATAATATAAATTAAGGATAAAATGTTTATATTAAATATATCATATAATAATGAAAATTTAGTATAAAAGGATAATTTTAAGTAGTTCATAATTTAAATAAATATGAAGTGATTATATTTATTTAATTATAAAATATCAATAATGAATAAAAAAATTAGGATGTTCCTGTAATTTCTAAAATTATGAATTGTTCATAAATATATATATCATGTTTATATCTATAAATTCTTAGTTTATTTAATTTTATTACCATATTTATTATCAAATAGAAGTTTTATATTATGAAAGAATCTGTTCTTTGGCTTACGGTGTATAACTCTTTTTATAATTTATTATACAAGAATTTAAGGAGTTATAAGATAGCTGTGATATATTATTTAGTTTTTTTATACCTTGAAATTTACTTGTATTGGGATATGACCTTTAATTAATAATGTAATTACATTATATATATATATATATATAATGTTTTATAAATGTGATGAAATTGAGAATAAATTTTGTTTAAATAACATTAATTACAAAGATTTTAGAGTCATAATACTCTCTGACCCATGATTTTAGAATTTTTCAAGAAAATTACAGGTTGGATGACTATTAGTACTTGATTTATCTAATTAGAAATTTTGGTTTTATATGTTTCTATTCATTTACATTTAATAGTTTCATGTATCTTATTCATAGGATTGATTTCGATATGTATAAATAATATTGTCTTTTTCATTTGGATTAGTTACATTTGATTTGATTATGATAATGACTTAAAAATCATTATGGTTTGAATATATTCAATTTTTGGAAGGACAATGACTCAATAATAAACCATTAGATATATGAATACATGTAAATGAAAAACAACACATGTCATGGTTAGATAAAAACTCTTTAAAATACATTGTGCATGATTCATTCGCAGGTAAACACATTTCAATTCATCCAACCATGTATGTCATGCTAATATTGGGATCCCTGGGATTATCTTGTCTGTGGAATGAATATTATAGGTTACCCTAATCAGATAACATTCCTATATATAGTGTGATCATTAGGTCAAACATAGATTGTAAGATCGAGTCAGATTAGAATATTGTTTGAATAACGTTGTGTGAATCAATATAATGGATTGGGATAAAATCATATCCTTTCTAATATCCAATACTAATATCAAATATGAATAACATGATTTTCTTTATAAATATCCATGTGATAAAAAACAATATAAATAATACCAATTCATAGTTAAATATAGATATTTTCCCACTAATGGATATAATGAAACTAAAAAGGGTCATCATTTTAATGGTAGAACATTTCATAGTTAAATATAGATATTTTCCCACTATTGGATATAATAAAATATTCTGTAGTAGATATATGGAATAATATTCATCATCAAATATTCCATTGAGATCAATCCCCGAGTAGTGACAAAAAAATAGAAAAAAAACAAATAATATTATTATCCAGGACGGAAAAAATTCCAAAATTTTGAGCTATACCTTTCTATGTAAAAAAAATGTTGGTGTTACTCAAGATATCAATTTAGATTCATATGAGATTCAAAAATGAAATGAGAAATGTTTCAAACAAAAATTCATGATAGTAGACTAAAGAAAATTTTCTTTCAACTCATATCGTTTGTACGATTATGTAATTTAATGACTTGGAGAGACTCGAGGTTTCTTTTAAGAATTATTTAATATATGTAATTAATTATAAAATTATCACTATAATTAATCTAATAGTTTTAAGAATCTCAATAAAAGTTTACCCTATTTTTTAAATTTTTTTAGAATATATGAAATGGGTTCGATATGATCAGGTTCTAGTGTTTTACTAATAGTAAAAATGGGAAACAATTATAACCATAAAATGAAAATCTACTAGAAATTCAACCATGTATCTTCAAGTACACAATTAATGTTGTTGAATCCTAATTGATGAGTAAGGATGTACGGGAAATGTTCCGATTATAATAATATTTTTTATATGACATGAAGAGGTTATAGATAAATTTTGGAGGTATTACTTTGGGTATTATTGTTATAGAAATCAATTCTTTTAATTTGAAGAGTATATGGTACCAAATTAATACATTAATTTTTTTTAATATATAATAGTTCTAAATCAAGGAATGATTCATTGGATCTTGTAGTTTTCATTCATAAAATGTTTTAAATGTTTATACTATTGATATTTATAATGTAAAAGTGTATTTTGGGCTTTGATGAATCTAAATAAATGATATGTATAGTTATCTCATTTTTATTACATGATAAAATAATTTTTTTTAATAAAAGATTAAATATGAATAAAATAATAAGATAAAATTGATATATGTTTCATCAATCTATATAATATGTTTTAAAACAAGATAATGATAAAAATTATTAATCCATGATAAAAGAGGTTATATATTTTTATTTGAAAATATCTGAGTGAAAGAGACCCGACAAACCATTTGTTGATATTTTTTAATGATCAAGTTAATCATTTTATAAAACTAAAATAAAATATAATACCATCTGGGGTATGATTGTTACATGATTATTTTTTATGTATTCAAAATTAATGATAATATGCATTATTTATTGAAAATAAATTCATTTAGTGTATCTTAGCATGATTTTCTAGAGAGAATAAAAATATATATGAGGAATGTGGGAATATATTTTGACATGTATAATCTAAAATTATAAAAAATAAATTATTATATTGATTATGATTCAAAGTGAATATCACATTATCTCCTTAAGAAGTTTAGAATATGTTGGTAAATAAATATAATGTAAAGAGTTACTTTTATTTACCAATTTGATCTTAATGGAAGAGTTTTATTAGTATGGTTTGAGAGATGAAGATGATTCACCTAAAAAATCATTCAATAGACAATTTATGTTACCAGTATTATAAAATTTCATTTTGGTAAGAAATTTAGTTTGAATACATGGATAAATGAGTTGAACACTGAGAATATGATTCTTAAATATCACTATTAATAAAATGGAATTTTTTTCATAGTTTATACTCATTGATGGATTTTATTGGGGGTTGTCACAACCCGTCCTCGGGACCCTTGCCGTGACTACCCCAATCCCTCCTTCCATAGGCCAGGGGCTGGCGACTAGCACCAAAGGTGTACATCCCGATATAAGGGAAGGCATTGCCTTTATGTAAGAAAACAAACACCACAAAGTATGCAAGCTGAAGTAAACACTATGTAAACTGCGTACAAAAGTAAGTGCTGGAAAGTAAATGGGCCAGTATAAAAACCCAACTGAAAGTAAAGTACAACTGAAAATAGAGTACACCAGCAAAAAAGTAAAGCAGTAACACCAATCTGTCCTATGGAAATCCCACCTGAAGGGTGGGTAGAGGTAGTCTCCTCCGCTCCTCGGCTCCAGTCGTCCGCTCCGTGTACGTCTCGTCCAGTGATCCAACTCCAGGTATCGTCCACATCCACAAGCTCCTACCTCGATCAGCGATGTCTGTCATCTGTATCCAACACTACGTAGTGCGGGCATAGCCCGTGTAGGGGTGAGTATACTATACTCAGTAGGGATCCCGAGACCCCCGAAGTTCTACCAGAATCCACGAAGGATAAACCACAATGGAATGATACAATCACAGAGTAACAACCAACTCTACTTAGGTATATCCCCATACATATACCTAAGTCATCAATTCCAGTTCGGCTCCAGTATCCGAGCCCAAGTTCAATCTAGTCCTCACAACAAAGTAAAACCCAATCCACATAGGAAAGCACAACCCAATCCACACAAGAAAGCAAGTCAATCATATTGAAGATAATGATCGAATTTCAAGACTCAGCTCATGCATGCATACACTTCGTAAGGTGATAGAGATGATCAAATGTATCCACTGATTCATCTAAGCTATCAGACCCACATAGGATATAAGACCAGCTAAGCTGTCAGACCCATAAAGGATACAAGACCAGCTACTCTTCCAGACCCATATAGGATACAACTACAGAGTCAAAAACTGTCGGACACACATAGGATACAAGAAGAGTATTCAAATAATTCTGGACCCACATAGGATACAATAACAATAGTTATCATCATTGAACCCACGGAGGATTAGCGTACGGTCTTTGTCGCTACTGAACCCACAGAGGATCCCAATACAGTGGTCATCAACATCGCAATCGGAGCCAGCTCTAGGGTTCCTGCACACAACACGCTCGTTTCCAAGAGGGTCTGCTCCACGAGACAAGGGGTCGATGCATCACCTATCACAAGGTCCCGAGTTGATGTATCACATAGTTATGTCTCGTCAAAAAGAACTCAACGCGATAGACGACACATTAATCGGATGCCCGGTCTGAGAGTTATGGGCTTTTTCGTCTGAGTGGCCCAGTTGGTTTTTAAGCCCAAACAAACCTGACCGTACTCAATTTGAATCCAAACCTTGAGCGGAGAAAGAAAAAAGAACTGTATCACTAAGGGGAAATCGACAAGGTCGACGGCACGTCAATCAGACGGTTGGAGCTCATGTTATAAGCGTTCCGCTCCGAGGGCCCGTTGGCTTCATGTCCGAACCAACCCTGCCATACACAAAGTTCTCCGAAACATTGAGTGTATTATACCAAAACGACCGTCTCGATACAAGGATAGCTACTCACCTTACGGTGTGTTGATCGGAGGTCTGTAGCCCATGTTATGGGTGTTTGAACAGATCTATCTTGAAATAGTGGGTTCGGGCCCGGTCCGACATAGCCCGATACCCATTGGGTCGACCTAAACCAGGGCGACCCGACCCATGTCTGGGTCTGGACCGTTAGGGCACGGCCCGACCAGGATGGTGTGGCCCGGGCCAGCATGGGCGACCCGGTCCAGCACGGGCGTCCCGTCCCAACGCGGGTGGTCAAGCCCAGCGCGGGCTCGGCACAGCGCGGCCCGGCCCGGCGTGGCCGGTCTGGCCTTGTGTGCTATGTGAACACAGAAGGGGGGTGATGCCTCCCTGTTTTCCTAAAAACGCGGACCCATGTTGTTTCCCCTAGGTGCGCTTTCCGGGGGTTATGAGCCCGGACTTCCCGAATCGGCTGACCATAATGGCCGGCCGGAGTCACAGCAGGACCTGCTGGTCCCGCCTCTTGGAGCACCGGCGGCCAACAATGTCTGGCCACCCTCCTCTGCACCACCGTGGCCCCTGTCGGACCGTAGCAGCACAATGGCTCCTCTCCCATCTTTTGCGGGCCGCCCTTGGCCGCGGCTTCCTTCGGCATCACCGTCGCAACGTGACGGCGCCACGCTCCTTCGTCGCGGCATGCTCCGGCCGAGGTTCCCTCGTTTCTGTGTGGTGATGTTGCATCGCGCCGCCTCCATTCCAAACCATGAGAATTCTCAACATAAAAAAGGGGAGGAGGGTCGACAGGGTTTGTGCGGTCCGACCCCCTCCCATTATATTGATAACAGGTGGACAAAAGAAAATTAACGATGAACTTCAAAGATAATACTAGAACGATGAAACAACCCCTACCTCGAATTAGTTCACAGAAAATGGCATCACGAGGTGAGGCTCTGTATACGTTCATAGAGAACGCCCGAGGATGAAGCGACATCTCCCTTTCTTTTATGTGGAGAGATGGTGGAACGACGTGTCAGTGTTCTTTGTGTTCTTTAAGGAGGAATATGATGTTCTTCAAAGTGTAGAACTCCCCCTCTCTCAATTCTCCACACAACACAACAACCCCTCCAAATAAAAAAAGCTACCCCTTATTTTATTTTTACTTTTCCAAATCATTCAAAATTCAAAAGATTATTTCATTTAATTAATTAAATATAGAGTGGTCAAAATTAAAAGAAGTGTTATGTTGGCACCATAAATGTGGAAGAGGAGTTAATGGAATTTGAAGGGTTGGAGCTCATGTGGGCCCCACCTCACTAAAATCCTATCAAGCGGAGTTAGAATTTTAGTGGGTCCCACCCCAACTCCCACACATGGGGTTTAACCACTATATGTGATATATAATTAGTAACACAATTTTATTTCTCCTTATACTTAATCCACAATTTTTAACAACTCTTCTTGAGCAAACACCACTCTTGTAAGGGTATTCTTAAGCAATTACCGGTGATGTGGTTTCGTTGGTTCTCTCGGATTTCTATTCCGAGAACCTGTTCAAATGTTAGACAAATCCCGCTCGTTCTTTCACTGAACGTACCTGAGATAAACTTCAAAAATTGTTTCCGGGCACACCAGGCCTCGGAATCAGGCTCCGTCAAAAACTGTGTACTCCTAAATACAAATAAAATTAAGAAACAATTTTCCTTAAAATTTATGGGTCTTTACATTACTCTCACCTTAGGGCTTTACGTCCCCATAAAGATACATCACAAACTCGGGAAATAAAGAAGGGTACTGAGAATACATCTGAGCCCCCCTCTCCCATGTGCTCTCCTAGAGGTTTCCGTACTGCCACCTAAGGTGCAAAAAATGTATCACCAATCCACGTAGGACCCACTCTTGTCGATCCTCGATCTCCACCAGGACCTCCGCAAAAGTCGCACCGCCATCAATGTCCAGCTCCCCATGGTCGATGATATGCCTCGGGTCGTGCACGTATCTTCTCAACTAAGATACGTGGAATACGCCGGGCACCCAGTGCAACTGAGGTGGAAGTGCCAGGCGATAATCCACCTCACCTATCCTGCTAAGAACGTGGAATGGTCCGATGAAGCGCAGAGACAACTTGTCGCCCTGAAAAAATCTCCATAATCCTTGTCGAGGTGAGACCCATAAGAAAACGTGGTCGCCATCCTCGAACTCTAGTGGTATCCGCCTCCTGTCAGCATAAGACTTCTATCATCTATGAGTTGTATTATCTACTCTTGGATGACCTGGACCTTCTCTGTCATGGCATGGACCATCTCGGGTCCCACAAGTGCTGACTCCCGAGGGTCTGTCCAGCACATAGGTTATCTGCAAGGTCAGTCGAACAATGCCTCGTATGGTGCCATCTCGATGGTGGAGTGGTAGCTATTGTTGTATGAAAACTCCACCAAAGGAAGGTGATCCTCCCATCCATGACCAAAGTCAAGGACACATGCACAGAGCATATCCTTGAGATTCTGAATGCTCCTCTCCGTCTGACCATCCGTCTGTGGGTAAAAGGCGGTGCTCAGGTGTACCTGCGTCCCAAATTCCTCTTGTAACCCATTCCGATGCCGGTATGTAAAGAGAGAATCTTGATCGGAGACGATAGATGATGGAACACCATGAAGTCGTACGATCTCTGAAACATAGAGGCGTCCCATGGTCTCCACTGAGCCCTGCTCTCTGATGGGTAAGAAGTTGGCCAACATTGTGAGTCGGTCAACGATCACCCAAATTGAGTCGTGTCCTCTGGAAGTATGTGGAAGCCCAGTCACGAAATTCATAGATATCTTGTACCACTTCCACTCCTAGACCTCCAAGGGATGTACCAAGCCTGCTGGTACCTGGTGCACCACCTTCACCTTCTGGCAGGTGAGGCATCAAGAAATGAACTCTCACAAAACCTTCTTCATACCTGACCACCAGTGTTGTCGTCTGAGATCCAGGTACATCTTCGTTACTCCTGGATGTACCGCTAATGGGGAAGTGTAGAACTCTCTCAGCACTACCTCTTGTAAAGCTGTGGGTACCATGGTATGTCCACTAAAATGGACAACATGATCTCCTATTATGGGGAATACATCAAGTGCCTATCCTGAGGAAATCTGTGCATGCAGTGTATCACATTCAACATCCCCACGCAATGCCTCTATGACCCGCTGAAGAAGTGGAGGAGTGACTGTGAGTGACCGAAGAAATGCTGCTCCATCTCTATCCATGAAGGATATCTTAAAAGCGGCTAGCTGCTCTGTCGCCTCTCCAAGAAGGTGAATTACTGTCCTCCTGCTGAGCGCATCGGCTACTACATTCCCCTTCCCAGGATTATAGACTATCTAAAAGTCATAGTCCTGGAGGAACTCGAGCCACCTCTACTGTCTGAGGTTCAGGTCCTTCTGAGAAAAGATGTACTAGAGACTCTGGTGGTCAGAGTGGACTATAAATCGCTCCCCCATCATATAGTGCCTCCACATCTTCAGAGCGAAGACCACTACTACTAACTCCAGGTCGTGGGTAGCGTAGTTCTGCTCATGCTGCCTCAACTATCATGATCCATAGGTGATCACTGCTCACTCCTGCATCAGGACACACCCGAGTCTTGTCCCTGATGCATCACTATAAACAACGTACCCCACTCCTTCCTCCGGTAGCCTCAAGATGGGTGCACTGGTCAATCTCTGTCTCATCCCCTGGAATCTCTGATGACATATATCTAACCACACGAAGTGGATACCCTTCTTCTTCAATGTTGTAAGTGGTTCTGCAACCCTGGAGAAGTCTGGTAAAAATCTCTGGTAGTACCCAGCCAATCCACGGAAACTCCACCCCTCCGTCACGCTCTGGGGTGGCTCCCAAGGTAGAATTTCCTTGATCTTCACAGGATCCACAGCAACTTTCGCCTCAAAGATGAATTGTCCTATGATGTGGACCTCACGTATCTAGAACTAAAACATCAAGAGATTACCATAAAGCTGGTTCTCTCGGAGTGCATCTAGGACAACCCGCAAATGGTAGGCGTGCTCCTCCTTAGTGGTCGAGTATATCAATATGTCTTCGATGAAGACTAAAAAAAATCGATCAAGGTAATGATGGAAGATACTATTTATGATACTCATGAACACTTCTAGAGCATTGGTTATACTGAAAGGCATAACCAAGAACTCATAGTGGCCATACCGACATCTGAAAGTCGTCTTCTGCACATCCTCGACTCGAACTATGAGCTGATGATAGCCTTACATGAGCTCTATCTTCGAGAACCACCGTGATCCCTTGATCTGATCGAAGAGGACATCAATACTCGGAAGCGGATTCATGTTCTTCACGGTCACCTGGTTTAGGCGACGGTAAACGACACACAGTCGCAATCTCCCATCCGCCTTGTTGGAGGACAATATCGGGGAAGCCCATGGTGAAACACTGGGTCGAATGAATCACTTGCCCTGCAAGTCCTCCACCTGTACTCGTAGCTCACGAATCTTAGAAAGAGCCATCCGATATTCTGGAGTAGATATCGGTGTTGTCTCAGGGTACAGCTCAATATAGAAGTCTACCTCTCTTTGAGGAGGTAGTCCTAGAACATCGTTAGGAAAGACATCCGCATACTGATCCACCACTACAGGAAAACACAAACTTCGCACGTCCACTGCTCCTAGAATATGGATAGACAACTGATGAGTGATCCTCTATACTCTCCTCTGCGTGAGTCCATCATGCGCTGCAAAGGCCCCCTTCTCGCCAGTGAAGGTGAACCCGCTCCCATCAGTGCGGACACACCGTACTTTGTGCCTAATATAGTCGATCTGGGCATGGACTGTAGATAACCAATCCATTCCGAATATGACGTCGTAAGGCCTCAACGCCTGTACAAGAAGATCCCAGCCAAATCTCTCGTCTCCTAGAGTAACCTCACACTATCTACACTAGTGCGTAATCACCGAGTCTGCTCCCGTAAGAGTCTCTATCCGTAAGGATAGAGCCAAAGGCTCCGTCGAATCTCCAAGATCTGAACAAGGGTAGCAGCAATGAAATAATGACTCTCTCCTCTGTCTATAAGAACTGCAGAAAGGGTAGAGTAGACATAAATAGTACCTCAAATAATCTCTGGTGCACCGTAGTCATAGGCCTCCACTGCCTGAAGCTGATCCTACTTCTGTCCGCCATCCCCAATGGTCGGGGTGGACCTCCTGGTGGTGGTGGTGGTAGAGCCTAAAAATGTGGTCAACTACCTGCAGCTTGGCTAGCTCCTCTTCCTTGTCTGGCTGCTCCCTGCGGACCACCATGGTCGATCCTCTGCCTCTGTCTCGGTGGTCCCTCAACTGTCTACTTTTCCACTGCATGACGGATTGGGCGGTCATTAGCCATGTGTCCCTATCTGCCGCAAGCGTAGAACTGTCTGCTTCTCGTAAGGCAGGATCTGCATAGTGTGCCCCACACCTCTGAGCAAGTATCCTGAGGTTGTTCGCCTGATGATCTGGTCCTCTTGGACCCCTTTGACATCTGTCGACTGTCAGCTGCAGAAGACTCCACTACATGACGCCCTACGACAGGTCTTGCTGCTAGTGTAGGCTCAGCAAGAAATCTCTCTACAAGAAAGGCTCGCTCCAGTACTACTACCTGTGTCAGAATATTGAGGGAGATCATTGATGCCCTGATCTCATGACACAGTCCTTGCTCAAAGGATTGGGCTCAGAAGAATGGGCCTCGTACCATGTCCATGGAGTAGCGCGATAGGTCGGTAAACCTCGTCGAGTACTAGGCTACTGTCATGCTGGCCTGCCACAACTGTAGTAGCTCCTGGATGTGCAACGCACGGAGGGTGTATGGAACAAACTCCGAGAGGAATAGGCTCTTGAAGTCCGTCCAAAGAAGAGATGTCTCATCGTGCACCTAGAGAATCAGGCTCCACAATCTACCTATTGCCACTTGAAGGAGACTCGCCGCAAGGATCACCATGAGGTCAGATGGTGTACCTGCTAATCTGAAAACTCATACAATAGCCTCCGGCCAATCCTCGGCTGCCTGAGGGTCCATCTCCCTGCCGAACCTCGGCAGTCTCTGATGCTGAAACGCGTGTAGTGCACTCAGGCGACGTGCACTCTCAACTGCTGGGGCTGGTGGCATCAGTGGCTCGGCGGGTAGAGGTACCACCAGTTCCTCCACTATAATGGGGCCATTCACCGAGGCCTCGTCACTCGGTGGGCTGCCGTCTTGCAGAAAGCTCGGAACCCTAGTTGGCTACCATCGTGGGTCTATCCTGAAAAGAGACAGGTGCGCCACGATAAATAAAGTATACCTGGTGAGCTGGCACAAAGTAATCCCAAATAAAACTTTGAAACACACGTGCAATCAATGTGTTAGTGCACTGAGTCGGAAATCAGAAGTAAGGGTCCTGGTGTATGGATATGTTCGTTGCTGCACCAACACTGGACTCCATGGACTGAGAACCACACTCAATACCCTTGACACTATTGCTTCACATAGAAGAACGATTAGATTCCCGAGTTCTTTTGTAGATCCTCCCTCTGATACCAATTTGTCATGACCTGTCCTCAAGACCTATGTCGTGACTACCCTAAGCCCGCCCTCCATAGGCTAGGGGTTGGTGACTAGCACCAAAGGCATAAATCCCGATATAAGGGAAGGAATTTCCTTTATGTAGGAAAACAAACACCACAGAGTATGCAAGATGAAGTAAACACTATGTAAACTGAGTATAAAAGTATGTGCTAGAATGTAAATGGGCCAGTACACAAACCCAACTGAAAGTAAAGAACAACTGAGAAGAGAGTACAGAGGCAGAAAATTAATGCAGCAACACTGAGCCGTCCTCTTGAAATACAACCTAAAGGGTGGGTAAAAGTAGTCTCTTCTACTCCTCGGCTCTAGCCGTCCGCTCCGTGTACGTCTCGTCCAATGATCCACCTCCAGGTACCGTATAGCTCCACGAGCTCCTACCTCAATCAGCATTGTCCGTCATCTGCATCCAACACAACGTAGTGCGGGCATAGCCCGCGCATGGGTGAGTATATGCTACTCAGTAGGGACACCGAGACCCCCGAAGGTCACCCAGAATCCACGAAGGATAAACCACAAAGGAATGATACAATAACAAAGTAAAAAAAACTCTACTTAGGTATATGACCATATATATACCTAAGTCATCAATTCCAGTTCGGCTCCAACATCCAAGACCACGTTCGATCTAGTCCACAAAGGACTGTACAACCCAATCCACACAGGAAAGCACATCCCAATCCACAAAGGAAAGAAAGTCAATAATATCGGAGATAATGATTGAAATTCAAGACTCAGATCACATAGGTATACAATTCGTAAGGTGATAGATATGATCATATGTAGCAACTGTTTTTCTAAGTTGTCGGACCCACATAGGATACAAGACCAGCTGAGCTGTCAGACCCACAAAGGATACAAGACTAGCTACTCTACCAGACCCACATAAAAAACAAGTACATAGTCGAATATTGTCGAACCCACATAAAATTCAAGAACAGTAGTAAAATACTGCCAGACCCACATAGGATACAAGAACAATAGTCGTCATCGTCGAACCCATGACGGAATCCAGTACAGTCGTCATCGTTGTCGAACCCATGGAGGATCCCAGTACAATGTTCATCTTCGTCGCAATCGCAACCTACTCTAGGGTTCCCGCACACAACACGCTCATTTTTAGGAGGGTTTGATCCCCAATCCAAGGGGTCAATACATCAACTGTGATGATGTCAGAGTTGATGTATCACAAAGTTCCATCTCATCAAAAGGAACTCAACGTGACAAACGACGTGTCAATCGGACGCCCAGACTGAGATTTATTGGTTTTTTCGTCCCAGGGGCCCGGTTGGTTTTTAAGATCAGTCCAACCCGACCATACTCCATATGCATCCAAAAATCGAGCGAAATAATCCAAAAGAACCGTCTCACTAGGAGGAAACCAAAAAGGTCGACGACACATCAATCGGACGTCTTAAGCACAAGTTATAAGCGTTTCCGCTCTGAGGGCCCGATTGGCATCGTGTACAAACCAACTCGGCCATACCAAAAGTTATCTGAAACCTTGATTATATTATACCGAAACTCCAGCCTCGGTCCAAGGATCGCTATGCAACTGATGGTGTGTCAATTGGAGGTCCGTAGCCCATGTTATGGGCGTCTGAACAGATCTGTCCTGAAGGAGGGGGTTCGGGCCCGGTCTGACCCAGCCCGATACCCCCTGGGTCGACCAGACCCGTATCCGGTTCCGGCCTATTAGGATGCGGCCCGGCCCTGCTGGCGCGGCCCAGCCCGGCGTGTGTGGCCCGGCCCGATGCGGGCATCCCGGCCCTGTGCGGGTCCCCACGCACTGAGCAGATGCGGAAGTGGGGTGCTGCCCCCTATTTTCCCGAAATGGAAGACACTTGTGGGGTCCACCGTAGGTGTGCAGGCCGGGCGTTACGGCCCCTAGACTTCTCGAATCGGCCTGCATTAATGGCCAGCCGGAGCCGCCACGGGTTCTTCTAGTCCCGCCTCCTGGAGTGCTGGCGGCCGGCGGAGTCCGGCCACCCTCCTCTTCACCGTCGCGGCCTTATGCCGTGACCCATGCCCGACCAGCACGGCGCGACGGCGCCGCGCCCCTCCATCACGGCCCGCCTTTGGCCGCGACTTCCTTCGGCTTCACTGATGCGTCGCGACGGCACTGCGCTCCTTCACCGCGGCCTGCTCTGGCTGGGGTTCCCTTGTTTCTGTGCGGTGTCGTTGCACCGTGCTGCCTCCATTCCAAACCACGACGGTGTTCAACATAAAAAGGGGAGGAGGTTCGGCCAGGTTTGTGTGGTCCGACCTCCTCCCGTTATATTGGTAACAGGAAGCCAAAAGAAAATTAACGATGAACGTCAAAGATATAACTAGAACGATGAAACAACCCTTAGCTCGAAGAATTTCGCGAAAAACGGCTTCGCGGGGTGAGGATCTGTATACGTTGAAGGAGATCGTCCGAGGAGGAAGCAGTGTCTCCATTTCTATGATGTGGATAGAAGATGGAACGACGTGTCGTTATTCTTCACATTTTTTAAAGACGAAGATGAAGTTCTCCAATGTGTAGAACTCTCCCACTCTCAATTCTCCAAACAACACATCAACCCCTCTGAATAAAATAAGCTACCCCTTAATTTATTTTTACTTTTCCAAACCTTTCAAAATTCAAAAGTTGAATTCATTTCATCAATTAAATATTGAGTTTTCCAAATTAAAATAAGTTTTATGATGGCACCATAAATGTGGAAGAGAAGTTAGGGGAATTTGAAGGGTTGGGGCTCGTGTGATCCCCACCTCACTAAAATCCTATCAAGAGGTCTTAGAATTTTAGTGGGTCCCACCCCAACTCCCACACATGGGGTTTAACCACTATAAGTGAAATAATATTTGTAACACAATTTTATTTCTCCTTATACCTAATCCACAATTTTTAACAACTCTTCCTGAGAAAACAGAACTCTAGTAAGGGTCTTCTTAAGAAATTAGCAGCGCTGCGGTTTCATTGGTGCCCTCAGATTTCGATTCCGAGCACCGGTTCAAAATTTAGACAAACCCGCTCGTTCGTTCACTGAACGTACAGGAGATAATCTTTAGATATTGATTCCGGGCACACCGGGCCTCAGAATTAGGCGTCATTAGAAACTATGTACTCGTAAAATCCCTAAAAAATTTCGAAAAAAATATTCATCATATTTACGGATCATTACAGGGGTATCAAATGTTCACATATAGATGTATAAATATTTACATTGATATGTAATGAGTTTAACAAAAATCTATTACCATAGAAAATATACGGCATATATGGGGGTCAAATATCTGTGATATGATTAGATGATATATTTTTTATGGTTTTATTATTATTATTAAATGATTTTACAAATATAAAATGAATCATTTTTTATAAAATATCATCTCAAATTTATTATTCTTTCACAAAGGATCCATATATTTTATTGAAGTGTAATGGTAATTTACCTCTCAATAAATGACATCAAGATATCCCTATGTGATATTCCTCATGTTGTATTATAGGGTATGATGAAATGATAAGGTTATCAGGAGTAGGTTTTCTTTTTTTATATTTGGAATTTTTATATTAGATGAAATAAGAGTTTTGTTTTATACATTCTCTACAGAGTATACAAAAAGTGTGTCATTCCCAATGTATTTAGTATACTAGGGGTGCATGATTTTTATTTGGATTTCCCCTATAATATTTGATATAAAAGTTAAATATCATGATTAATAATATAATTTCATACTATTTTTATGATATAATTAAGGCTAAATTAATAAGGGGTTGTTGGGTATGTTCTTGACGATATAATTAATTGATTTTAGTGAAGATGAAATTTATTCTCTTTTCCAAGAGTATGATTATTGGGCCCTCGATTGAGATATATTGATGAATTTTATAGTCGTTAATATATAAGTGATATTTTATATAATTATCTAGTATATAAGGGGTATGTGATGTACTCATCTATTATGGTGATTTTTTGTGTGTTTTATTATCCATATGTTTAGTATTTATATAGGAAATAATGAATATATGTCTAACTATAATGGATTTAAAAAGATTATTCCTTGTATGTATTTGATTACTTTGATAGAGGGAACTTTTGAAAATGAATTCTGGAATATTATATAAATAGATTACATAGTTATTGAGTTACATGTGTCTGATGGAGGTCGTGATAGATAATATTTTAGTTTTAGTAACATTGATACTTTTATTGAGGATACTCATTGTTTACATTTAATTCATAAAAATTTTATTTTTGAGGGTAAAATTTTATTCAATAATAATTGAAGCTGATGAAGGAAATGTGAATATTGAAATAATTGATGGAAAAAAAATCTCTTTTAGAAATATACAAACTAAAAATTATGTGTATCAGAGAAAGATGGACCCACATATAATAAGGGGAAATAATCATTGATATTGGATGTGGATTTGAAATTATAAAGGATGGAGTCCCAATTAATTATAAATCTAGAATTTGTGAGGAATTTCACATTCAATATGAAGGTAGATAAGACTATCACAGGTTTGATGAATGCATTGTCAAACAAGAATTAAATACTATCAACATTAAATAAGGTGTTCTAATTCATTGATTATTCAAATAAAATATTGGTCAAAAAATCCATTATCATCTCATAATAATCAGTTAAGTATTTGTTAAATAATTATATTCTTCGTATAGAGTGATTTTTTGATGAATTTCAAGCATTGTTTTTCGTATTATCACTACAATAATGTTAAGATTCAAAAGTAATCGTGATGTGATGTTCATTAAGAACATATAAATTTAAATTAAAAGAATATTGTGATCTGATCCTTAGTGAGTATATTCATTGAAGATATTGTCGTAATTTCTCTAGAAGTGTTATGAATGATGAAATTATGGGTAGATCATTCACTCATCGATACTTGAGTGGCTGGTAAAATATTAAGTGGTAGATCAAAAGATAAATTCAAAGGAGAAGGTACCACATCATTGAGTTGTGTGAATAAGGGATATGTAAATAATTATTTTAACAAAAGACAATAATATTTAAGTAATGATCCATTGAATACTACTTCAGAATGATTTAATAATGCACTGATTCTCAATGTGGATATGCCCATGAAGACTAATATTTTAGACATTGATGCGTATTTCCATTAAAAATGGAGAATGAATGACATTAATATTCTATTATAGAAAATTTTATTGACATACATATCACTAATTACAAACCTCATAATATTGTTAGATAAGGTGATGTGAAAATTAGTATCCAAATATAAATTTTTTGATATTGAATAATTAGGATATATTCATTGAATTTTAAAAAATAAAATATTCATTCGATATCATGATGATAATGGATATTATCCCACATATGTGAAGTGAGTTAGAAAATAAGAAAAGGTTCAATGGTTATATCATTAGGAGAGAGGAATAGAACAATTTATATGATAGATGATTTATATCATATAATGACTTATTTTAATTCGTAAATAAATAACAAATCATGCAATTATAGGATGAGTTCAATGAGTGAGAATGGTATGGACGTTCTAAGAGTAAAGGGTATTCAATTAGATATAAAATCAATAGAAAATGGATTATATAATGTTATTATTATAAAAAAATAGAGGAAATATACCTTTAAAAGGAAGAAAATTACCAAAGTTAAGAAAATTGGAGTTGATAAATTCTGATGTATGAATACCAATTCCAATAAATTATATTGGTGTATAAATTTAGTAACATACATTAATTAAAATCATGAAACAAAAGGCCTGAATTTATTTTTTTAAATTATGTTTTATGTTTTTAATATACTTCATAAATGTGAGAGACTTATATATTATTTTATAGGGGTGAATGTGAATTGTTCCTGATAAAACAGTGGCAGTGAGTACGATAGCGAAGAGCTTAAATAGTTTTATGTAAAAAATGGAATTAATATAGGTGATGTGATTCCTAGAAAACTAGAATAAAATGGTTCCACTGAATGGATAAATATAAGTTTGGTAGAAAATTCCATGATTAGGATTCTATATCATGAATTACCTATAGTTTGTTTTTGGACTGAAGTTATTAATATGTTTGAATACATGACATATCGTGATCCTTCAATACCTTTGAGAGTGGAAAACCCATAGAAGTATGAATTATAAAGAAATTAAATATTTCATATTTAATGGTGTTTGGTATTATATCATATATTCTTATTGAATCACATTACATGGATAAAATAGAATCTAACTCTTATGAAGTCTTGTCCATTGTACATGGAAATGAACAGCTTAGTTATTTCTTCTTAGGTGATGAATATATAAATATCATTAAATTTTGAAATTTAATTTTTCATTAACATTTCTTTTACAAGGATATACATGATGTTACATTTTATAATGGTTGAAATAATCTAATATGATATGAAAATGTTAATCTGAAATGTGTCCTAGAGAAAGAAATTTTATATGCTGGGAATCCATCGGTGAACTCGAGTACAAAGTTACCCATTAATATGTCAATGTGGGAACATAAGCCACTAAAAATATTTGAATAATATATTTATTAATTTGTTTCACGATAGTTTTTGGAGAACTTGAATGTAATGACGAAATATTTAGTGTGAAGGATTCATGAAAGTTGGAGTAATCAATGAAAGATGAAATTTAATCATTTCATGGTAATGATACATAAGAAGTTGCTACATTGACCTAAGGGAATAAGGAATTACATAAAAATAATTTTTATACCAGTTCATAAAAAACGTGATGGAAGTAGAAGGTATAAAGAAAGGCTAGTCATGAAAGGATTTCTATATAAGAGGGTGTTGATTTAACTAATTTTTGTCTCATGTTCATACTCTTTCCACTATCAATGTTTTGTTTAGAATTATATATATATAGGGATAATATTTATCACAATGAGATGTGAAGACCACATTAAATCATGGATTGTTGGAATAATATATCATCATCTTGAAACATGATTAGTTTATTGAGTTTATAAAAGTGAATTTCCTTTATAAACCTAACTAGATTCTATATGGGAAGAAATATGAAACAAGGAAATGGAATAAAAAATTCAATTCATTAATGGAAAATAATTATTAAATAATGGGACATGGATAATATTTCATATTTAAAATATTATGGTAATTAATATATCATATTATTATTATATATCGATGATATAATCAATTATAGGGGATGCAATTAAAAGGATAAAACTGTTTAAGATGAATATATCTATTGAATAAGAATTTAATTATCTTACTAAGGAAAATAGGATTCCTGGGATGATGATTATATGAGACCCTATTGTTTTTAAACATAATTATAACAAAATAATCCTATGTGGGGAATGTTTTTATCAATTTCAATATTATGTAGTAAAAACAATTTTTTATTACTCCTGAAATTCGCATTATGTTATTGAAGGAGAAGTCACTAAAGATATATGATGAATGTGACTACATGGAGAAAAACACTTATTCATTAGTTATATAGAGATTTATTTAAGACATTTCATTCAATTGACTATAAAAAGACATTTATTTATAGTTTTTAGTTTGTACTTAGAAAATATAGGAATATAACATAGAAGGTTTTGAAGTGGGTGATGTGATACTTGAAGTGCAGAATGGATGTGTCTTTTTTACTTCAATGATATGATTCTATTATAGGAATATTTTTATATTAAATTGGATGGTCGAATTGGGAGGAGATATTCGTTATAGAATGATTACTACATGACATGTTTATAAATATGGAGGGAAAACAGTGAGTTATGTGTCAAAAAAACAAAATAATTTGGTATTGTTGACAAAACAGAGAAAATATGTGGTTGTTATTGAATAATTTAATATTAGGATATCGATGAGGAGTTTTTTTATGGAGTTATATTGGGTGGAAAAGGGAATGTGTTCAATTCTTTTATCTTGAGTGAAATACATCTTTTAATGAATAGCGTTTTCCATTATAATTTGAAGAATATTTTGGTGAAATACAATTACATTAAAGGATTTTAAATGGATGTATAATTGAATTTAAGGAAGGTTCACTAATCCCTAAATCTAGAAAACATTATGACGAAGGTAATAGTCATTTAGAAATTGTGGCATTTTTCTGCATGAGATGAACATTAGATATGACTATGAAATCCACAAAACATGAACTATTGATGGTGGATATTTTTTAGGTCGGTATATTTGAAACCAGTCTCTGAATGAGAGAATTTTGTGGTGTGATTATCATAATTTGATGCAGAATAGACATTAAAATTATCCTCAACACCTTCATTCTTTATCAGTGCTATGGTTATTGAGGAATTATATGGGTATGTAAACCCTATCAAACTTGTGGTTTGAGGTTGGATTCATCTGAAAATGAATTTATATAATAATGTAGGTAAAATATAGATTTTTTACTATAAAATAGAACATGGATCATATAGAATGATATTCATAATTTAAAGCTTCACATGTGGTTCATTTGAGGTCAGAGAAATAAATGTTTCATTTATGATGCACGTGGATATGTAGAGGTCATATTTTCCCATTGATTCACACATAGAGGATCTGAATATATTTTTAAAAAAAGGGAATTTCAGCATTGAAAATTTATATCATACTATTTTCTAAATTTAACTTTTTTGGACATTAGAATTGGGTTTTTGTATCTATTGTACTGATCTAATTTTATCTCTCCCCTGAAATAGTGAATAATTTCCATGTTCATAGATGTATGATATTCTTTCTAAACCACATAAATCAATTTTTTTTCAATCCATTTTCATTTTTTTGTTCTCTAATTTTCAAAGAAAAAAAATTATAATATCATGAATTACTGATAAATTATGAAATTTCTAGGTCAATGAATGAAAGGATATGGGATCATCATTGAGTTCTCTATAAATTTATCAAAGGTTATGAAAATGGATTTCAATCTTATTTTCAATATTGTTAGCTCAAATTTCTATTCCCAATATTCTTTTTCCCAAAGAGATACTAGCATATAATGGGGTAAAGGAGAACCTCATCCATGTATTGGGTGACATAGGTTTTTCCATGGATACAACCTAAAGTAAGAAGTGAATTGGATACTTGTTAAGGATATTTATTAAATGTTTTATTAAGGACACAAGTTGTGACCATCTACATTGTAAGGTACGCACACATGTTCTTCAATTTCATATATGATTTAAGTTTCATATATTAGGGATCTTTGGTTATGGTTTCTTATTGTATTCAGGTTCTTGAATACATTATATTTGAACATAGATAACCATTAGGGGAATCAGATCCATTATATGAGTAATGATTATTAAAATCATTTTTAGATTTAAGAAACAATGTATTTTTAATAGGATGTCATAGTATACAATATATATTTTTAAAATAGATATCATAATTTCTATTGTAAAACCCATATAAATTTTTTGTGTGCAGAGATTTAAAATATAGGATCTTATAATATATTATTGGGATCCCACCATATAATATGTGATATCATAGTGCGTGGTCTGGTGTGAACCATCAGTTTTAAAAATGTAGAGAAATATGATATAGGGTTTCATCATGGAAAATAGTAATAATATGAACATTTGATGGAGTGAAAAATAGATCATTGTGTCATAATACTGATAATAACAATATTCATCAAATATAACACCCCAAAACTGAAGTTTATATAAATGATTTTCAATTTTTTATTGTCAAGTATTATAACATCATACCTTATGATTGAAAATTCAATTATTAAATAAGATTAATGGAGTTAAATAAAAAATCATGTGCCACTATTCCCCAATCATATAACATGATATAATTTATATAATTAAATATGATAAATGGACTAATTTTATTTCTATATTTATTCAATAATAAATTGAAATATTTTATTTAATTTTTTTATATGTTATGGAAAAAAATTTGGTTATTTATAAATTTATAATGTGTTAAAAAATTAATTAATAAAGAATTTTTTATAAGTGTCTGTGAAAAATTTAATAATCAAATATACATTATTTATATTTTAATATTGAGTTAGCTTTGATTTATATGGTATGAATTATAATCAAGGAATGGAATTTTTATATAAAAATTAATAGTAATTTATAAAATTAATATAAATAATAGAATAATGTAAAATAAATTAGATTTTATATTTAATTGGGACATTTTAATATTTATTATTTTTAATTGTTATAATTGAAGAACTTATTTATGATTTTTTTAAAACATATCAAAAATAATATTTGATAAATTGATATGATCCATTTTTCATAATATAAAATATATAATGTTTTGATTATGTAAAATATTTACATAATATAAGTTAAAAATTAAATTTTAATATTTCAAATATCATATATTTATGAAAATTAAATATAAAGTATAATATATAGTATTTATTATTGGAAACAAAATATAAATAATTTTTATTCATATTATTAAGGATTTTTTATTATGCATTGGATCATTAATAAGTGTTTCTAATTTCATTATTTATTTATGAATCATTAATAAATTTTTATCTCATGTATAAATTTATAACTTTTAAATTTATTTAGTATAAATAAATTAATAATTGTAAATAAAATTTTTACACTATGAATGGATGTTCTCATCAGTTTAAAGTGACTATTTTCTTTTATATATTATCATACATGAATTTAAGAAGATATATTCTTTGTATGGAAATTTGTATATTTTTCATCTACAATGAATTTGGATTATTAAATGTTATGAGCTTGAATTAAGAAGTAAAAAATAGTTTATACATATCATGTGATATAATTCTAATAGAATTGAGGCATATCTAGAGTAATAAAACAGGGTAGAGGAAAATTGTGTTAGCTCAGTTACACTTCCATTATATTAGGATCTAGGAAATTTGGGGTTGGATAATTTTTTATCAATTCTAAATCTTTTGTGGATAATTTGTTTCATGTAATTTTAATAATTTACATTAAACTTTTCAACATACCAGATGCATGGATTGAATTTGGATATCTGTCAACATAGTTGTCTTTTATGTTAGGATAATAACACAATCTCTGAGTTGGGTAAAGTGTTGTATATTAATATTGTTTAAATATATTAATTTTTTTTTAGGAAGATGATTTAGAAACTATATCATTATAATAATTCATACATGTAATGATAATGCACAATATTTGAAGTAAATATAATAAAATACCCTGAAAATACATTGTACTAGATTCCTTCCAATTTGAACGCATATAATTATCTCAATCAATAAACCATAGAGGTTCATACCAATGAAAGTTGAATGGGGATTATCTTGTCTAAGTTTTAGTGGAAATGGATAAAACTAAGAGTTAGGTAACTAAATCTTGCTTTGATTTATTATCACACATAGTTGGGATATCCTAAGAATTAGGATACCATTGGAATATATTTGAGAATATCTATATGATAGATTAGGATAAATAGTTATCCACTTAATTATCCATGAATAATATATAATATGATTATCATAATGACCTACCGGTTTAGCTAAGTGGGGAGAGGAACACCAATAAAGACCAATTTATTAGGGAAATGTAGAAATTTTGAAACTAATTAATTTTAAGGTGTTTTAATATGTCAAAAATTTAATGGGGAAATATTTAATAAATATTTTTATTAAATTACTATAAAACACGTTGATCATATCATAAACTACTCTATTTTCATTAAAATTTCATCTTCATCATCAAACATGATATTTATATCAATCCCTGAGAAGGGAAATATTAATGGAAGAAATTGTTAGACCTAAATCCATTGGGTCACTAAGAGGGTGAGGGGATGGATCATTGATCCATCTTATATTAGATATTGTCCCCTTTTATCTAAACCATTGGAACTTACAAAATATCTTGATACAATCAATGTTTTACCATAGTCTAACATTCATGGTTAGTAATAATAGTAAAATTGAAATCAAAAAATATTTGCAATCTATGTATGAATGTCCTACATGTATCTATATTGTTTGTGCCCCACAATATGAATTATCCACAATCAATAATAAGAATTTAAAACATAGAGTCCACTCTGACCTCCATCACAAATAGAGACCACAATCAGATATAAATAATCATAAAAAATATTTAACATGAAATGCATCTTTCATTCGGTTTTCTTCTACATCACTAGATTTTGATCCTCCTCCACGATTAGATAGATCAGTAAGTATGAAAATATACATCCTAAAGAACATCAGTAGTACTGCTGGTCTTGAGGATCCACATAGATAAATAATGGTCAATAACTTCCTTAGTTTCCATGAATTCTTGGTTACAAATATGTTTCCATTATTACTCAATAGAAACATAATTAATCTTCATCCCCCTCTATGATATATATATGTGTATCTAGTTCTCATAATTCTCACAGGGTGTGAAAGTACACAATATTTATGTATTCACTCAATATTCTTCTACTTTCACCACATATACATATTAATTTACATTGAATATCATTTGAATATTTAGTTTCCATTTTTGTTTTGAAACTCCCTCAATATTCGATAGGTGTGCCCCCTGATTTAAATTTCCTTGATTTTCAATCAATAATTCTAATTTAAATCATCCACTGAATCATATATTTACTTATTCCTAATCCACTATGAAATTTGATAATATTAACTCTTTCAATATACTATAATACATAACATCATTTTTCTTTTCAACATGGACCTTACTACATGTGATTTTGAAGTTAATTTCATATTTTTCTTTATTCATATAGACATCTCAAATGTCTACAACTAATGCATATTTATGTTGAATTATTATGTTGATGTCTTATGATTATAACACATTTTTATGAAGATTCATTTACTTCACCATAAAATCCATACAATAAACCATGAAAAATTACGATATGGTAAATTTTATTTTATTTTCTAAATTAAATTCTTATGATTATGCTTTATGATATCTAGGAAAATCCTTATGATGAGAAACATTTCCAATTTTTTTTCATCAAATTCCATACATACTTAAAATTACTTATAGGATTCATCAAATAATCTTAATCCTGTCTAAATAAACAAAAACACATACACATAATATATATAGTGTCCAAACATACAACATAACATGTATTCTATTTCATTGATGAAAAGAAAATCAATCATCATATTGAAATCCTTGAAGATATAACACATAATATTTTTCCAAGAATAATCAAATTAATTACTAAAAACATATTTAAATATTGAAAATAAATTCAACAAATGAATTATGTATAAAAAAATATTCCCTTTTATATTAGTTTTAATTATCCCCATAGAAATCAAAATTAAACAAACAAGATCATTTATTTCCCCCTAATTTAAAATCAAATAAAAATGGTCATTGGGGATTTTCTCAACTCCTGAAAACAAACTATTCTCCTCCTTGTAATAAATAATTGATCTATAATTGAGAAAAATATTGAATCAATTGTTTTTTATTTTTCAATACGGTGAAGGAATTATACTCTATGTCTATTTGGGCTAACCCCGTGTAGAAAATAAAAAAAATATAACCATATTTTACAATGATATAGATATAAAAGCATGTGATATCAAAAACAATTTTACTTATTTATCAGAATCATGGGTATCATATATATCCTTATAATTCATTTCTATTTAATTTTTTGTAATATAAATATTCTGTGGGTTAGGTGGGAACCCTTACAAAACACCTATCATAAACCATCAAAAAATTATTGGAAAACCCCCAAAAATATGTGCTTTTATAATTAACCATAAAAACTAGATCAAACACAAAAATAAAAACTAACCAAATTCACCACCATGAGAGTGTAAGGGATATGATACATTAATATATCATTCTCTAGATAAATATGGTGGAAATCTACGGACCTAAATACTCTTCATGATGGATAGATATATCTTATATTTCTAGAATAGATCTCTTATATCCTTTTGAGGAAGAAGCTATAAACCCTTATAAAATTTAGATGTGATAAGATAAATAACCATTAAGTAATTATCCATATGGAATTTTTCTTGATAAACATCTCAAAAAATAAAAATAAACTTTGAAAAGAACCATTGTTGTCATGATTCATCAATTTTATATGGATGCCTTTCTTTAGACAATATGGCACACTTCTCCTTGTTTGGTTTTCTGTTGGTATTTGTTGTAGAGAATTCCAATGGATAATATCTATATTACTATAGTTAATAATACTTTTTTATTATAAAAATTATGTATAAATTAATTATCCCCTTCTTCACAATTTCTAGATTTCACATTAATGGTTTTGAGGATAGATATATTCTATTATTGTTTCACTTTTAGGTATCTACTGTGTGTTTTGGGACATAAATCTATGTTTTTAATGGGGGATACCATTACAATCCAATATTGTGAATGGATTCCTGGGAAAATGTTAATATGCATTCCTTCCTCACAACCTCTTCACTATCGTTGCAAATCGATCAATGTATACCACCGATGTTTTAAATTGCATTGCAATGACCTAAGAAAAATACTCTACATGAGTCTCTTCCTTACTCTCAGAAGAGAATGTATGTGTATCAAGATCCTTCTTAGAATAATTTTTATCCATGTAACCATCCAAATTACCATCCCCAAATTTTTTTACCTAATATTTTTTCCACCCATCCTCTAAAATTTTCAAACTATTATCTAATTTCACAAACTTTTTCTGAGTTACAATGCTAGAAGTATTATTTTGATTGTACTAGTAGTATTGGCCGGAAGAAAGAGCCATTGCACCCAGATCCTTATCATTATTCATTTTCCATTCATATTAATCATAATATGGGAGAATGGATTCCAGAAAAGAAATGTTCTCTGGAATATTTAAAATCTAGTAACATTCACTCCAATATAGTGCTTTAGTTCCACAAACATCTCATATATCAAAAAAAATATGAATCTTCAGGTGGAATGTATAAAACTCCTCCATTTTTTTGTTTTCATCGAACACCACCTCCCTTAAAAACATTTAATATAATCATAAAAAATGGTTATAAGTGTTATTTTCATACATAAAACTTTATATTCCATGGTATTTATCATTATTTTCAAAATTTATTTTTTCTCATTTCTCATGATATACTGATAACTCCATTTTCATTTTTCTCCTTCCCAACCGATGAATACATGATTATTATCGATTGAAGTTAAAACACCCTGAGTTTAAGAATTTTTTCCTCCCAAAAGCTACAAAATGAATTATCCATAAATTCAATATGATTTAGCATTAATAAAGAATGATATGATATAAGGAGGGGCCTTAATTGTTCCTTAGAGGCAGAACTGAGCCTGAGAGTTTCCACTCACCATAGAAATCCATTTTCCACTAAACTCGTCAATTATATTATTATTAAAACTCTGAAAGGATTTGTTTACAATTTATATTGCAAAAATTCATTCAATTTAGTAATTTTATTCATCTTATAAGTCAAAGTAATTTCATTTACTATTTATATCATTAGTAATTACAAAAATTCTTTTTGGGATGGATGGATAGACATATATTTAATCATGAAATTCCAAATATTTCCAAACCAAACACAGAGATTCTATTCGATCATCAGGTACCCACTTATTGATTATTATAAAGTTAAACATGAATTTACCTCTATTTCCAATTATTTTCCTTTGACATCATTGTTTTATTATGGTTTATCCATTTGTTTTTCCCTATCTAGTAGGTTGATTCAAATAACTAGGCACAACATCTACATATATTATATTTATATAGTATTATCATTTATTTTATTAGTAGTAAACGATTTTATTTTGACATCATATGAAACATATCCATATATTTTAGCCAATCATACCTTGGAAAAATGACTTTTCATACCACATGTATCGTACAACATTTAAAAACATCAAAATATATTGTGGTTTTGTAAATTTTATTGTAGTCAGTGTCATAAATTTATTCCTTTGAGATTTTTGTCTCACTTTTACATCATACCACCATCTTATGTATTTCAAATTCCAATGAAAAGAATTATAAATCCAATAAAAATATTAGTTTTTCATACCTTTCACAACACCAGTAATAAACTCTGAAATTTTATCATCCATTTTGATTGTGAATCTTTTTAGAATTTAATTGGGATTGTAGTCAATAAGATTAATCTTTATATTTTGGTGGGGAAGATACATTGTTTTATATATTTCATACCTTAATTAGGAATAGTATATCTTATGAAAAAAATGATTTTCATTGCCTCTTACACATATAGTGTTAGAAATAAAATATTTACAATGAAAAATAGTAGGTGAATATTTCACTTTTCATTTGGATCCCATCAACACACTAACATGGAATGTTTCATCTTTAATCTAAAAAACATTTTAAAGTCTAAAAAGAGTTTCATAATGTAACACCCCAAGAATTCATAGTGTGTTATTTCTTCAAAATAATTCCATAACTTGCACTACACGCAACACCGAGTTCAATTACACCATGACAAGCCGTTCAAAAGAGGTTATGAATAGTATTAACTAAATTTTAAACTTTATATAATCCTTATAATTTTAGAATCCATATTATGAGTTTCTTAGACATAATGTAAGAACAAATTCATTTTCAGTATTGCACTTTTACCAACTTTTAATGGTGAACCCTTTTTAAATAAAATATTTTAAACTTTTTGACTAAATGCGGACATCAAAAAAAATTTAAAATGAAACATCCCAGGCTTCCACGGTACGCTTTCCTTTGAATATTACAGTAGTGTTTGTTGTACACAACTTCGAGTTCTAACACACACCACAACCAATCAAACTAGCCGTTATGAATAATAATACCTACTTTTTGAAATTATATATATTTTATATTTCAAAATGGACTTCATTTTTGGATTCGGAATATCTAATTTAGCCTAAGGTGAAATTTTGGTACTTTTTGGATAACTTAAATATTTTGATGAATAGTGAAAATTACTAAATTTTAATTAAAAACAATTTTTTTTAATAAAAATAATTAGTATTGATAAATTATGAATTTGAGTGGTTTTAAAGTATATTTAGAATATATTTTTACAATTTAATATAATGTTGGTCATTGGAAGTAATTTTACAATTAAACCGAACATAAACAAGTGTCAATCTTTTGATAGTTATTATCTCTTAAAAACACGCTTTTTGTTTTGACAGCGGGAATTAATTTTAAATTAATTTCTGCCACTTCTGTGTTTTGAATTTAGAAAAATGGATTCCATATTTGAAATCAGGATGTTCAAATTGTGTAAATAGGTAACTTTTATTTTTAGACATTTTGAATAATTACTGCGGTAAATATTTTATTTACCATGGTTATGGGTAAATCCGGTAAATAAGGGTTAAAAAATAATATTATAATAATACCAAATTTCCCTAAAACGTGTACTAGCCTTATTGGTTGATACATGTTCGGACATAGGCATATTTGGGTCGATTTTGGGACCCCATGGTGCCACTTGTAGGTGATAGGGACACTTTATTTTAATTAAGTGAAAATGAATACAAAAATGACACAAGAATATATCTTTTAACAAAACAATTTTTACATAGGGTTATATATGTTGTATTTTTTATTATAAATATTAATTATAAAGATAAAAAGATTTCCTACATAATTATATTTTATTTATAATTTTTAGACATTAAATAATTTAATTTATTTATGACACAATGATGATGAAGTAATTACTATAATAGTGAAAAATAAAAATAATTGATATTATAAATACACAAATAAATATAATATGAAACTTTTAATGAATTACACTAATTTTCTAGGATAATATGACATATTAGGATTTATTTAATTAGCTTTTTTTGAATTAATAATTCTTTTATGAGTTTCACAAAAATCAACTATTGAATAGTGTCAAAATTGACATAAAAGAGTTTTTAAAACAAATATTATATTATTAATTGATATTAAATTCCTAAAATTCTAAGTATCGGCCAAGAGACTTATATATTGATAGGTGTATCATTAAATGACCACTTTGGGGTCTCTTGGATGTATATGGTAAGGTTATTAACCATATAATATAAAAATACAAAGAGACATTGTAAAAGTGAAACTAATTAACTTAGCGTTAATACTTAAAGATAAGGTTAATATAAGTACCCAAACCTGTCTAAATTCTATTGGTTGAGTATTTTTCGACCTATCCCCACCTTAACCTTCGAATAATCAACATTGGAGCCATTAGAAACCTAATATGAATTTATTATAAACTAATATTTCTAGCTTTTCCAAAGGTGCCCCTCACCCCTCTTATAAAAGGGTACTCCTCCTTCTCATTTCCTCACACCTTCAAAACCTTTTGGTTTGGCAAAACTCTGCCCAAATACTCTCCCAACTTCCCTCACTACAACCTAGAGTCCTTAGTTTGATCAGAAATCCAACCTAAGGAGCCCTTTTGATCAAATCAAAAGGAAGAACCCGAAGAAGAGGTAATGATTCCACCACCTTTTTCCAAGTTCCTTTCATCTTCCACTTATTCTTCCTTTGTTATTACCATTCTAAAATAATAACTCTGGTATCATATATATACTGTGATGTTATTATAAATATGGTACAACCATATACAGTATTCTATCCACCCTTTGAATAACATGTCACCATACGTGCGTATGTACGGCTTACCGTCTCCACGTCGTGGTGTAATTGTTATTCAATATATTATTATTTGGATGGGTATAATAATGATATGTAACTCATGTAAATAATAAATATAACATGTTAATGATTCTGTATATATGATATAACAACAATTTATATATTATTTCAAAAGAATGATATTGTCGCTCGTGCGTACGTATGGACTACCGTCTCCACGAACGCGATGAGATTCATTCTCCATCGTATCCATTAAAGTATAATTATCATTTGATGATTTAAAAATGATGTTTAAGGACTTGATATCATTCTGGATATGAATAATATACAACCTATCTTTTACAAACATGGCTTACATAACAAAACATATAAAATAAAACAAGTAAGTTAACACCCGAAACAACGATAATACTAAGATATTATTATCAAATCAATATTAAAAGATCATATATGATATCATATTAATGAATATGATTCTCTTATATTTTAATAACAATTATTTCACCATTATACAGGAGTTTAACCTACCCCAGCCAAGGAAAAGTACAAGGTAAGGGGTTTTCATCTCACTCCTTATTCCCGTGAGATTCATGCCATATTGCAACCATCACCTTTTATGTTGTGTATGTACTGTCCATAATTATATTCTTTGTGTAATACACTCTAATTTATGTGTATTTACATATTCACCGTATGATACCTCTTTAATGGGTTGCATGTTTCATAAGTTACCAAATTGGTAAGGGTTATTTCACAATCTCTTCATTATCCGAGGTTGTTTATACGTAATAATCTACTGGGATCTCTTTATCATCCACATCCATGTTTTCTTAAAAATTTATTTCAAAACAATTTTATTATTTACAAGAATATGGGTTAAAGTAATTTATACCCTTGTTTGACTTTTAGAGGTTTATAAAGGAATCTTTCCGTCATTTTCAAAACAAGGTCCTTTTTAACCTTTTCGACAGAATTAAGGTAAGAATGTTTTTTTTAACTTATACAGCGGGTGTGGATATTTTCCGATGTTATAAAATCTTCAAAGCTTTCCTTACAAGCTTATAACAATATTTTCAAAGAAAATGTTTTATTTTATATTGCTCTTAAATGATTTCAAAAAAATAAAAGAGATATTTCTCTAAAAAGAGTTTTGATTTCATCTATGTCAACATCCTTTGATGGATTTTACGCTTATTTGAAGTTGATTTATTATGATACAAAACTTCTATATTGTATTGAAGGTTTTGTGATATGTTTTACTGTGGATGTGCTATTTTTATACCATTCATAGTTTATGGAGAAATTATTGACATTTCGTATGCTAGTTTTAATACGAATGTTTGTGTTATGTTTAAACCTTTTCATACGGGAATGCATTGGACTTAATATGTGACGGGTGGAGCCCGCTATAGCTCCTCGATGCATCGGTAGGTCTCATCAGAAAAACTAGTGTCTTGGCACAAGGCCTTGACAAAATCTTATTTGTAGTCTTGGCACGAGGCCTTGGATATGTGGTTATGATAGTCTGGCATTATGCATTCCACCATTATGAAAGTGGTTATTGATTTTTCATGTGATTATTCGATTAGTAGAATATCCATGTGAATAAGTAAATGGCATTATTTCATTTTATTTATGCCATACCATGTTGAAAGTTCAGGTTTGAAAGGCTTTTGTTTTAGTTATACATACCATGTTGATGTTTCATGGTCCCTTAACCCATTTTATAGGAATTTCTTCATGAAAAATCAACCAAATGTCCAGTATTAATGAAATTTGTGTTCAGGTTGTCTTCACCAAAAAATGGTTGGGAACCCTTTTTCATTTTTCTATTAATCGAAGGCATAACCCTTGTAGAACATTCATAAGAGTGGGGATGGGTATTACATAAAATATTCATCAAATTTTATTTATATGTATACATAAATATATATTTATTTGTACAAATTTTATTTCATATAATATTAATAATATATAATATAAAAGCATAAAAATATTATATAAATATATAAATAAATATAATTTATTTTAAAAAATATCATATAAAAACAATTGCTTGTAGTTATTAGAATTTATATTCTTATAATAATAAATTTATTTCAAAAAATAAGTTTATGATTTTATATTATATTTAATTAATATTATTTGATATAAAATTTATGAAAAAAAATATATTAATGTACACAATATTATACAATTATAATTACTAAAATACAAATATATTAATGTACATAATATTATTCAATTATATTTATTCATGTACATATATATAAATGTGTATAATAATACATATTTATGTAGAAAAACAATATATAATTTATCTATAAATTGTATTTCATAGAATATTATTTATATATTACATACATATAATATTTTACATTTTTTAAAAGTAAATATATATAAATATTTATAATAAGAAATATATGTGTAGAAATACATTTTATATGAATATTTCAAGAGAAATTATTTTAATATATATAATAAACATGTATATTTATATTACATAAATAAACATATACTTAATATATAAATATATATTTATATATACAATTAATTTTCATAAATATATATATAAATATATAAAATATACAATTATAAACATAACATAAATAAAAATATAAAATATATTTTATTGAATGTTTGAAAATAAATATATAAAATATAAATTTTATATAAATATATAAAATGAGTATAATATAAATGTATTAAAATTTAAATACCTAAATGAATAATATAGAAATTATAGAATAATTTATATGAATATTTATAGGACATCTATTTATATGTATCTAAATATTTATTCAAAATATATGTAATTGAATCCACATCCTAATATAAATTAATATAAAAAGCATTAATTATAATATTCCAATTAAATTTCCATAGTGGTAGAGAAGTGAGCATGATAATGTATCGATCATGGGTATAAAACCCACTAGGGAAATTTGTTAATAGGTTTTGAAATGCAGAGGGTTGATAGGGATGGGAGGAGAATGAGAGGGGGTCATGAGTGCTCACACTCAGGTTCCACGATGGGGAATTGGAGGGGGTTCCATGGAATTTTAGGGAACCATGAATTGTAGGGGGTAGGTGTGTGCTCACACAGGAAGGAGTGGGAACATAGGAATCCAATGCGAATGAGAGTGTGGGTGTGGGGAACATGGTAGTTTTTCGGTATGATATTTATAAAATAAATTAATAATTATTTGTAAGTTTTTATCCACCATTAATATGTGCATCAATTAGAGGGGGTCCCCCTTTAAACTGATATTATATAGAAAAGTTTGGGGGTTCTGACCCCCTCTAGTACAACCGCCTCAAACAATAGTAGAAATCCACATTAGTGGTAGTTCCTTATAACTTCAAAAAATATATTTTGAAGGGGTTATAACCTGTATCTATACAAAAAAACCTAGTATAATCCAGTTAATTTTTTAGTGAGTCCATTCAAGTGGACGCCCAAGCCACTGGATGTCTATCACTTCCTTTCCAAGATGTGTTGTCCAACAACTACCATCACATCCCTCATCTTATTCACTACTATGAAAGGATGTATCTTCTCCAAACTAGGAGAAATTCCCTATCCACCAACCATCCATGTAGGTTTGAGACACTCAAACACTAAAATCTATATTGGAGGACCTCCCCATGATGAAGAATAAAAAAATATTTTCCTTGTGATACTAGTAACCATCATGGATATCGTCACCATGCTAAAGAATTCCATTGTACAAATGTTCTTCCCTAATATATAGGGGTTATCTTCCATCACAATGGCCAAATAGACAACACTAATAACGTCAATGGGAAGTATCCACAAGAATATCATAGTGTCCTTGGGGAAATTCATCATTGGAACCAAAGGCATAACACGATGCACTATTTTTAACCCTGTTCCAATATTTTCAAATCAGAGACCTATAAAGAATCTAGATTCACATTTCTATATTTTCTATCTCATCTAGGGGTAGGTAACATTGTTAGATTAGAATATTTCTTAAGCATATCTCCATAATGTCCCATATAACTTCAAAAAAATATAAATATAAGGATGAAGTATTAGGTTAATTATCTATATCAAGCCTATAACCACCCCAAAGTTCATCAATATCATTTCACGAAAATTATAGACTAGATGTAGGATATACACCATGATTTCATGTACCACTCTTGAAGGAAGAGCATCGTTTGATCAAGCCATAGGTACCCACTAATCTCCCTTATACAGAGGATATAGTCTTCTCATCCATAATGGGGATGATGATATTTAGTTCACTACCTTAATAGTACAACTTTTTATCCCCGGGAAGGATTTCCTATTTGATGAAAATCCAACCTGGGGACCCACCATAGAGGATATATTCATCACTCTATCCAATTAAGTCTTTATACCTCATCAAATTACATTAAATTCATACCTCATCATGAGATGGAGAGGAATATGGGAGAATATTGAAAACCATTTCCATTAACCAACTTCATGTATCGTTTTTTTACTTGAGACACTATATTTCTCTAATTTGGAGTTTGTCACTAAATATTACATTAATTATCTCTATCAAACCAAAGAGTGATGTTCACCTAACATCATATATGTAATTTGACATGTATTTGATGATCTGATCTCCTTAAATCGATCAATAATTAGTTCAAAAAGGCTAATCTCAAAAATACTACTGAGTATCAACATCTACAACCTAGTAGATATATTTAGACCATATGCCACATTTTTAATAAAATTTTCATAGTAATGTGATGGCTTATTTTATATATGTATCGACATATTGTAATTAGAGGCTGGGAGATGTATTCCACTGTTTAGGTTTATCCTTTTATGTGGCAATGATTGGTCCCAAAATATTTTCTACTAATTATATAATACACTACCCAATTATAATCACTATAAATTATAATATTTTCTCCATTAAATCCTCTACTACTAGGGATAATATTTTGATGATGAATAATGTGAGGATACAACTCAAGAGGACCAACAATGAAGAGTGAATACAATAATAGGTGTTTACACACACCAACAGAGACATGTACTCAAATTTCCTAATGATATACTGCTCCCAAAATCTCAATGAAAACATTAAAATAGTGAATTCATAAATAGTTATTTCAGTATTCCAATAATTAATAAGGAAAAATAGGTAGATTCCCAAACTAATTCATTGATATAGGGGTTTGAGGTCAAAATACAGCTCACAACCAAGATCCTTATTGGATAATTTTTTAATTGGGATGATGTTCAGGTTGGCCATAATGTACCTCTCATGAAACATTGACAATTAATAGTCCTTTATTGATCAATTTTAGAAAAATATATTGGCTATAACTACCAGAGAGAAGGTTCGGTGTTCCCATGTATCCCACTTTGGGGTGTCAACATGGTTTCCCAGCATTGGTTCATATTTTCTCCACTTCATGAGTCAAACTCCCAATCAGGGGGATGGCCAATGGTAAATTATTTCATGATTATCTATTCAATTATCTCACTTATCACATAGAATCCATGTATAATTACAGATCATTGGTATTAACTAAAATGAAAATGTATCTAGTGTGGGTTAACCATGTCCCGCCACTGATAGATTCTAGAAATTCTCACTTTACATCAACAATACTTGTTACTCAGTGTAACACCTAGCATATTTTTCCTCTTAGTAGGGGTTGATGCTGGAACCCTTGAGTTATTAGTGACAAACATACTTTGTTGTTTTTTAAAACTATAGAATGAGAAGATTTTATTTGGTATACACATGTATCAAAAGGATCTATCACTAATTGAGAGGTCCTTCATCAACGGTTCCTCTACCAATTCTGTTTCACCCTAGATAGAATGTGTTTCCCTAACAACTATAAGGGTAAGAAATATAAGAATGAATGAATCGTTGACTTTATCACAAGATATATGGATAGGAAATAATCCCCTTATATATGAATTCCGCAAGATAAAATTATTTGGATATTTGTGGAGAACAACTAAGATATGTTGGTTGTAACTCTTATCTATATGGTGTACCTAGTGGGATTCCAATATTTCTCTAAGAGTTCAAAATTCCCTAAGGAGACCATATAAGGAAACCTGAAATAATATCTCCAATTGAATCCCAATCATTCATGAATGCGTATGATAGAAAATAAATATTAGAAAGAAACCCTATATCCTATGTTAATCTAGTTTTAAGAGTCCCCAAAAAAACATTCCCCATTACTATAGAATCTAGTTGAGATTATTTCTCAGGGGTCCCACCATGGATGAGTAGCCTAACACTTCATAGACCTGAAGATAAAGGTCTAATCATTCATTGTTAACCATGTTCTCAAATTCTTTATCATATCCTTGGAAAATAAATTTATCAATAACACTTAGGTCAGGAATTTGGAAGAGGTTGACTTTAAGAACATCCCAAACTATTACCCCTACTATGGATTCCAAAGCCACAACAGCAATGATCGTTTTATCCTTAAGGTTTGTCTATATGACATGGTTAATCATGATATAACTGAACTAGAAGATCCTCTAATGCATGTTATATGCGTCTCTAAAAATATTGACAATGATAACTATAATAGGGATTGAAATCATGTTTCCAACCAAGGACAACATGTAATTTATAAATAGTTATCTTATATCTCTATAAAATATTAGAATATATTTATCTAAATTAATACTCGGTTATATAGATTTCAACACATGACAACCCAAACTAAAACAAGCCATAATATATTATATGTATATTTTTAAGTGAATTCTAGAATAATAAAACATGTAGTCATTAAAAATATTGTAATCAATTAGAAATTCAAAAAATGTAGGATTAAGAACAATTAATGTTATAAATGTTTATTTTTCAATAAATGAACATTTTATTTATATATTATATTATCTTATTAATTATTTATTTACAAATTATAGAATGTAAAATTTGTAAAAAAAAATTCATTTTTGAATTTATGGCATCAAAAAATTTCTAATATGAACTTTTGGTAATTTTATGAGATTATTTATTTTTGAGTGGATATTTAAAAATATCATTTAATCAAAAATTGAAAATTATATGACTTTATCAATATATGATAAATCAATTGAAGTTTATAAATCAATTTTATAAATTAAATATTTAATTAATGAGTAAAAAATATTTTTTTAAAATATGACTTCTATCTTAAAAAACCTATGTTCACCATTTAAAACACTATTTTCATTTCATTATAATTGAAAAATTGTATTCAATATTTTTCTTTAATTATTTGTTTTAAAGGTAGTATTAATTTTATGATGAATTGGAAAACATAGGTGTCTTAGTGTTTTTATAAAAAACTAATTTATAACATAAAATTTAATGACATTGATAAATTTATAATAATAAAATTTTATGCATAAAAACAGATTTATTCTGAATGACATTTTTTAGATTTTTGTGTGATGATATTAAAATTAAATATTAAATATTTCAAAAATATTATCTGATCACATTATTTTCATATATTAGAGAAAAAATTTAATTCAATATGTTATGTTTAATTTCTACTTTTTGGTGTAAAATTAAGTTACATGGTAAATATTAGTTACCGTAAAAAATCCATTTTTTAAAAAGCATCACAGTTTTTGAAATATTGTTTTTTATAACATAAATGGATATATTATAAATTATAGAAATAATTTCTTTTTCATAGACTTATAAAAATATATTGAAACTAATTTATTAGTAATAAATTTTAAATAAGATCTCGAACACATAATGATTAAACAACATTTTCTACAAAAATATTTTTTAAAACCATTTCATGTTTTGATTAAAAATATATTTTTCTCAAATTTAGAAATTTAATTATATTAAATGTATTCATAATTCCTATTTACAATGTAAATTTTTTTAATAAGTGTTATATTATATTTTTAGTGATATATAATAACCAGGATTAATATGTAATAAATATTAATAAGTGTTAAAGGGGTAATCTAATGTTGATCAAATTTTAAAATAAAATTGATGGTTACACATTATATAATAAAATTATTAGGTTATAAATTCATGCCAACATGTCTCAAAATAATTTAACCACCCAAATCAACTAACTCTAATAAAATTCCATTCTTACCACTTACCTAATTTTTTTTCCAAAGAAGTTTCATTTTTTTCACCTATAAAAAGTGGTTACTCCTTCCATTTTTAAGAGATAAAAATCCTATAAAATTCCCATTAATCTCTTAAAAATTTACCCCTTCTAAATTCATTATTCACGCTTTTTTACTCTTGTCCCAACAATGTTCTTTGAGTCCTATATTTCACAATGACAACTTAAGAAAATATCTAAATTCTAAATGTAAGTACTAAATACCCTTTTGCATACTTTTTTTTATCATAACCATCCACCCTCCTACAAACTAATATTTTTTAAATTAATAATTATAAATAATATATTTAAAATTTATTATACATATGGTATAACCATTATATATTCCTTTAAAGTCAAATTTAAAAGTAATTCAAATGTTTCTAATACATGTTTGCCGACTACCGCATGCATGAAAAACACATTTCATTTCACATCATCACCACAAATTAATTGTTCTCTAAATGGTTTTATTGAATTTATATGTTATTTATTTGATTTTATGTTTCATGTATATGGAAATTTACAATTTTGTATGTAATATTACAAATAAGAAATCATTGTAGGACAAACTGCATAAAACAAACATATATCAAGGAGACGAAAATTGTATATATGTGAAGAAATATTTTTCATTTACCTTATTATTATAAATATTATAAATTTTTAATAATAAAATTAATAATTTCACAAAATATTTCATTATAATTTTTTTATAATGATATTATAACAAAATAATCACTTTTATTTTCATACTCACACATGGATTGTAGCATATTTTATTGAGTAGGTATATCCACATACGTAAAACATCTCTAAATGTATACCATATTGGTAAATTGAAAAAAAATATTGGATATTAATAATTTAAATAGAATTTTTTTTATTCGTAATATAAAAATTTCTCACAAATATTTATGTTACCACTATTCATTTTTTAAAAAAATAGAATCATGCTTGTCATCAGTTTTTCCTATAATAACCATAACTAAAAATATCATATAATGAAATTATATGTTTACAAACTCTATATAAATATATATTAAAATACTTTCTATGTTATGGGAATGGTTAGATATTGGAGAAGGATGAATAACAACACTCATATTACGAAAGTGGTTCGAAATGATCAATATTACCCGCACAACATAATTAAAATTGATTAAAAGAAACTAATATACATGTAGAGAATAATAGTAAATGATTATTATAATGGATATACAACAAAATAATGATGTTAAGTAGGCGATTTAGTTTGTATTTTTTTATATATTTTTATTGAGTAAGATCAAACAAAAAATAATTCAAGGTTGGAGTTCTGTAACTAAAATATAATTTCCTAATACATATATCCTATTTTGAAACATGAAATAATTTATATAGTGGTATTTATACCAAATGAATTTATTTTTAAATATTAAAATAATTCATTGGTTTTAAAAATCTATATGATTTTTTATCTATACGGTATTTTATTCAAAACAAAGCATTGTTTTAAGTTTTTTTTGTTAACTCAACATCCTTTATTAAGTTATAATGCATATTCTTGAACCCATTTCTTACGATATTAGTTTATTAAATGCTATGATATTATTTTGGGATAATTTGTATTTCTATACAGGTAAATGATACTTTTATTCAAATCACCATCTTTGATGAATTTTTACCCCATAAAACTGTATCATGGTTTAGAATAATTATTATCCTTTTTAGAGATGGTTTTAACTCCTTGTCTATATTTATATTTTTATCCAATTATAGCCTTTATATTTTAGAATAACTTGTTTTATTATCTCATGAGACCTTCTTGTTTCCATTATCCTCTAATAATATTGATGTTTTGGTTACTATTTTCTGATATGATTTTTCAATAAATGTCTTTCAAAATGTTTACATGGTTTTCTAACCTATAAAACATATTTTTATCTTCAATTACACATTACTATTTGATAATATTTATAGATATTTTAAATCTATATTATTTATTATTACATTAAAATTTATGAGTCGTCAATGAGATTTCATTTCACCTTTTTTAAACCTTTGTGTTAGTTTTAAGGAAAAATTATTGAAGTTACATTTTAAAATATATAGTTTTCATTTTTTTTTTGCTTCACCATTTTAAAAAATTTGTGCCTTTTTTAAGGATATATTATTTTAAGTTACTTAATATTAATTAAATAATTTTCACCAAATTTCACTACAACATTTATAAAATGTCTTTTAATATGAAATTTAATTCTTTTTTTACTACAATTATTATATTGTTTTCTAAAAACTCTTTTATGATTTCACCACCATTTTAATCTTTGCCTCTATATGAGTATATATCTAGAAATAAATTTTTAGGAATAAATGTAAAAATATTCTTATTAAATACACTTTTTGTGATTTAATTTTTTGTTTTAACCATTTAAAATTATTTATGTAAGTTTATTTTGATACCATATAGAAATATAATGAGACTCGTCATTCTTTCCATGAGTTACTTAAGATATTGTAGATGATTCATTCAATAGGAAAACAAATTTATGAATGATAAATGGGTTTGGTACATTAAATACCTCAGATTCATTAGTTAAGGATTTATCTCTCATCAGATATTGATGTTAATAATTAATATTCAGTTTCTCCCAACCATGAAGCATGCACATTTTTGTTTTTTTAGAATAAGATGTGTAGAAATTTTGTTTATTCAAAATAAGAAGTGTGGATGTTTTTCTTATTCACAACATAAAGCCTTGATTTTTTTATATTATTATTCTTTAATTGAGATTATTTTTGTTCTAATGATCATTATTATGTTATTTCTCAAGGGAATATTACATTTATATTCTATATGCCTTAAATTATACTCAATGGAGCATGATTACTATCTCTATTTTCCACTTTTACATCTTGGTATATTTTTACTATTTTGAGACTACTTGTCTTTATTTCATAGAATATACACAGCTCATATAGTCCCATGTTATTTTGTAAATATATTTCACCTATGATCATGTTTCTTATAATCCTTACGATCTTACCCCTGATGACATGTTGAAATATTTTCCCTTACTAATAATTTTAACCCACCCATTTCTTATTTTTACATTCACTAGCTTATAAATATGATTATAACTTATGAGATGTCTAGAATAGATTTTAGTGTTGATAAATTGTGGGGGAATATTCATATGTATTGTAGTGTATATTTCTTTTTTAGTAAGTCCTCAATGAAACTAGTCCCTCTTTTCCTTGGGATATGTATTGTTTTGTGAGATATATTATATATATCATGATATTATTGTAATATTTATGTTATATTTAGAATGGGTCACTATAATTTTGTTTCAGAGGAGATTTTGGCCATTATGAGAATTATCTAGTAATTTCTGCAATAATGCAAGATAACATTAGTACAAACCCTGTGTAAAAGTTCAAGGGTTATGTCTATATATATGATAATATCCCTATATTTTGGTAAAGTATTGATTGTGTAGTTGTCATGTCAATTAGATGACTATAAGGATACTGGAAAGTAGATGTGGCTCTATCAAAAATTCACCTACTGGAGATCACTCTGAAATGGATGTTTGAGAGTTGACATGATCTTAAATCTGATGCATAATGAATTTACCTAATAATACATTTGTAGATCAACAATTATTACTGATATTCTTTGGATAATCATATTCTGTATAAAATACATTATAATAGATTTATTATGGTATGAAATTTAGTTAAGTAATATATTAGAACAAAATATAAAGAAACCTATATTAAACCATGTGTGTTTTAGTTGAATTTAAATATAGTGATAATTTCAAAGTGTAAAATATTCCAAGGTTGAATTTATCATGTAATTATATTTAAATAATCTTATTATGATGACAATTGGTCATCACTCTCTATTAAATATTTTTAGTTTTATAAATGGGTGGAGCAATGAGGTTATATGTCAACAATGGATGTGATGGACAAGGAAACACTTTTACTAGTGTAAAAAAAGTATCATAAAAGATGGTGTTTAAATTTTTTTCTTATTATCAACAAGAAATCATTAGTTATGATTAATAATTTAATGATTTCCAAACATACAACACACCAAAAATGAAAAGGATTGAGTTTCATAAAATATTAGAAGATGAATATTATTAAGGAAATAAGATTCAATTTCCTTCTTGTGAAAAATATAGGAACAACCCCCCAATATAATATAATAAATGTACATAAAAATAATTCAGTTTATAAGGATTATCCATCTACCTTTTTTAATCAAAGAGTGATCAAGAGGTCAGTAAATAAAATGGAAGGTATTTTGGACCCTACTACTACAATGTCCACACATCTACACTTTTAATACAATTAGTTTTGGTATTGTGAAAGTTGATGCCACAATATAAGTATTAAGAAAAAATATAGGTATAAAAAAACTCTTAAACCAAGAGAAAAAGGGAATGAATATCCAACCCCAACTATTTATGTCGATCATAATAATTAAGGTATATATATCTTCCAATTCATATTTTTGGATGAATTATTGCATTATAGTCTAGTGTATATAGGAATTTTTTGATAAACATTACATCACCACCTTCATGAATTTCTTATTGAATAAAACTTATTATTGTATCATATTCCAAGTATAGGTTTATTGGAATTCTCCTTGTCAAAATATTTTTATCATTTAAATTAATTTAATGTCAATTTTTAAATGGATCGATCCCCTATAATTAGATTTAAAATTATTTAGAATATGGAAAATGAAAATTTTAACCAAACTATGGTAGTCTATCAATAACAGAATGATTATTAAAAATGTTTAGAATAATATTATATAATGTCCTTGTTGATATCAAATATTGATATACTATTGTCATAAATAGTTGGATAAGAACATAGTGATGGGAATATGCCTTATTTGAAGAAGAAGAATTGTTTCTAAAGAATATATGGTAGATATATCCTTGGATATTATATCTTGAATATCATATATATTTTAAATAACATTATATATTTTAAATAGTTGTTTAGAAATAAATTTTAGAGCGAAAAATTTATTTAGGGGGATGGAGAATGAATCACCCGAAAAATTGGGAATATATCTACAGTTTCCTAACTCTATTAGCCACCCAAAAAGGGCTCCAGACTGAGTGAAATTGGATATTAAGTGTTCCTCCCAAAATGTCAGAGGATTCCAAATAGCAGTCAGGGTGTCTATTGGAGATAGCGGGGAAACTATACCCTCTAGTGAAGATATAAATATTGTCTAATTGATATAATAACAACAGATAAATACCAACACACTAAATCAATAAACCACCCATTAGAGAAGTACAAAAATATATGAAAAAATAACAACAAATCTTATTACCATTTATAGATTAAAAATCACAACCTACCATTTATAAATAAAAAAAGAAACCATTAATAAATAATAGGTCATACAGAAGATAAGAAGGAGGGTCACCAATGGCCAACATATGTATGTACATATATATAGAATTTAGTTACAAAAAACAAAATAGAAAAGAAACTATATAAGAGGAAAGAAACAATGCTTCAATGCATTCCATCCCATGCTAACTCATGTAATGATATTCAGCTACTAACACAAAAAATTTACCTAAACAAAAAACAATAAAGTCCACACACATCTCAAATGAACTTTGTGGGGTGTGAGAAAGAATTTCAGTATGCCACCCCCAATGGATGACAATCATAAATATGTGATTATGAAAGTTTATAGTAAATAATAAAATATAAAAACACACATGGATAATAATAAAACACTTCCATTGTGCTCAACAGCCAAAAGGAATAGATCGTCAGCTCCGAACAACACTAGTACACTGTATTAGAGAGGATCCATATCCTAATCCCAAGGAACCCCTTGATTTAAATCAGTCCAGGAGAACCCTCATGTTATACATCAAATATAATCTCTCGGAACCTCATGCCAATAGACACCTCACATCAAGAATAATTACTGATGTCAAAAAAAGAATTCCCAAATAATAAATGAAGGGTCCCCTTGATGCCTATTCAAAATCTCAAGTCATCTTGATGCCAGACTTCCTGAGATACATCAATTGAATATCCTAAAAATCACCATTTCCCAATAGCCACAGAATATGGAAAACCTCACAGCCCAAATGATGGTCTCAATACTATTAAACTATGGATCTAAACAATCTACATGTATTTCTACTGTAATAAAATACTACCTTATTGGTGATCACAATGCCCTACTACAAATCTAACACAGGACTCTACGCACATGAGTGGTCAATACCATCCCATAATATGAGCCCCCATTGTGCACACAACTTGAAACGGATCATTGGCAAGTACAGGTGAGCAACAATCACCAAAAGAGAATGTATTATAGATCATCTGGTACGTCATGACATTTTGATAGTGCTAATCAGATGGATAGTCAATACCACCTAAAATTACTCAGTCTATACCCACAAACTAATGACATATCCACCTCAATCTAATGTCCACATCATCCAACCTATTATTTTCATCAACCATAGAATTTCGGCATTTCACTTCCTGATGATTACATAAACTCATATCGGATATCCATCGTCAAAATAATCCTTATTCCAATTAAATAAAATTCCATTGTAACACAATAATGCATTAAAACAACTTAATATAATTCATATAATACAAAAACACACTATAATTAAATAATTTCACCCAAAATAAATTCTGATTTTTCACTATCCTCATACCCAAATCGGTCATGCATGTGAAGGATATAGATTTTTTAGAAGCGTCCCATAAAATACCTTATTTAATTAAAAATCATGGAATTAATCAACTAGTGCCTCACTCAATATACCCAAAGGATAAATCAAGAATGGAACCCAAAACCTACAGTAATATATTGGAGAAAGAGGAGAACCACCTACCTCATACTGGTAAAAACACTCTCATCTAATATCAGCCACTAACCTCAAATGAATAGGGTGAAATTAGTCTTTTAGAATAATTCTCTAAAAATAGGGTAAAAAAGAGCACACCGATTTAGATAACTTTTTGGAGAGATAAAGGATGTAAAGAGGCTATTAGGTTGAAGGCCATACCAAGATGGATTTGTGTCCATTAATAGATCAAATATCAATGTCCAAATAGTGGAGTAATTGTGATTCATAGGGGATGGATATAGGGGTGCTTCCAAGAAGGGTGTCACATGTTGTGTGTCGAAATAAGGGGGTGTGGGGAAAGCCCCTTGGTACCTTAAAAACCTGCTACGATAAATTACACCCTGTTTAAATATTTACACAATGCTTAAATTTGGAGTTTTCAGATATATTCCCCAAAAACTCATGATAAAATGTATTGAACACCATGTATTTAATTACTTGTCTTGAAATTGTCCAATGATATATTTTTCCATCCTCAGACATTTGCACTTCCCCTAGTGTTTTAAATCCCAAAAGACATCGATAAAATCATAGAGCAACCCAAAAACAAGTAATTGGGTAAAAAACTATTGTAATGAGGTTTTAAAGATAACGAAAATTTGTTGGCCGGACCACCAACTCAGAAATTCATATTTACATGGAAAATGAGTTTTTGAAAAAAACATTACATTACAAACTACCCACCTTAACATAGTTAATCCCTAAGCTTTCAAACGGTCGGATGAGATGTTATAAAAAATACCCATGAATTGAAAAAAATAATAACCAACAATACCCCATTCTGAATGTCATAGATAAAATAACTCAAGGAACCACCCACCTTAGGAGTTACATACCTTGGTCATATCTTGAACCAAAGAAAAAAATAAATATGATGGTCCATTTACCATCATAAGTCATATGGTCCACCCATAACGCATCCTCATCCATGTACCTCCTTAGGGGATCGTATGAAATACCATACACCAAACATGTACCACATCTCAGTAGATTACCACCTCATATCAATATCACATAGGATAGCTATGAGGTCGCACATATCAGTAGATGCTCAAATCTGTCCCGTTTCCTAACACATCAAACAAGTACCACATCACAATTATGACAAGATGACTACACACCTCATACAAGTACCACATCCAATGATTCTAACATATAAAACATAGTTCCAAAATCCTAATATAAAAATATATAGGACATTTGAAATGATTCCATCCTAATAACCAGTATTTGGATAATCCAAAAGTATATCCAATAAACCCAAACAGACTTTCCTCTAAAAATGCCATTGAAAAAAATGATACACCATTACTCCCCCGATGAACCCCTAATTTCAACAAAATTCCAAATATGATTATTTTCTAGGATATCTACTACATGCAACTAGATTGATGAATAAATTCATGAATCCTAGACACTCTATGGTGAACCACTAGCCACTAGACACTGACCCCACTACTAGGTCCCGCAGTCTATTCCATGACCTTTGTGTGCAACTGAAACTCATCAAACATCACATGGTACCATTCCTAGTACATTATCATAACTATGAGTCTTCCCCAGTCACAGATGGTTGGATATCTATGAAGGATTCCTATAGAACCTCTTGAGATGAATGAACCTTTTTCTCAACACAAGTGTGACTCCACATTCTATGCATTCAAATAGGGGGGAATCCCCCTTCACCATTTTATAAAAAAATTATTTGATCAATTAAATTTCATGTAAATATATAGAGACCATTTAAATTTTTTGTTTTCACATGACCCCCCCCCCCCTTCTTGAGAAATCATGAAATAGTAATTACATGTTGTGTATTTAATTACATGTCGTGTAATTGGCCGACTACAGCTTTTATAATCTACGGTTGTCTTCTCTTCATTCAGTGAATTCTGGAACCCTGTGGACATCCAATATAACATAGAACTCACATAAAACAAGTTTCTTGGTAAAAAAAACTTCTATAATGAGGTTCAAAATTTCAAGAAAATGGGTTTTCATGAACACCAACTCATAATTTAATATTTACCAATAAAACTACCTTTCAAAATCCTAGGATGTTACAATATCATAATGAATAAATATTTTTGGAACCAAGGATCCTGATAGATATAAATGAAGTTTATTTTTATTTGTTTATCCACACTAGGGTTGATTAAAGAGTTTTAAGAAAAAGAGATCTTACAGTATATATGGATTTAGTGTTTAAGGTGGTTTCATTTCCCAGTTTTTGCTAAATTTTGGATCTCAAAATCATGAGGAAGGATCAGAATTTTATAATGATGGGTTTTTAGGATTTAAATTTATAAATATGGTAATTGAATGAGTTTTTTAAACATTTTGTTTTGTGAATACTTAGTTCTGTTAAGGGTTGTGCATCATGGAAGTGAGGAACATTGTGAATGTGCAATGTAAATATGAGGTTCTTTGTGACTATGAAAAGGTTCATGAATTTGAGATGGGAAGATGGTAAATCATCATGACTATAATAATCAATGAAGACAAGTTCAACTTCTCTAGATATTTTTGAATAGAGGATCTTCACGAGCATGACTAAAGTTGTTTTTGAAATGGAAATTAGGTGCATGGGATATTCAGGAATGGGTAAGACTATAAATTGGTAGCCACATTGATTTCATCTGATATGAAGAGACCTGCAAAAAAGGGTGAATATATTTGATTTTATGAAGGTCTACGTTATTAAAAAATATTCTAAAATCAGGAACACATCAAATGATTAATTTTTATGATGTCAATGGATTAGAACTAATTTATGCTAAGGGATATCAGAAGACAATGATTCAAAACTACATAGATTTTCATGATGACTATGAGTTCTACGAAGTAATGAATCTTTGTGATGGATTGGAGCTTCATAAAGGTTGGTAGATTCATAAATGTTGGGATATTTGAGAATTCAATGGGTTCAAAAAGGGTTATGTATATTTAAAACATTAGGGTGATTCATAAAGGAAGAGATCTTCATGAATAGTTTTGTTGAACATCTAGTTTATGTAATCAATTCTTATATGTAATATTACATTTCACTATAATATAACCAGTGTATTGTGCTAGTTAGGAAAAAGGATCCAATTCCTAATATAATGACGCAACCTAGATATTGTTGTGTTGAGTAATACTTCACCCAATGTAGTGAGCTATGGGTATTCCAAATAAGTGTTCCAAGGGAGGTATTGTGCTATCTCTAATTATTGTAAAGGCAGTGTTCATGGAATTCATTTACTATGTTCGATCATATTCATTGAATAATAACTAGTGATGCATAGTGTATTTAGGTATGACTGTCACACTATTAGATTATGTTCCATAGACTAGACATTTGTGTTTAAACAAGTAAAACAAATATATTGTCTATCCCCATGTGAATGTTTAATATCTACACAATTCCATTACATAGATACAAAATTTCCTACCAATTTAGGAATAAGATCGATCTCTTTAAATGAAAATGTTGACACCTTGACTCCTCCTCCCCTCTATGGGTGTTCTGGGGTCCTACAAGTTGTATTAGAGTCTATATGTTAATGGAATTAAATCTGTCCTCTTTTGTTTTCATGGATTATTCAGTGAATATTAGTGGATTCTTCTTATTTGATGTAAGAAAGTTCATAATTTGGAGGAACAAGATAAGATCGCATCAATGATACCTTGTGATGGGTATTAATTTTCCCATTTCTCAAGGGATTTAGTTCACTAATGCGGCCTACCTTAATATGACGAAAACAGAAAGTAAAATGGTTAATGGATATTCGAAAGAAAAATATTATCTTACTATATAAGTTTATGATGAAATGAAATTGAAAGTGATGAGTTTCACACAAACCAAGTCCATGTGGGGGAAAAATACACATGAAGGAGAAAAAAACCTAATAGAAGTAAATCTGCGATTTCGTTACAATCAGTCCAACGATATGAAAATGTATCCAAATGTAAATGTATATGGCTTCATTAATCACATACCTGATATTTTCAGAGCTATTAGAGGTTATGGGGATGATATTAAGGATATTTACACAATGGATTAATTTTTAGAAGGTTATCATATATGTAAAATCTAAATGGTTCATCTATTGAGGAATGATATTGGTCTATGTTATCGCTTGTTGATCTGCTAGGTAGTTTGTGTTCTGAAGAATTAAGTGTCAAACCAAAATATGTATCCAATAAACTAACAAATATAGGGAAACTAAAATCAAGGGGAAAATTATATTTATAGATAATGTGATGACAAAAAAGAAAATATTTCTAAATTTTACATGAACAGGAAAAGGGACATTTGAAGGAAGGATTTCATTGGATTGTTTTTAGTGATGTTATGTAGGGAATATTTCCTCTTGAAGCTCACGTAAATTTTATGACATTGAAAGTGAAGGAAAAATCCTTTAGAATCCAAAAAATAGGATCTCCAAAATATGATACTTTACAATAGGGAATAGAATTTAACGAATCATATTTTTCTAAAAATAAGAAAAATATCATACTATCTTTTTGGAGGATGTAGTACGAGAATTCAAATTTGAAGTGGAAGAATCTAGGATGGAAATTTTTGAATATGTTGAACCTAAAAAATATTAAAATAAGTATTTTTCTATAGTTATTGATATATAGGTGTAAAATGATGCTTCTATTGATGATATTTTCAATCAAATAAATTGAAACATAAAGTTGAGAGAACAACATAGTGATTCCTCAGTTTCTACTGATTGGATTGAAGTGGAAATTTATGGAATTGACTAAGAGGAAGAATAAAATTTAACACCACATGAAATATTAAAAGTGGTTTTTGAATTTTTACTTAATATTTAATAATAAGAGGAAATCATTAATGAACATACATCGATTAAAGGGGAAAAGGATTAGAAAGTTTAGGGGCTTGAAGAAGAAGTTGTCACATTAAGGAGTAAATTATAATCTTAATCTAACTTTCAAGAAACATGGAAGAAATTATAAATTTGAAAATTTTCATATGAAGAGTTTTTAGAAAGGGATAAGAATAGTTTTGAAGCACAAATGAAGGCCTTGAATGATCATAGACCTGGATTTAAGGAAGCAAATGGATTTGGATGTGATGTAGAAACATCAAAAGCTAGAAATCACATGGGACAAAATATAGGGAAGAAAAAATATTCCAAAATCACTATGGCCTCAGTTTTCCAAAGAAATAATTCATCAAACAAAATAGAATGGAGGGTTAAATAATCATGTTGTATCCAAAGGGGATCATTAATAAAATACCTATACAAAAGAAATGGAAATATGGAGGAATAGATGTGAGATGATGTTTCCCCATATAAAATGTAAATTTGGTGGATTTTTTGGTCCAAACCATGTCTTACTGTGATGATATAAAGAGATATGTAAATGGGGAAGCCTTTGGAGGTCAAAAAAGAGGAGATTGACCATGGCCTTAATCATATATAAGAAATTTATTCTGTGAATATTATTTTTATTATAGTAACAATAGCCATAATGAAATTCATTACAGTTAGAGAAAATATGGGAACAGATCCTACAGAACTCATAGACTAGTTGATACCTTCAAACAATGTAGAGATACTATTGAAACTAGATATTATCTTTTAGATGAAAATTATGATATTCATGAAAAAATCAAAATTATAATTATATTCAAAATAATATATTGAACTTCCAACTAATAAATTATCTCATTTTAAGAAATGATGAAAATTAATATTTCTCACCTTACAGAAATAGCAGTCAATGTTTCAAAGAATAGTAGCAGCTAGATTATTCAAAATGGATGCAATTACCACATGACATTAAATGTATATTTTCTAAAAAAATTAATAAATGAGTTGATGGAATATTTATATTTTTAAATTTTGGTTCTTTAATGATCAGAGTTGGTGGAAATACAGAACTGAAAAATGAAGAGCTGAGAAAAACTAATGTTTCCATCAAAGATGGATTGCATTAAAATAATCTGAGTGTGAGTTTAATTTGTGAAATAGTACTAGTAGATACAATTAATCATAAGGTGAGAACTGTAATATGAATAATACGTAATTATATCCTGAAATGATATAAAATTGATATCAATTTACACTAGGTTTAAAAAAAGTGAACACTTTCTACTTAACAGTTGATGATGAACACAACTTGTTGCATTAGAGGCTGGGTCACATTAATAATAGGGCATGAAATTGATTTCAAACTTAATATTTTCGATGAAATTACAATTCTAAAGTGTCATCGAGAAAATAAATGTGACACTTTCATGCAAGGAATGATGGTCAAGAGATTATATTAGATGAATATCACAAGGGAATAAAATCATATTTTTATCATCCACAAAAATGTTTGTGCTCAAATGAATGTGGATGGAACATATGGAGAGGTGAATATGAATTTTTTTGTTGATTATTGAATTATAATGGATTATTTGATGTTTATGTAGTGGAAATGAAAAGATCATGATTTCATAAAGTGTTATCATCGATGAGATTAGAATGAAACTGGCCAAACAATCCAGATTTTATGATCTCATAATGGTGGACAATACATATCCTCTTAAATTAAAATTAAAAATTAAAAAATTAGTTAAATCATTATGTGTCTATATGAATAATCACATAAAAATGGGGTTTTTGAAAAAAAAATCACAGGTGAATATAATATCTATAACTATACTGATTTTCATTTGTGTTTCTCATCATTACCAAAATGTGGAAATTCAAGTAGTGGTGAATACCCAAAATCGAACAAAGACTTTAATATGAGATAACATGAAACCATGTGGGATATGGTATGGAAGGAATCCCTACATAAATAATTTTCGGAATTTTGGTAGTAAATTGTTAATGTGTTATATTATAGATACAATCAATTTTGGCTTATAATTTTCAATAGGATGGGAAAATGAATTATCAGTACTTTCTGATGTTTATTGAGCTGAAGATGTTGTGGAATGATAATCCAATTTTGGAGGTGGTTCATTCTTATAAAACTAATGTGTATTATGGTTAAGAAAGAAATAAGTAATATCATATCTTAGTACATCTAAAGTATAGTATATATCTATTAAAAAGTCTTAAACTCAACAATATTGGATAAATGAACAACTGTATGATTTTTGTTATTAGGTGAAATGACTGATTGTGATCTCTAGTTACCCTCTCTTTAAAAACATTATCATTTAATTTCATATGAGGAATGATTAAACATTACCCAAAAAATTATCAAATACTGTAGTTGGTATTATTACTTCGGAAACATGGAAACATAAAACTAGTATATATGTGAGATACATTATATTCTACTAGGATCTTAATGACTAGAACCCTTCTTAAACCCTTAAACGATTATACATATTTTCATAACATGGGGAAGGAAATATAAAAATGGGTTATCTCAAATGTATAGTAAGTGAGAAAATGAAGTCATGTAAACCTAATCATGAGAATAAGGGTATGAGAACTAGATTATGAAAAAAAATAATACCATAAAATCATTGATCATATACCTAAATAATTACTTAAAGGTTTGAAGTTCAAATGACATGAATAAAAATGAATTAAAGGATAGAATCCATGAAAGCATAAAATCAGATTAATACATGGAATTTTCATAGCACATACTCATATATTGATTTCTATATTATCCAAGGAAAAAATTCATAGACCATATTAGTGGAAAAATTCCTTTACTAAACCAGGTGAACCCCTGTTCCATCCCTCTTTTACTAAATCAATTAAAACCGAGTTATGGTCATATATTACTGAACCATGTAAACTCTCATTCTATCCTAGTATTTATAAACTGATTAAACCCTCATTCTATCCCTTTTTATCTCGTTAGATATAAATTTCCACCAAATGCATCGGAGGGAGATATAAGCCCCACTCATCACATAATGAAATCATACATTTATGTGCCAGAAGATAATAAATTAACATATCGTAACCCATGAAATTAAATGGTTATCATAAACATGTAAACATATCCTAACCATTTTAAATAGATAGGTTTCATAATTATTTCATCACATAAATATCCCATGAAAAGAACTAGGTTTCAAAAGCATATAACCCGTGAAAGATAAATAGGATTCATAATCCACATTCCATCAAAAACATAATCCATTTAAAGAACCAATATGAATGTAAACAATTAATAATTTCCCCATATTGACACATGAAATACCAAAGGATTTTATCCTATATATGATTTAATTTTGAATGGTCTTTTAAAAACATTTCATGGGGAAAATATCTATTCCTCATTCAAAATTATGTTTATAACATAATAAATTTTGAAAACCATTTTATTATAAAATATAATTGGAAACATATAAATTATGATTTGAAAAAAAAATTACGATCCATTATTTATTGTAAAATAACATCATAAATTTATTGAATACATTTTTGAAAACATTTTTGAAAACAAGGTTTTTCAATATAGTGGATTTACGACTGAAGAGAGAGACAATCTAATTTTATTAAAAAAATACTTAAACACCCAAGAGTGGAAACAATGCTGTTAAAAATTGAGGATATCATGAATAAACATAATAGATGTAAAATCATAAATATTATTGACATATTTCATCAGTGGTATCATAAAGATAAACAATATCGAAAAACGATAAGATTATCTTCATAAACTATTATATCTTGGTTCCTTTTCATCATACTCTCCATGTAAGAAAATCTAATTACATGAATCATAATAAATCATGAAAATAATGAGATTCATTATATGAAATGTAAAATATAAGTATATACAATTTAAATAATATATATGTGTATAAAAAAATTTGAATTTTAATGAAGGAAAATTGAGACTAATCATTTTACCGAATTGTAAAATTTTGAAAGATAAACCCCATAAAATAAGGATAAAAATTGATATGTGAATAAAATAGATTTAAGTAAAACGATAAATATATTTATGTGATGTAAATTAAACACACCACACCAATGGAACAAGTTTTTATCATTAAAATATTCTCATAGAAATTAAAAGTCATATAGAATTCCTCTTACCCTGTGTCTTGACTATCTCTATACTCATACAAGATTCCCGTATAATAAATATAATTCTAGTATAAATATTATAAGGAATAATATTATTATATATAATACATAATATGTATTTATTGTTACCATATATTACACTCTTTTTGATGATATTATGTATATGTTTCACATCGAGTAATTGTTCGCTTTGTTCTTCGAATATGTCTTAATTTGTTATAGTATTGGTCCATATACAGATATCATGATTCTAAAATATAGAATATTATAATAAAATATGTTATATATAGTATAAATATATTATAATAATCTATATCATAATGATTTATGTAATGCAACGCATCATTAATAGATATGGTAAGTCGTAAATAGGCATGAACACTGTTTTCCGTTTTTATTATCCTATTGAATGAATGAATGTAAATAAAATATGTATATGTATATATTCATATATATATATATATATATATCATTGTTAATTTATAGTTTATATATCATATATATCATATAATTTTATTAAACCAATCCTTAATAAATTACAAGTGGTGTGTGATTGAATCACATCGCTTTGTTGGGGTGGTAGTCGACACTTCTTCAAACGAGATTATCAAATTAACAGCAAATGGAAGGTAAACAATTTGTGCCAAAAAATTAATAAAGAAGATTAGTTAAATAATAAATATAATGTATTACATATAATAATATATTTACCATTATAATGGACACCCTAATTGGTGTTAAAGGATAAATGAACAATCTTCATTTCATAAAGAAGTAGTGTGTTGTACACAGAAACAATTTGTTCAACATCCATTAGATAGAGGTGTGTGTGTCTGTAAGGTTGAAATTTTCATAAAAACATACTAGTATATATAGGAACCTTTTTTTACACAATATAGGAATAAATATATCAGAGGTTGTGGAGAAGGAAGATAAAAGAGAGGAGGTTGAAATAAGATGTTACCTCTATATCGGGTAACTCGTTTTGGTTTTCGTCCAATGGTTTCCTTAAGATGGTTTCTTCAATAAAATAGGCTTAAAAGTATAAATCCTATTATTTGATTGGATACTTGGGTAGATAGAGGACGAATTTAAATTTTTTGAGAGGTGTGGGGAATGGGTAGTGGTGGTGGCCTTTTAAAGGGAATGAAAGGGACTCATATGGAATTTTTTGAAAAAAAATATGTCTGCTCATGTTCTTACATAAAAATAAGTCTTAAAAAAGAAAAAACAAAACACAAGAAGTAAATTTTTATGTACGAAATATGGACTACCAATGGATTTTGATCAAATTTCAAGGTCGGTTGGTCCCTAATGTTTAAGGTTTAGTCCCTAATGAAGCTTAATTTGGCTTTAATTACTGGGATTAATTTTAATAGCTTTTAGTAATAATTTGGGTAAAAAATGAACATGGTATCATTAGACTCTAATTATTCAACGTAATATAATGTTTTATGTTATATTTTTTAAATTCACTTCACAGAAGTTCACAAATTATGATTAGTGAAAATCCAGCAGACTGGTCGAAATAACATCATCTTAATGTTGGAAAAAGTTCAAAAGTGTGTTATGATTTTATATACAGCGTCAAAGTTAAATTGATAGTATTTTATTAATAGATGAATTATTCATATAATTATGAATTAAAGAAATATATATAATATCATTTATCATTAATAGAAAATTTAAAAAAGGTATTCTATAACTAAAATGCTGTATTTTTTACTATGCATTAAAAAACGAAGTTTCTCAGAAATATCCAAAACATTATCCCTAAAATAATTTAGATGTTCTAAATTAATAAATGAATATTATATTACCAAATTAAATTAATAAATTTTTCTAAAATTACTTTCATTATATGAATCAGTTCATTCAGGGAAATGATGTTTTTAATCATAAAAAGGATATTAAGAAAAATAAAATCTTTTATTATCAATAGGTTTTGTTTAAATAAATAAATGATAAAAAATATTTAAAAATTAGTTATTACTTTTCTATAAGAAACCGGTTCTTATTTATGAAGTACGAGTTTCTTATTTTCACTTTTCCTTAAGTGTTTTTGAGAAAATAACGAACATGGTGAAAAATCCTAAATTTCAGGACAGCATGCCCTGTACTATTCCACACACTGTGTACTTTGGCAGTGTGGGATGAGTACACGGGGTGTGTAGCAATGTCGGCGACGAAAGGTGTAAAAACTGACTACATTTCGTGTAGTGGTTATTTACACGTCGTGTAGTCAGTCGACTGGAATATAGTAAGGTGGTGGAAGCAGCCACCAGCTTAGCAGTAGTGCACACCGTGTAATCAGAAATACACAATGTGTACTCATGTCGACAGATGTACAGTGCGGTTGTGCCGCCAAAGGAATAGATAAATGAGAAAAGTAGACGTTGTGTAGTCAATAGTACATTCCGTGTGGTTTGTTTTTTTCGCTTAAATTGGAAAGTAGCCAAACCTGTTCACATGATTGTATTAGAACCGGTGGAAGGAGTCAGTAGAGGAGCCCAGACCTTCTTGGATATCTATATTGAGCATCAGGAATCTCTTTTCTCTTTTGATGATCTCGTTGGAACCGCACAGGTAATCCCTCCACTATCTTTAAGCCATTCTTTCCATTTATTGTTGTAAGGGAAGTTATTTGAGTTTGAATGATGTTTTCATTGATGTTATATCTACATCATTCTTGGATGATTCGAGGATCGTTGTTATCATATACCGTTCAGGGGTGTTTAAGGTTGGTGGCATGTTGTTTAATTTCCAACTATTATGTGTTTGTGTGAATCAGTGTGCCACGAACCCATGTTGGGGTGTCATGTGGCTGAGGAATTAGCTATTTTAAATACCTATAATTGTATATTTAATTAAATGTGATAATAAAGTGTTGTTTGGGATGGATTCTTGGATCTAGGACCACCCCGGGGGTGCATTTCTCTGTTAACCGTTTGGCCAATATACCCAAGGGTATGCCTTTATAATAATGATTTTAGAATTTCCTTTACAGGAATTTCATGTGTATTTCTTGTTTACATGTTGGGCATGGCCCGGTGAAAATTTTACCCCCAAAACAATGTTTTATTTAGCATGAGGGCAATGTTATATTTCACCTGAGGGAAACTTCTTCTGTGCCAGAGGGAAGTAGATCCTATGCCTAAGGGAAACACTTCGTATGCCTGAGAGAAATACTCGATAGCCTGAGGGCAAGCTTGAGTGCGTGGTTTTTCTATATTAACTTGGGGCATGATTTTGATTGCCCTTAGGGCATGGTTCTGATGATAACAGAATAATAATTAATTAAATTGTTAAAATGAAAATGGAAAAGATACTGGTAGTGATAGTTAATTTTGAGTACATACTGGTTTACTACATTTACTTTTTCACACTATAGTTGCATATTGTCACACAGTTGGACACAAGCCTTTGGTGGGTGCCTACTGGGATTCATTTCTCACACCCTGTTGGGGGACATGTCTTTGGCCCCAACCAGATTACATTTATGAAGGTATGGATAAGGGAAAGGGTCCCTATTCAGGTACTTGATTGTTGCTGAGGAGTTGGGGAGCATGGGACTGAGAATCGGCTCGCGATGCTGTGAGCTATACTATTTTGTTCAATAGTACATGTACATTCTATTTTATTGTATAGTACTGATGTGTAACATGTTCTGGATATTTTCATAGAACTGGAGATTTGTTGCATCATTATCTATATGATTGTTGGTTATCTTTTACGTCATTTGTTCATTTTAAATGTGTATGGTTTATTGCTTCTGCTGCTGTTGTATGATATTTATATTTTCTGTTATGGTACACTTTGACAAATGAAGGCATAGTTTCCCCACTATAAGACTTGGGCCATCACTGCTAGTCGGCAGCCTTTGGCATTTGGGGAACTGCGCTTGAGGTCTTGTGACCAACTGGGTTCGGGGCATCCGTTGAGTGGCACCATGATCCGGGACGTTACATAGTGGTATCTGAGGAGTTTATATTCCTTGACAAACAATTTGAAGACTTTATCAGGGATAGGATTGAAATATTAGTTTCTAATAATCTGTTCCTGGGAATATCTAACCTGTGTACAGGGAAAAGACAGTCTACCACCTATTTTTACAATTCTTTAGATTTTGCAAATTTTACAGTTGATTTGATTTCACGGTTGGGTTCCGCACTTGTGATTGTGCTGTTATATTTTATTCATGATTTCTATTTAGTTTCAACCCGATGAGATTAGGGTATTCCATCTCATGCATCATTTTAGCACATGATAGAAATCACATGCCATGCATAGTTCCATGACATGTAGTCGTATTAGAAATTGCATGTCATTGTGATAGTTGTTGTGCCAGAAAATCACGATGTTTTGATAGCATATTTAACAAATATCTGTTATGTGATACAGTATGTTTGTGTGGGACTGGTAATACAATGGACTCGAAACATTGTATTCTGGGGAGTATGGACACTCATTGATAGGAATTTGGTGGACCATTGACTTTTTATTTTGTTATAACACATATTATACGAAAACAATTGATTAGAAGGGAGTAAGGGCCCTCATAGATAAGAATTCGGCACTTAGGTGTTATTTTTAGTATTTTCTGGGTTCCAGAGTAGTATATGAGCCTTTCTGTCTGGAAAAACTATGATACACTCTATGTAGTTCGTTGAACACACGCCGTGTGATCTTATGTTCGGGAAGAATAGAAAACTTTTTAAGTACACACCATGTACCCTCTGTACACGCTGTTTAGTCTCTTTTTGTGTCATAGACCGTGTGGGTGAGGACACGAGGAAGGGAAATTCTTGTGGAAACACTCCGTGTACCAGATGTACACACCGTGTAGTGTTGACCCGGAGCCCGCCCGTGTAACTAACAAACACGGACGGAGGAAGCCTTAATACATACAAGTTGTCTCCACTATGGAACATGTCATGTAGTATGACATAGGACCCGACCGTTTAACTAACAACACGGGTCAGTGTAATCCTTTATTGTACACACCGTGGGTATATGGCACACGCTGTGTAATGTGAGATATGCATTAGACCGTGTAACTAAAAACACGAGTCGATCAAGCTCATCCAGTACATCCCATGTGCTTGAGGGACAAGTCGTGTAGTCTTGTCCGTTGATAGAACAAGTTTAATTAGCCATGTGGCTAGGAAACAGGGTGGTTTAAACGGTGTGTGTGGGTGTAACACGCCGTGTAGAATCAAGCCGAGCAGTCAGCCATGTCATGAATGACATAGGCAGTTGTAAAATTACACCATACATGCCGTTTAGATTATATTCATTTCATGTAGTTTTGTTCAACATAAGCCATGTGGCTTAGCTGTATATATGGTCCTGGGTAAGGGAAGAGTAGTCAGGTACATGTCATGTAGTCATTATACACACAGTGTAGTCTTGTTTTTCAAATATTGAATGCCTTCTTCCACCAGATACCCATTTGGTCCCTTCGTTTTTTAGTCATTGATAATCATGATATAAGGTGTGCACTTGTCCTTGTAGAGTCAGGCGGCCGAGACGACCACACATTGTTCACAATGAGACCGACAAAGATTATACTCCAGAGATGGTGGGCCATTGGCTACCAGTGGATCCCCCAGCAGAGCCAGGTGTAGTTCCAGCTCTTATCCTAGACATAAGCGTGGAGGCGCAGTTCCATGAAGGCTTTATGCAGTTCATGAAGACCTTTCAGGGAGCACCGCCGGCTTCCACATCTATATCTGAGCTGACTCTTATTTTCTTGCAATTGCATTGAACTACATTTTCAAGGGACAGCGGAACACAGGCTAAAGAGTGTTGGCTAGGGTCTATGTAGACTATTTTCAAGCATCTCGATATGCCTCCAGGGCATAGGGTCTTTCTCACCACTTATATGCTGCATGATTCCTCCAAGAGGTCGTGCGATGTTACCACTCAGTCAGAGCATCACAGAGACATGGCATGTGAAGATTTTCATATATCCTTCTATGAATTCTTCTTCCCAGAGACGCTGAGGGCAGATAGACCTCGAGAGTTCATGAATCTGCAACAGGGTGATATGTCGGTGAGGGATTATTCTACTCGTTTCACTGGGAATAAGCGTTTTGCACCTGTTCTTGTGGGTGATGAGACGTCGAGGGATAGAAACTTTGAGGATGGTATTTGATATGACATCTGAGCTCTGGTAAACGTTTCCAGGTTGCCTACTGTACATGCTATTGTGAACCAGGTGCTTATTTTAGAGAGGAAACTTGAGGATGCTAGTGGTGTGGGACAGGGTGGTTCGACATCAGTTTGTGGTACTATTTCTACGGGGAACAGGAATCGACAGATGAGTTTCTCTCATGGTGGTAGTACTAGCTAGGTCGTTACTTCAGGTGGCCCGGTCAGGTGATACCAGTGTGGTAAAGATGGTCACAACAGAGTATAATGTCCATGTGACCCAGTGGAGGGGCGAGCTTGTGGAAATATGGGTCATATGAAGCATTTTTGTAGGGAGTTTCCACCATTGGATAGTGAGAGGGGTTCTGTGAAGACTACTCGTGCGGGAGCAGGACCAGCAAGTTATTACTAGTCTGGAAACTGGAATACGTCAGGGTTTGCAGGCAGGGATGGTGTTTGTGGCCGTGGTAGCCAGACACTATGATCTCAAAGGCAGTAGGGCGGGACAGCTCAGGGTAGTCAGGTTGTGTCGCAGGGTCATGGCACTAGGCAGGAATATGCAGTGCAATAGTCCCAACAGGAGCATGATCCTTGACCTTCCACTATCAGAGGTATTATTCAAGTAGCTTTTCTTTTATCTTTAGTACTTTTGGATACGGGTGCTACACATAGCTTCATATCTGTACCTGTTGTGGAGAGCCTTGGGCTCTATGTTTCTTCTTCTTTTTTTGTTATGATGCTAGACACTCCGTTGGGAACTAAAACGGTTGGTGTGCATCAGTACAATAAGTCCCCCCGTGTGGTTGGTGGGTGTGACATTCTATGGGAGCTCTATGTCTTGGAGATAACGAGTTATGTTGTCATTATCATAATAGACAGGTTGGTTCCCTTTCATGCCTTTTTAGACTGCTATCATCGAAGAGTGAGATTTATGTCACCAGAGTACGGAGAATTTCTATACAATGGTGAATGGGAAGTTCAGGCGAGTTGAGATGGACCAGATCATCGTGGGTGAGGTGGAGTCACAACCCAAATTGTGAGTTCATATCTTGATGATCAGGGGACTTGTCAGAAGAATTTCCCTTCAGTGGTTGATCGTTTAAGAGATGTCTTCCCAGACAACTTTTCTAGTCTACCTTCGGAGCGTGAAGTGGATTTCTCTATTGACTATGTTCCAGGAGCACAGCCACTGCCCATTTATCCTTAAATCATGGATACAATAGAGTTGAAGGAGCTAAAGACACAGTTAGAGTAGTTAGAGGCAAAGGGTTTCATCCGACCTAGTACTTCACCTTGGGGTTCTCTAGTCCTCTTTGCAAATAAGGCATCTGATACCATCAGACTCTGTGTGGATTATCAGAAACTGAACCAGCTGACGGTTAAGAACTGATATCCCTTGTGAAGGATTGATGATCTTTCTTATCAACTTCTTGTAGAATGAGTGTTCTCGAAGATTTAATTGAGATCATCGTATCATCTGTTGCACCTGAGACCATCAGATATTCCGCTTACAGCTTTCAAGAGCAGGTTTGGTCTATAAGAGTACTTGGTTATGTAGTTAGGACTCACAAATGCGCCAACCGTTTTCATGGCTTTGATTAATCATGTGTTCATCCTTATCTAGATTATTTTGTGGTATTATTCATGGATGGAATGTTGGTGTACTCTCACACTCGACCAGACCATGCCACCCATCTTGAGAACATATTGAGTACACTAAGAGAGCATAAGCTATATTCTATTGTCTCATAGTGCAACTTTTGGACGGACCAGATTAACATCCTGGGTCATATCATCTTAGAGGAAGGAGTTTTCGTGGACCTTGAGAATGTGAGAGCAGTAGTATCTTGGGAGCATCCTAAGAACGTTTTTGAGATACATAGTTTCTTAGGTCTGGATGGATACTATATACGCTTTATACAGGACTTCTCTCGCTTAGCAGTGCCATTGAAAGGATTCACTAAGAAGGGTGTGAAATTTATTTGGTCAGAATATTGTTAGACATCCTTTCATTACCTGAAAGAATGGTTGACATCAACACCAGTCTTGATACATCCAGATCAAGGGAAGCTCTATACCATTTACTATGATGCATCAGGTATTGGGCTGGGAGCTGTGTTGATGCAGGGGGATCAAGTTGTCGCATATGCTTCTCAGCAGTTGAGGCCACATGATAGGAATTGCCTGATGCTTGATCTCGAGTTGGGAGCATTTGTTCATGCATTGCGCTATTGGAGACATTATCTCTTGGGAGAGCATTGTGTGGTTTTCACCAACCACCAAATACTCGAGTATATCATTACTCAAAGTGACTTGAATCTGAGGCAATGAATGAGGGTCAAATACCTATTGTCCTTAGATTTTGATCTTGCCTATACACCTTGTAAGGGTAATGTAGTTGCTGATGCACTAAGCAGGAAGAATCAGATAGAGACAGGTGAGGCTGGTTTACTGGGACCACGTCTCATGCAGGAGACTTCTGAGCAGGTCTAGTTGATTCAGAAGCAGATGGCTACTGCACAGTCTCGTCAGAAATCTTATGTTGATCACCGAAGACAACCCTTGGAGTTCTCGGTCAGGGACCAGGTTTTCTTACGTGTTTCTCCGAGGATGGGACACAAGTGGGTCATGAGAAAGAGTAAACTTTTGCCGATATATGTGGGGCCATTTGAGATTTTGGAGAGAGTCGGTCTTGTTGGCTATCGGTTGCAGTTACCAAAGAAGTATCGGGCCATGCACAACGTCTTCCATGTATCTCAATTGCATCGCTATCATTCAAATCCATCTCACATCATTCATCCAGAGGAGGTTGAGCTTCAAATAGATGTGTCCTTTTAGGATCATCTGAATCTTATTGTTGATAGGTGCACAATGGTTATCTGAGGCCAGTCAGTTCTTCTTGTACGGGTGCTATGATAGCCTGACCGAGTGAAGGACAAAACCTGGTAGCGGTAAAAACACGTACGTGCTTAGTGGAATGATCTATTCTAAGCATTATCTTCGGCATCCATGGAAGGGAAATTCAGGGATGAATTTCTTTAAGGGGGGTAGTTTGTAAGAACCAAATTCTTATTTTTGATGTACGAGTTTCTTCTTTTCTCTTTTCCTTATCTGTTTTTTAGAAAATAAGAAAAAAGGAGATAAATCCTAAATTTCCAAACTACGCGCCGGGTTTTATTCCACACATCGTGTACTTTGGCCTTGTGGGGTGAGTACATAGGGTGTGTAGCCATGTTGGAAACGAAGGGTGTAAAAACAAACTACACTCCGAGTATTGGCTATTTACACATTGTGTATTCAGTCATCATGCAAAAAGTAAGGTGGTGGAAGTAGCCACCAGCTGAGCGGTAGTACACACTATGTAATCAGAAATACACACCGTGTACTCATGTCGATAGATGAACAGTGTGACAGTGACTCCTACGGAACTATTAAATGAGAAAAGTACACGTCGTGAAGTCAATAGTACAGACCTTGTATTTTGTTTTTTTCACATAAAATGGTTAGTATCCAACCCTATTCATAGGATTGGATTAGAATCGGGAGAAGGAGTCGGCAGAAGAGTCTGGACAATCGAGGATCTCCAGATTGAGCATCGGGAATCCGTTTTATCTTTTACCTATTTTGTTGGAACCGCACGTGTAAGCCCTTATCTCTCCTTAAGACGTTATTTCCAATTCTTCCTCTAAGGGATGTTAATTGTGTTTTAACGAGGTTTTATTTCACTTCATATCTACTCAGTTCATGGACGATTTGAGGATCATCATTCGTGTATACCGTTAAGGGGCGTTTAAGGTAAGCGTCTAGGTGTTTAATTTCCAACAGTTATGCGTTTATGTGAATCGTTGTGCCACTAACCCATGTTGTGGTGTCTTGTGGTTGAGGCCATAGCTCTTTTAAATACCTAGAATTGTATATTTAGTTAAATGTTAAAATATAGTATTGTTTTTGATCACTACATGGATCTAGGACCACCCCGGGGTGCTTTAATCTGTTTAGCCGTTTTTTCAGGATACCCGAGGGTATGCCTTTATAAAAATGATTATAGAATGGACTTGAGAGGAATTTCATGTTTTTTTCTTGTTTACATGTTTTTCATGGCCTAATTACATGTTTAGCCTAAGGGAAGTGTTCTATTTACCTTTAGGGCAGTTTTATATTTCTCCTGGGGGAAACTTCATCCATGCCTGAGGGCAGTAGATTCTATGCCTGAGGGCGACACTTCGTATGCCAGAGGGAAATACTCGATAGCCTGAGGGAAAACATGAGGGTGTGGTTTTACAATATTTTCATGAGGTAAATATTCATATTTCCCTAAGAGATTGGTTCTGATGAGCACAGAATAAAATTAAATTAAATGGTTAAAATTAAAATGGAAAAGAGACTAGAAGTGATAGTTACTTTAGTGTACTTACTGGTATACTGCATTTACATTTTTACACTACAGTTGCATATTTTCACACAGTTGGACATGTGCCTTTGGTGGGTGCCTACTGGGATTCATTTATCACACCCTGTATGTGGTCATTTCTTCGGCCCCAAATAGATTACATTTCGGCAGGTATGGATAAGGGAATACTCGATAGCCTGAGGGCAACACTTTGTATGCCAGAGGGAAATACTCGATAGCCTGAGGGAAAACATAGGCTCGCGAAGATTACAGCTATTCTGTTTTTATTTTTTTGTATCAGTATATTCTATTGTATTGTTTTGTACTACTGTGTAACATGTTATGGATATTTTTTATAACTAGAGACATGTTTCATCATTATCTATATGACTGTTGGTTATCTTTTACTTCATATGTTCATTTTAAATGTGTATGGATTATTGCTTCCGATGTTGTTATATGCTATTTATCATTTCCAGTGCGCTAAATATTGACAAATGAGGGAATAGTATCCCCACTATCAGACATGGGCTCTCGCTGCTAGTCAGCAGCCTCTGGTGTTTACATAGATGCGCTTGAGGTCATGTGACCAACCGGGTTTGGGGCACCCGTTTAGTGGAACCCAGATCCCGGTCGTTACATATTCATATTACTATGTTTATCCACTAGGTATAATTATATTTCTTATATAAATAAAATAATAAAAAGATATATTTCATAGAAAATAATTGTTTCATGAGTTATACCCCAACTCAGTGTTGTGTGCATCGTATGTCACGTCGGTGTTGTGTGGAAAGTATACTGAGTAAGTTCCATGTGATTGGAATCATTAAATTAATGAATTTCAAAGTAAAAATAGAAATTTAAATTTATTTGTAAAATAAATGACTATAAAAACTCAGGGTGTTACATTCTACCCCCTTAGAGTAAATTTCTACCTTGAAATTCGTCACACAGATTAAAAAAAGTGAGGATACTTATGCTCTATCAAATCCTATAGTTCTCATGCATCTTCCTCTAACTGGTTATTTCTCCACAAAACATTGACAAGCCGAGTGATCTTGTTTCATAGAACATTCTATGTTCTGTCCGGAATTTTTAAAGTTTTCTCCTCAAAAAAAATGATCCTACTCCTATGGTATGACCTCAAACTTAAGTAAATGTGAATGGTTCGGTATGTACATCATCAGGAGTGATACATGGATGAAATAATGGTATTATGAGTGATTTAGAGTATGTACCACATTATAGGAAACTGTAATGACACAATCATGTATTTATAAGGGGCTAATATACTTAGGACCTTGTTTTCACTTCTTCCAAAATCTAATTACATAATTCCAGGGTGAGATTGGTAAAAAGACCTTCCAAGAATCATTCAATTCTAAATCTCATCAATGGTTATCTTCATATTTTTTTCTGTCTTTGAGCTACATTGATATACCAATGAATGCTTCTAACCCTCTGGACCATTTATCCAGAAATCTTAGGTCCTAATAGAGTTCTTTCTCCAACCTCATCCTAGAACATTAGTTCTCTACATTTCTTCCCATATAAGGATACATAAGGTTCCATATGAATTCAATAGTGAAAGATATTATGGAATGAAAACTCAACTAGTGTGTGGTTTTCATTCCAAAAACCTTTAAAATCCAGAGAGCAAGATCTCAACATAAACTATAGTGTTTGAATTGTTATTTCAGACTAACAATCTATTTGAGGATCATATGTAGTGCTGAAACTCAATTATATAGAAACTGCTTTCTGAAGACATTGCCAGAACATTGAGGTAAACCACAGATCCTGATCTGATACAATATACTGTTGTACTACATGAAACCATACCACATCATTTGTGTATATTCGAGAATAGTGATCAAGATCTAAATCTTCTCTAATAACAATGAAGTGTTATTATTTAGTCTGGTGACTGACAAACACCCATATATCATTAAGCCCTTTATAGTTTTGGGGTATTCCAATAACAAATTCCGTTGTCATATTCTCCCATTTCTGTTGTAGTATGGGTAATGGATGAAACAGACCTTTGGAATTTTCTCTTTCAGCCTTATCATGATAGAATACCACACACTAGGAAAAATATCTACAATATCTATCTTCCTATCATCCAACCCTAAGTATTCCATCAAAGTCCCTATGAATCTTCATACATCTAGGTTGAATAGAGAATGAGTATCTATGAGCTTCCTCTAACAACTCACTCTTCAAATATGGTATTAAAGGAACACATACATAATTCCTTGACCTTATCATTACATCCTGATCAAGATTATACTCATGAACACTTATAACATTCATTTCTATCTTCTCATATTCTTTTTATACCTCCAAAATTATCACTTGGATAGAAGGATGAAAATTCATTTGGGGAAGATATGATTTTCCCCTTCCTTCATTATTTCTAGATGCATCATTTGAAAATCCCGAAATATGGGATCTTTTGTTATCCTAATCATGGATAATATTTCATGATCCTTCCAATTAAATGTTTCATTTACCTTGTTCACTTTCCCAAGGTGGTAATGTATTGATCATTCACAATCCTTTATCAAGTACAACCATCTCTCTTTTGAATGGTCATCTCCATTTGTGTGAATATATATTTCTGAATTTTATGATCACTATATAAATATATCACACTTTTTACCATAATGTTAATGCTTACATATCATTACCCGGAAGATTCAAGAACAGAGAATGCTCGGTCCAAAAAGGTATTAATGAAAATTTAAAAACAACCAAATTTCAACAAAATACATGTGGTAGGAGCCACCACCAAACAAAAAGTGAAAACATGCCCACCAACACATTAAAATTATCAATACCCCCTTAGGACGAATCCCCCACAATAAAATGAACATTGATGACCCATAAAAAATGACCATAGAAACCTGAGCCAGTAGGAATCTAGAAAGAAAAAAACTCGTAATGTGGTACATCAATTGTGTTGGGCATAACATGATCTTGCATTATGAAAACCTGTTATCCACAAAAGCCATTCCAAAAGTCACCCGCACCAGCTCCCGAGTTCGTCGAACCACCAAAGAACGTTGCATTGTCACCGTAATCACCACATCACCAGCTTTCCTGTCTTCGTCGGCATCACCCTTGTCAGCACATTCTTTTCCTGCAAAGTCTTTAACATGCCCCAATCATCTTTCCCCACTATCATTCCGTGTCCTGAGACTATCAAACATCATCACCAGCAACTCACAAAATCTCTCACAATGGCCAACCACCCTTAACGCCACATCGTCACTGTCCTGTGTCCCGAGTTCAACACTGGCATCCCGTAATACTAGCATCTGAGGACGTTTCCAGGAAAATTCTCCGGCCACTATCCCAAAAACCCTGCTATCCGGATTAAGGTCTATCACCATCATCATCCACAAAAACATCATGTCGTGGGCACATAGATTTTTCCACCAGCCACGCAAGACACATCGCTATCCCTGTATCATCAAGATTCCTCCAGGGTCCCAAAACCACCACCATCCTACATCGCGCCCCATGAACATGTAATCGGTCAAATCGTTGTCCATGACATCAAAAGGGGCTCTATGTTCATGACTCCCACTCTCCACTGCAAGGGTTCTATCCAGATCCATGAAGCAAGGTCGTGACACTATGAGTATAGAGAGATTATCCCAAAATAAGAGCTTACCAGGTTTGATTATAGGATTCCACTCTCAGTCATCACTTCCATCGGTATCATCACAATCACTTAACATTTCAGATTATCCAAGATCAATTGGATGATGCATAACACCATACACTGAAAACATCTCACAGTGGCCGACAATCTCCACTTCTAACGAACAAATGCCGATGTTATTGATTTGATCATCATGAGAGATAAACTTTCATGAGGCATTGTATATAAAAATTTATTTTTTCATAAGAACACATCACAATCCCTTCTTGGATGCATCTATATAGGTTACGAGTCCTTCTCTACTAAAGGAAAATGTAATCCCAAGTGCACTGATCAACCTTCCCTTCAGTTCCCTCAATGTTTCCTCACATTCATTGGACAAGAAGAACTTAACACCCATTGAGTTAACATGGATATATGATTAAATAGTCGTGAAAAATTATCAATAAATGGTAAATTATATCCTACTAAATCATGAAATCTACAGAACTCAATCACCATGGTAGGTCTAGGACGACATTCAATAGCCTCTGTCTTTGATGGATTTACTACTATACTATCTATTGATATTATGTGACCCAAAAAAGAATGATTTTGTTTCCAAAATTCGAATTTTTAAAATTTTTTATATAACTACTCCTTCATTAGGGTCTTTAGTACAATTATCAAGTTATATTTATGGTCTTACTTCCTCTTTGAATAAATAAGAATATCATCTATAAATAGTACCACAAACATATCAATGTACTCTCAAAAGACCCTATTCATTAAATCAATGATGATATTAGTGGAATTAGTTATACCAAAAGGAATCACTATATATTCATAATGACCGTACCTTTGATAGAATTTCATCATCAGTATATCATATTTCATGACCCTCAATTTATGATATCTTGAATTATGGCCAGTCGTGGAAAATTATTGAGCATCACTTAATATATCCAAAAAGTCATAAACACAGGGAAGGGGATACTTTTAATGGATTTTGTTCTTTTTCGACTCCTGATAATCAATGAAGAGTGGCATTGAACAATATTTTTTTCACACATAGAATCGGTGCTCCCAGAGGTGATACAATTGGTCAAATTAATCCCATATCAAGGTTTTCTTGGAGTTTATTCTTCAATATCTGAAAATAAATTTGGGACATAATATAAGGCGTATTTGTAATTGGGGTTCAATTAGGTATATGTTATGTGGTGAAATCAAATTCACGTTTTGGTGGAAGAATAAGAAAATATTCTAAAAGGAAATCCACAAAATCCCAAAAAATTGGAATATCATTGATGTTAATCTTCTCCCAATTATTTTGAGATAAATAAACCTTTTGAATGGGGATTTGGACCCATAATGTCGATGTAATATCCAAAGGAAGCTCAAAAATATCATCACATTGATGGATGATTGTAAGAGGTTTTGAAATTTTAAATGTAACTTCCATTCCTTGACAAATGATGTGGGATTTATGTAGATAAATACAATATATACCAATGATGAAATCAAATTCCACGAAAAGAACAATGACATGATTTGCAGGAATAAAATTCTCACAACCCCCAACTAGACAGTAATCATAAAATGAGATGAAATCATCATACCATTATCAGTTTTTACTTTTAGTTATACATCTAAATATTCTCGTTTATTCTTAACACCCATAGAAAATTCATTATAAATGAAAGGGTGGGTAGATCCTGAATAAAATATGAAGAACCACATAATCATGCCAAATAACTTATATGAAGTCTATCCTATGACACCTTCCTTAGTATTTGACACATTTGGTTTATCATAGGTTATTTGAAGACAATATGTTTTTAAATCCTTCAAAATGGTTATAAAAGAGTTTGTGAATTCCCAAAGTACATCCCCTAGTAGTTCCAATCCAAGTGTCCCATAAGGGCCATTGTCATGTACAATATTACCATGAGTCATGCCCAGAACATCTTATCAGAGACATTACTACTAGGAACATCTATTCTAGATCCACATCCACTTGTAGTATCCATTCATGGATGTATTTCTAGGAAAACTCTCACTCTATCCTTCAGAAAAATTTAATGAAATTTTCTTATACTTATCCTGGTCCATAGGATTATCATGTGACCTATTACCTAGGGTTTTCAATAAGGTTTTCTCATAATAGATTCAAAAATATTGCATTACCTTTTATGTGATACCAATTCTAGTGTCCAAAAAATTTAAAAAAATAATATTTCAATTCATAGGTGGAATACTTAAACCTTTTACAATAAGATGGAAAAATACCATAGTTGGTATAGTGCCTTTGAAAACATGGAAAAATAAAACTAATACATATCTGATACACAATACCTCCCACTAGGTTATTCTAGAATAGAAACCTTCTTTTTCACATCAATCATAATGAATATATTTGTATCCTGGGTAATGAAACATAAAAATGGGTGAGATCAAATGCTCAGTAATGGTAAGTAGGGGACACAAGTAAGAATAATAATGTGCATAAGGGTATTAGAAAATAATCATGAACATCATGTCATCAAAACATAGTCCATTAAGAGATGTAATATGAATTTAAACATGGAATAATTTCCCAATAAATTCATGTGAAACACCAATGGATTTTATATTATATGGGAAGTAATTTTGAAAGGTATTTTAAAAATATTTATTGATGGAAAAATAATTTCTTCCATTAAAATTGTTTTTATAACCTGAAACCATTAAAAAAGTTTTACTTTGAAAATAGATTTGAATACATAGAAAATAATATTTGAAAAAAAATTTAAAATCATTTTTCTGTGGAAATTATTTTAATGGATATTTTGAAAACATAATTGGAAAAAGTTTTTAAACATGGTTTTTGAATACAATGGATTTGCGGCCGAAGAGAGAGAGGATAAGATCTTATTAATAACATTATATTAACAACAAAAGAGTGAAAAAATGGTACTAAAAATGAGGATATCAAGAATAAAACAAGACAGATAAAATAATGATAATTATTGAGAGATTTTAACCAATGAATTATACACATATACAATCTCAAAAAATGATATGATTGTCTCAATGAACTATGGTAAGTTGGTTACTTGGGATCATACTCTCCAAGTAAGACAATCAAACAACATAAATCCTAATATATAATAAACCGAATTATATTCATTATATAACATTTAAAATTGATGTATATACACCTAGAGAATTCATTTTAGGTGCATAAAAAACATGAGTCTCAACGAAGGAAAATTGAGACTAAATTGTTTTACCAATCGGGTATCTTTTGAATGTTAAAACCTATAAAAGAAGGATAACATAATGAATGAGTGAATAAAAATAAATTTAATTCAATTATATATATAATAAATCATAGTATGTATATACACCACATAAATATAAAGAGTGGTGATCATAACATGAATATCATATAAATTAAATGTGAGATGAAATTCCCCTTACCTTGTGTCTTGACTAAATCCGTACTCATACAAGATTCATGTGCAATAAATTTATGTTTTTTATAAAACCATTAAAAATATATATTATTATACATAATACAATATATGTTTTTATAATTACCTTATTTTACCCTCTTTTTAATGATCTTATTTTAATGTTTCACTTCATGTAATCATTTACTTTTTTCATCGCATGTGTGTTAATTTATTATAAAATGTGTCATCAAACATATCAAATGATTCTAGAAAGTATAAAATGATAAAAATATCAGGTATATAAATTTTTATAATATTATAATAGTCTACATATAAATTAATCATGTAATGTAATACATCATCCATGGAGACAGTAATCTGTATGTACGCGTGAACGAAGTTTTCCATTTTTATTGTTGTATTGAATGAATGTTGGTAAATGATATATATATATATAAATATATATATGTAAATATATATATAATTATTACTGTATTATAAATATATCTTATTAAAAATATAATTTCATTAAACCTATCCTTAATACATTCTATGTGGTGTGTGAACGATTCACATCGCTTTTAGGGGGTAGTAGTAAAAACTTACTCATACAAGATTATCGTATTAACACCAAATGGAAGGTAAAAATATTTGTGTTAAAAAATGAATAAATAATCCTAATAATATAATAAAAAAAATATTTCATATATAAAAATATTTTAAATCATAATTTCTACAAGGTTTGGTAGTAAAGATGAAAGGAATAATCATCGTTTTATGAGGCAGTAGTTCGTCGTACCCAGAATCAGTATGTTCAACATCCATTAGATAAAAGTGTGTATGTATAGGTCTGTGAAATGTCAAATAAATATGGAAGTAAACTGAGGATACAATTTTTTTCCCTAAATAAGGGAGTAAATAGAGTTAAGGGGGAGGATAGTAAAAATAATGAAAGGATCTTTAAAGAAGTTGTTACCTCTTAATCGAGTAACTCCTCTTGGTTTGTAGAAAAGGGTTTCCTTTAGTGGGTCTCTTCCCAAAGAGACTCTTGAAACTAGAAGGAATGAATTTTTTAGGATACTTGGTTATTTCTTGGGAGTACATAAATTTTTTTAGAGGCTTGAGGAATGGTTATAGGTGGTGGCCTTTTTAGTGAATTAAAAGGACTCATATGGAATTTTTTAAAACAAATTAGCTGTGAACATGTTCTTAACTAAAAAGACTCTTAAACAACCAAAAAAATAATGGATGGTTTTAGGATAAAAAATTGACATAAAATCTGTATTATACAAGTGTATAGGTCGTTTTTGCCTTTAGGTTTTATGTTTAGTCCCTAATTAATCTTAATTTGACCTTAATTGTGATTAATAATTTTAATTACGTTTACAGGTAATTTTTGTCAAAAATTATCATTGTATCATTATAATCTATATATTATACTTAATATAATGGTTTACATTGTATTTTTTAAATTAATATCATAGAATCATAAATACTAGTATTAGTGCTAATCTCGTAGGTAGGTGGATATAACGAGGTTTTAATTTAGGAAAAAGTTTAAAATTTGATAAGCTTTTATATTCATTTTCAAAGTGAAATTGATCTTATAATATTAATAGATTTAATATTTATCTATTTTTAAAGTAAAAATATTTAAAATATCATTAATCATTAATAATTAATTAGACAAAAGGGTGTTTTTAACAAAAAAGCAATATTCTCACTATTCATATAAAAGGATGTTTCTTAAAAATATCCCAATAATTCACCCTAAGAAAATTTCAACATTCTAAATTCCAAAAAGATGTTAATATTATAAAATTAAACATATAAATGTGTCTAAAATTACTTTCATTATGTGAAGTAGTTTATCCGAGAAAATTTAGTTTCTAAACAAAAAACGGACTACAAAAAATGATATCTTTTATTAACAATATCTTTAATTTATGTAACAAAATTATAAAAAATATTTAAAACATTTTTATTACTATTCATATTATTATGTTTATCCTATATGTTATAAATATATTATTTAAATAATTAAAATAATATAGTGGTATTTTGTTGAAAATCACTTTTTCATGTATTGTATGCCAACACAATGTTTCATGCATAGTATTCCAAATTAGTGTTGTGTGGAACATACGTCGAGTCAATTTTGTGTTAATGGAATCATTGACATAGGGAATTACGATATATAAATAAAAATTTATATTTATTTGAGAAAAAAATGTTGATGAAAACCCATGGTTTTATATGATATAATATAAAAATAAAAGCACATTTGATCATACAAATAATCTAATACAAAAATATTGTACCAAAATTATTGCAATAAATTATTACTTAAAGAAATAAAAAAGATAAAAAAAATATATGTAATTATACTAGAAAATGTTGTAATAAATGACCATGTGTCGGCAATTCTGATTATACCTTCGGTGGGAAAATTTGTTGAAAAACCTCATTTGAAAATCGATGTTAAGCCAATACCTAGTGCTTGATGAGGTTCTAGTTAATCCCATCTCCCCATATGTGTTAACTTTTGTAATCCCTTTGTGTAATTGATGGAGGTTTAAGTGGAATATATGATCAAGGGGGTTTTTTAATGTAAGAGTTAAAATTTAGGATCATTGGTTGTATTTAAAAATAGGATGATCAGCAAAATTTAATGAGTGTTTGGTTTTAAGGATTTTTAAAAATGAAATGAGTGTCTGGATTGCAGGATTGGTCATTAGACTATAGATGAATGAAAGGATTGGTCGCACTTCAAAATTATTTGCGTTGTATTATTGGTTAGTGGTCCTTAGAGGCCTGAAATTCTAATTTTACGTTATTGTTTTATTCATTGAGATTTGGTCACAACGACTTTGAGTGATTACTGAGTTATTTCACACCTATCATGATCTTGTTGGAGGCTGATGCATTATTGAATTTAGCTACTGATTGAAAAAAACCCAAATGGGGATATTGTAGAAATGAACGATTTTGACAAATGTAAAAGGGGTGTATTTTTTGTTTGTTTTCAATCCGTGATAGGTTTGATTAGGGATCTTTCATATAAGAGATATTATTGTGAAAATGTCTTCAATGTCGAAGGTGGTTTCATCTACCTGTGTTTTATAATTACTTAGAGCTCAAAATCTAGAGGAAGGAGTAAGCTCCCTGAAAGGTGGATTTCTAGTATTGAATCTTCTTAGTTTTTTTAAAGGATGTAGTCTCATGGATATTGGGTATATGATGGCATAAAATTCCATTTTTCAATTGTTTTACACAATCAAAGCACTTTCGGCATATTGTACTTATATTATCCCTTAATGGGGACACAAATAAAATAATTGTGTTGTCTCCCTACAGGTGAATGTTTTATTCTTGCATGATTATATAAGATAGGTTTAACAAGTTCCTACCAACACGGGAACACGATCCGTCACTTGAAAAGAAAAATTTAGCAACCCAATTCACCCTCACCTCTTAGGGTGTTATGGGGTCCAACAAATATTATTTTTGAAAGCATGATTTATATAAAAAAATAAATAGAAAATGTTTTCTGACATATTGAATTAATAATATTAAAAAATTTATGAATAAAAAAACATTATTAAATTAAAACATTTTAATCAAATAAATATTCATAAAAAATATGATTAAGAACACTAAATGTTTTAAAATGGCATTTTTCTAATAAAGGAAATTTTACTTTATATATTATATTTTTAAATAAATGATAAATTTAAATATTTTAATGTTTAACATTTTTAAAATGAATTTAATTTTTTACTGTGTATATAAAAACAATGCTAAGATAATTTTTTGTTATTTTTATAAAATAAATTTTTTTAAATTTTATAGTGGAAGAATATAATTTTTAGCCAAATTTTAATTTTTTTGACATTATCAATATGTTATAAAAACCTATAGGATTATAAGAAGAGTTAATTTATTAAATATTATTAAGGAGAAAAACTATGTATATTAATATAACTATTTTATCATATAAAACCAATGTTCAACATTTTAAAACATAAGAAATATTTCATTCAAATATAATAATAATTTTTGTTTTTAATTAAATATTCAAATTCTAATATTAATTATTTTATTGATTTAGAGAAACATAAATCTTATTTTTTTTATAAACACCCATTTATATCTTTATGGTCTGTGATTCTGAAAAAAATTATACTATATTAAATTTAAGATTAAAAAATGATTTTTCTAAAAATAGTGTTAATTCCTTATGGGCGTTGATATTAAAATTAACACTTATGATATTAAAAAAGGCCATTTTATAACATGATTTTAATATTATAGATCATAAAATGTTAACTATTTATAAACTCAATTTAATTTTTATGGTTAAAATTTAGTTACCTGGTAATTATTCATTAATTAAATAATAGAAATATTTTTCTAAGAATTATATTTTTTTAAATGTGTTTTCTTTTAAATTAAATGGACTACATTGAATTAGTAATATAATATTTTTTATAAATAATAAAAAAATAGTAAACTTTAATTTAATTTCTAATTAATTTTAAATAAGATTAATAATTCTTATTGATTAAACCAAACATTATTGCAAAAATATTTTTTTAATAAAACATATTTTTTAAATTGGATAATATGGATAATATTATATTTTTAGTGATAAAACAATAACCATGATTAATATGTAATAAATATTATTTACTATTAAAATGGGTAATCTAATGAAAATCATTTTCTAATAAACATTTATGAAACTTTGATCTTCTAAAATGGCAATTTTATTTTGTAAATTCATACCTACATGTATCTCCGTCATTTTTATTCCAATCTATCTGGACTCAAGAAATTTCATTCTTACCCCTTACCAAACATATTTTTTAAATGATTTATTCATCTTCTTTATTTATATGTATTTTTTATTTCCACCCTTTTCAAGCCAAAAATATAGATCAAAATTTCCTTAATAAAACCAATTCCCTTTTTTTGGTCTCATATACTCATTTGGAACCCTTTATCCAAAACATAGTCCCTCAATTCCATTATTTCCAAAGGATACTACAAGAAAATATCAAAATTTTACACATAAGTATTACTTACTTTTTTTATATACATTCTTTATTCATCCCATACACACTAACCCAAACCATTATATACATATGTATAAAATAAATTAAAAATAAGAAATAATGAAATTTTACAATAATGATGGTATAACTATAATATGTTCCCCTCCCATTCAATTGAAAAAATTTAAATTATGCTCATGAATTTTAGCATAATGCAATATTCATAAATGACATGTATTCTTACTCATCATATCCATTCATGTATGGATATAGAAATACTTTTAGTGAAATTAAATTTTATTTATTTAATGATTTATATTACATATCTATAAAATAATAATTATTAAAGTAATATTAGAAATGAGAAATTTTTGTAAGACTATCCTCCTAAAATGAACATACCAAGAGGGAAAATGATTTATTTATACCAGAAAACTTATTTTTCGTTTAAATTATTCTTATAAATATTCATAATTATTCTTAATAATGATAATTAAATATAAATAGTTTAATTATAATTTTTTCAAAATGATATTAATATAAAATAATCTCTTCCATATCCATACTCACGCAGAGACTATAACATATTCTTATTCGGTCAGTTTAACCAACAAGATGGAGAATTCTATAAATTTACACCATGTATTGAATTAAGAACATAATATTTGTTATGAATAAGCACATAATTATTAGTTTTTGGTTTTTATTATTAATAAAAATAGTTAACTCATTCATTAAGTTACCATTGATAGTTGTTAAAAACAAGGAAACTTTTCCATCACCAATTTTGTATTTAGGAATCATAAATGAAACTATAATAGAACTAAATTTTATGAATATAAATATTCTAAAACATGAATTTAAATAACTATTATGATTTGGTGAAGATTAAATTTTTTAGAATAAGTCATAACATCCCCACTATTATGAAGTATGTTTAAAATGATCAAGATTACTCAGACCATATTTTGAGAATAGATAACAACTAAATTATATACATATAGATGATAATTAAAAATAAAATATATAAAAGGTTATATACATGATTAAGGTTATTAAATATGTGATAATTATTATTAGTTTTGTTATATACGAGGTTGTAGAGCTGTCAACAAAGTGATAAATCATGATAAGGGTTTTGTGTCTCATATTTATTTTATTAAGTCATATTTCTTAATGTTCTCTATGAAATATTTTATATGGTTTTAATATATAATAATGAATTTATTTTACCTAAATAATTAAATTAATGGGTATTGAACATCAATATCATTTTCATTATTTATGGGGTCATCTATTCAAAATATACCAATATTGTAAGAATTTTTGTTGACTAATCTCCCTTAGTTGAGTAATAATAAATATTCATAAAATATATCCTTCCAATATAGTGTCTATACACATTAATATTTTCTTTCATGTCACATTATCATTATATACGGTTAAAAAACTTTTTATTTAAATATCCATCCTTAATTAATTTCTTCCTCATAAAAATTATATCATTGTTGATAATCATTCAAATCCATGTAAATGATGGTTTCCACCCCTTTTTAAATTTTTTATTTCCAGCCAATTTCCTTTCTTATATTTGGAAATGAAATTATTGTTTACCTATATTTTATTTCATATTTCCCTTATCCTAATTTAATAATTAATTATTAGTAACATTTTTCTTTTATGGGTTTTCAACAAAGTTATTTCAGACTATCCTAAATGATTTCCATCCTTTCATAAAAAAATGGTTTATATTACGTTGAAAATTACTTTTTGTAATTATTTATATTTTTAAAATATATATTATATATGTTTTTTTATAAAAAGTTGTATTTTTTAAAATGAATTTGTGTTCACTTTATTTGGATAAAGATGTGCCATTTTAATTCTCCATTAGAGAAGATTTTTTTTGATAAAAAGTGTTTGTTTTTTTTATGTAATTTTTTTTAAGGAAGTTATATTAACCTTTTAAGAAATTAATATTCAATTCTCTCATAAGAGTTTCTTTTACACACAAAATAGAATCCTTTTATAAAAACACATATTGGATTTGACCACCATTTTTCTCATTATCTATAAAGGAAATATTGTGATTGGAAAATTAATTTTTAAGAATCTCCATCTAAATTTAATTATGAAATAATATTTTTGTATGATTCAAATTTATGTATCAAAAAATTTCATTTTTGAGGTCAATTTTTCTAAAACCATATAGAAATGTTGAGAAACTCATTTTTCCTTACATGTGTTCTTTAGGAAGTGATGGATTATATTTTTTTAGAACATCAGTCTTTTAATTTTATATTATTTGGGTTAATTAAATAACTAAAATACATTGTATAATGATTTATTACTCATGAGGTAAGGATGTTAAGAGTGATCATTTGGTTTTTTCATAATAGGAAGCTTTGGATATTTCTTGTTTAAGAATTTATGAAAGGATATTTATTTGTTCCCAAAATGATTCATGTATTATCATAATAGTTTTATGATTTCTATGTGATTATTCATCTTCCAATGTTCGTCATTATGTTGTTTATTAAGGTTATGTTATATTTCCATGCTGTAATATTATGTGTAATCTCTATGGATGAAGTTCATTATCTCATATTCCTCACATTTAAGGCGTTGAATATGGTTGATCATTTTATGTTTCTTATCTTGATATCATGTAATATGGAAAAATATAATTTTCCCATGATCTTTTAATAATTATTTTCTCCCCTATTAATATTTTTTCCCATTATTATTATCAAATGATTGATGGTATGTTTCAATGTTTTCTCCTATTGAGCATTTTATCTCACCCCACTATTATTTTTTTATTACCCATGTTATGAATATTAATCTAAATTATGATAATTATAGAAGGGGTTATATTAGGGATAATATACGTAGGAATAATCATGAGTGTTGTTGAATTTTTTTTATGTTAATAGTTATTAAATACACTAAACCTTCTGGTCCTTGATATGTGTGTGTGTGTTTTAGATATATTCTCTAAATATTGAAATTAATATAATATCTGGATTATTTTTATATTTGGGGAAAATATAGCCCAAAATATGATCAATAGATCTCGTAATATCATTTTTTATGGATTAAATCATCAAATAATCCACATTGATTAGTTTCCCATATCTAGCGTCACCATCTACTTTGCAGCCCTAAAGGATCAAATAGACCAAATATGACATCAAATGGATGAGAAAGAGCCTTTTACAATGAAATATCAAATTTAAAACGTCATATAGTTCATCCCCATTTCATTGGGATGTTGTACTATTACCCACTAGACACTCTAGGAATCCTTAAATAATGAAATGGTGTAACAACAATTGATTTTTAAATATACTTAGTTTTAATAAATAAATGTTTTTGATATAATATGAATCATGAAAGTTTGACTTTTTTGGAATAATTATTATGAATTATAAAATTAATTACAGTTATTTGTATTTATATGAAATATTCTTGTCCATAAGTATTTCTAATTCACATTGAAAACCCAATTGATCCCAAGGTACTAATTTGAAATATTTTTGATATCAACATTATTTTTTTATAAATTTTATTTAATAAATAATTCATAGTACCACACATATGAAAATGTATTGTCTAGATATTTATAATTTTAATTCATTGGTTATAAATCCTTTTTAAATGAAAATAAAATCATGTGTTTGTTAAAATAAATGAGTTTTTTGAAAAAGTGTTTTTCTCTCAAAATGTTTTTAATCTAAATAAATTATATTATTAAAAATTGATGAATGATTTTAAATAAAGTTTTTCAAAATATATTCAATAAAACAATTAACCTTAATTAAAATTTTCACTATGCCTAGAATTGGATTAAATACAATTTTATTCTTAAGGGTTGATTTTTCAAAAAATTGTTTTCATTGTATTTTGTGATGTTATTTTAAAATTAATTTCTTCCAATTATATAAACATAATTTTTTAAAATAGTTTTTATATTTTTATCTATAATTTTAACATTTGTAAAATAGTTGAATCTCATTTTGGACTTTATGAATATTAAAAATGATAACAAATTTTCACCACAATAAGAAATAAATGATTAATGGGGGGAAAACATAGATATAAGCATAAAATATATATAAAATATGGATATATGTGACTAGTTGAATATATTACTTCTAAAAAATATATTATTATTGAATTCATGTTTTTCTGTTTCCACTATCACATGAATATAAATTTATTATATAATATTTCTTAAGTGATTATAAGAGGGCCACCCACCTCACTTATAAAAGAAAACCCCCAAACATCAAGTATTCACCAATATGGAATTATATATTTTTATATAATTATGAGTTGGTTTTTTCTAAATATTTATAATGAATCTATTTTTTTAATATATGTTTATAGAATGTTTTAATATAGGCCTGGCATGAGTTTGGGGTTTATATTGCAATCTCATTTTTAATCAGGAATGTTTGTGAGTGAATCTAAATTTGGAAAAATTATATGATCCCTATATTATAAACCCCAACTATTTTATTATCAAAGAGTTAATTAGAGTTTTTTCCATTTTTTATCTCATTCAAAATAATTTTTTCAAATAAAAATATAGAGAATGTTTTTAAAAAAACATTATTATATCTCATCATTGGATGATGAAATTTTTCTTCCATGTCCATGTTCATTAAAATATTTTCAATAATGTTATTTTATAAAATCCATTTATTATTTAGTTTAATTTTAAAAAATATTTATTTTTATTTTAAATAGACTAAAAATAAATGTTTCTAATGTTTCTTGAACATGTTATTTAATATATTTTTTCATAAAAAAGTGTGAAATGAATGGTGGTTTTAATGTTTATTACATGAATGACTAATACCAAAACTAAGAATGTTATTTTACTTGAATATTCAATTAAAATCACCTATTTTTATTTAAACAACATTTTTCTTAATGTTTTGGGAATCTGTATTAAAAAAATATGAAAATAAAATGATAAGTTTTAATTTTTTTCAACAAAATATTTGACTATTATTTTGAAGGTGTTTTCCTTCTTTTTCAAAATCCATTTATGTTTCTTGTTATTTATTTGTAATATGATATATTGAAACCATCCATATTCCATGACTAGGTTTATTATGCTAATTTGATGATAATTGTTTTGCGAAATACTATTATTTTTCATGTGTTATTATTTGATGAAATAATAAATGTTTGTATGATACTTGGAAACACATATGCGTTATTTTCATTATTTAATTGGTGGTATTTAATTTATATTTTCCTTATATTAATTTTAGAATTATTTATATATTATTATATAATAGTAAAGAGGTTTTGAGATAATATATTATTAAATAAAAACAGGTTGTGGATTGAAGCCAATCCATTATAAGACTTTATCCACTATGTGATGATAGTGATAGCAGTGAGACTTTAATTATGAAATTAGTTTTTATAATTATGATCATTATAAAGTTATTATTTAATTTTCTTATTATTATGATATTTTATTGAGTATCATGACTGAATAATTATTATTCCTCACTCTTATGATACATGTCTTGAAATGCTATGGATTTATGCCTTGACTCGTGATTTATGATCATTCAATAAATTGGTATGAACATCGAATGTTATTATAATGATCTCAAACCCCTATTATTATATTATTCATTTATATTATAGTCAATTGATGTGACTACTTTTTATCCTTATTAACAAACTTATCCCACAATTTCTTATGATTCAATTTTTTATAAGTAAAAATGAAATGTTTTAATTAATAATGTTTAAAAAGGTTAAATGAATTAATAATTTTGTATGAGATACTAATGTTGTCTAATTAATGAAGTTGATTATTTATTTTTCCTTGAAATAAAAAAACCAATTACATTTGTGGGACTTGTATTATTGTGAAATTTAATGACTTATCATCTTAAATAATGCAATATTTATGAATATAATACTTAAGTTCCATCATTTAGAATTAAAAAAAGTGTACAATTTTTTTAGAGATTATGTTAGGAAGAATATAAGGATAAAAAATAGCAAAACATATGATGATCTTATGTGATATAGGGTGAACTAGAAATCATAATAGGATGATAAGAGTGTGTCATAATTTCATAAATCTCCGTATATATTTTCATGAATATATGAATACTCACTATACTTATTATATCTTGATTATTACACTATGAAATTTAGATTTATTTGATATCTAGAACTAGGAATAATAATGTTTAAAACAATATGGAAGATGATGTACTGATAATACAGTTAAGAAATCAATGAATAATGGAGTTGGATTGAAAAATTTTGTTGCTACACTCATGAAAATCTCTAAAGAATTGGATCTTGTTGAGCTCCAAAATATGAAAAAGTTGGAACAATGCACATTTTTATTATTTCATAGGTGACATATATATTATCTCAACGGGTCATTTGATACTATTGTTTTTTATCAATGGATTAGTACCACTAGAAGGATATTTTTCCTTATCTGATGCATGGAGAATGAAAAATCTATCATGGTGGTATACAGTTCGGATGGTGAAGTAGAAAAATAGTGGAAGCTTATTAAGAATATAATGAAAGACAAATAAATTTACTTCATTGAATTAGAATATTTTAATGGAATATTGTTTAGTAAGTACATTCCACAAACTATTTTATTGAATATAGGAACTTCATTTCGTGTTTTTAATTAGAAAGAATATATATTTTTTGATACATGTGGGGAAAATTATAAAAGAATTAAAAGTAACACTTCTACATTAATCATATAAGTCGAAAGAAAAAATAATTTATTATTATGTTTTATAAAAAACCATGAAAGGAATTGGTCATAAATGCAATTAGTAGATATAAATAAATCATTTGATGTGATGTCATTGTAAAAATAAATAGTGTTTAATCACATTATTTTCATAGTTATGATATGAAGAAGGTGACAAAGATTCAAGGAAATTAGAATAGTAAAACACATGGTGAATAGAAAATGATACTTCCATTATATCATCTGTGTGGAAAAATCGTGGTTGAAATGTTCTGAAATGGATTGGAAAATGTTTCACAGGTGGAATAGAATTATATCATACAAGTGATTGTAGAAGATATAATTAATGTCAAGAACATTTAGTGAAACAAACAAAATATTATTTAAATTCACATCCCAACTCTAATGTTACAATGAAAATTAGTATTAGTACTATACAAAAAGTAAATAAATCTACGAGATAATGAATAAAATTAGAGTTATCAATCCCATACGAAAAAAGATAAAGGTAAATATAATGCTATCACAATTACTGAGTTGGGTCACAAGAATAATGTGGTTAAATGTAAACATATAATCTACTCTAGAATTGAAAATTCCTAATTGATATTTTTTTTCACCACACTTTTAGATATGATGAAATTTATAAGAGAAATATGTCACCACATGAATGATTAGATGTTGAGTTATTAGTTAAAACAATAAATGGAATGATTATTTCCTCTCAACTCTATAGTTTCCCTCTGATATATGTTTTTGGGAATATACATCTTTCAAATATTATTATTCTATATACAGTTTCATTTGATGTTATTTTGATAAAAGATTGGATTTATTTATATATATAGAAAAAATCAATTTCCATGTATGTGGAGTTTCATTTGATAATATGATTCAACCTATGAGGTTATATAGATGAAATTATTATGATGAAATTCAAATGGAAATTACTTCTATTGAATGGGTATTACTACATATTCATGAGGGATATTAATATCAAATGGTATGGTAGAAAATTGACATTAAAGATATTAAGATTATTCATGAATATTCAATTATATTTCTCTGAAACATTTATAGTATTCCCTCAAATAACGATGTTGATTTTTCAATTGAACTCATGTGTTTTTATAAGCCAATTTTAATGAATCCTTATAGAGTGGCCCTGGTTGAGTTTTAATAATTAAAGAAGAAACTATAGAATAATCTTGAAAAGGGATTAATTCATCCATTTTCATCTCAATTGGGTGAAAATATATTTTATAATAATAAATATGGTTCAATACATATTTGAATTGATTATATAGAACTGAATAAGATAAATATGATGAAAAATAATCATTTACCACTTATTGATTATTTTTTGTCAAATATTAGGATCTCCGTAAATATTAAATATTTACCTTTGATTATAAAACAATCAATTGAGAGGAATTAGGGAGGAAATATCCAAGACATACATATATAAGAGTCATTATGAATTTATAGTGAATCCATTTAGACTTACCAGTGTCACATAAATCATCATAGATCTAATAAATAGAGTCTTTTGATATTATATCGATAAATTTGTGGTAGAATTTATTGAAGATTATTATATATTAAATGAGAATGGAATTCCATGGTGATGATTTGAGGATTTTGTTAAAGACTACGAGGAAGGAAAATATGTATGATTTTTTTTAAATTGTAATTTTAGGATGAAAAAATTATTAATCTTATTTCATGTGATAAAAGGAATGTAGACATTATTGGATCATTAAAATACACAATCTATTAAAAAATTCCCCAAATCAGCCACAATACTGAAATATAATATTTTCCAATATTGTATGGAAACTAATGATAAATTATGAATATTTTCTTATTGATATAAAATTCAATAACTATGTTGACATTGGGGTAATAGAAGTTCCTTTGGACAAGTTAATTAAATGATATTTTCATGAAATTGAAGGGAAGGTTGGCTACTATTCATATGATTACACTACCATCCAATGGTGAGGTTTTTTAATTTATAGTAATTAATTGAATGAGGGATTGAGATGTGCCCTCATGTTTAACAAAATGGTAACATCTTATGTGTCATTTCAATTGAAGGATCACAATAAAAATTACATACTCATGATTTGGAATTGGCAGTAGTAACATTTTTTTAAATATATTAATGTATTATATACATGGTGAAAGTAGTAAAATATATATAAATAATAAAAATTTAAAATATACATTCACATAGAAGTAAATGAATATGATACAAATAAAATTGTTATAACTCATTAAATATTTTTATTCCTCAATACTTTACCACCCTAGTATGGAAAACAAGGTGTCTAATACATTGAGTCGAAAGGACCAAGTTAGTTTGTCCTTGATGAAGATTGAATGACGTAAAATACTTATGTATTTTAATATTATTAATCATGATATATTAAGAAATGGAGAATCATCTTATATTTTTTATATTAATGTTCAATCATCTAATAATTTGTAGATTATTGAGATACAGATATAATTTTTGGGGTCGAAGAAGAAGGCATTGGATTTTCCTGAGTTCAGTCATGATATTTTTTGGAATAATTTTTTTCATCAATATAGTATGTTTCTCTTCAATATTATAATTCAATTTCATGTTATTAGATGAATCTCGTATATTATAATTTTATAGGAATTCTAGTGTTACAAATAAGAATATATATCATAATGAGCTTTTCTATGAGTTGAGAAGATGAGAGATATTGTATAGTACTTATCTTGATTATTAGTTTAATAATAGGTTAATGATTAGGGAGAAATTTATAAGGGGACATTATAAAAATAACCCATATCATTATGGAATTTGGAAAACATCACCATTGATTTAATTATGGGACACCCCAAGTCATCTAAATGATACAGTTTTATTTGGGTTACTATTGGTCTCCATATGAAATTAATACATATCATTTATATAACCAAAGATTCCAATCTTGATCAGCTCAGAAGGATACATATTAAAGAAGTTATATGATTTCATGGAGTTACAATCCCACTTATATATGATCATGACCTAAGGTATACCTCGACATTCTAGATAAATCTTTAGTATGATTTGAATACATATTAGAGATTTAGATTTTCATATTATCATCAAAGATATGTTTAGTTTAAAGGAGATTTTATTCATAATAATTTATTATGAGAGATTATTTTGTTGTTTTCAAAGGAAGTTGGGGTCAGTAAATTACTCTAGATAAATTTTCATTCAATAATAGAATTCAATCGGTCATTATGATAACTCTGTTTGAATTCCTCTATGAAAATATATTCAGAACACAAAGGTGATGGGATGATGATGGAAATGAAATCTATTGGGAGTATATAATGTTTAAGACATATAAGATAATGTAAGATCCATTTAGTAACATATCTGAGTATTTTATTGTAGGTATATGTCTTTATATGAAAACAATTTTCATGATTTGGGATTAGAAGATGGAAATTATCTGTTACAACATATATCTCAAAGGAAATTCGTTTGATATTTTGAATTATGGGGAAGCTAATCACTAGATATATCAGTCCATATGATATTAATAATCTTTTCATGGTGGTAACTTATCTCTTGGATCATCCTTAAAATATCTCTCATGATCATTATGTTGTCCAAGTATCTATTTTGAGAAAGTACATTCTAAATCCATCACATGAACTAAATTCAATGGACGTACCAATAGATCTTGATATTTGCTATTGCGAATAACCAGTGGAGATTTGTGATCAAATAGAAAAATTTGGATAAAACAATACCATTCACATGGTCATTGTTTTTTGGAGAAACAATAAATTTATAGAAGATACATGGGATCCAGATGATGTTATGATGCAATGATATTCCGAGTGGTGTGTATCACAGTGGATGAATGTTGATGGTGGAATTCATATAATAAGCGAAGAATATAACACCTTGTAATTTAATATTATATTTATATTTAATAAATTAATGTATTTCATAGACTATGGAGCATGAATAGTTTAATATATGTGAATGACTAATTTACAATATTAAATGAAACAAATTTTATGGTATATGAAGGATTTAAAATTTTAGAAAATAATTTATAATTCAGTTATGAAATAAAATCGTTCTGAAAGAACTATATTGAAATATTTTTTTATGAGAAATGTTTTCATTACATATTTCTTATTTAGAAATTAATTAAAATAATTAAAAATATGGAATTCTTTTCAGATACATAATATGAATTAATCTTTTATTAATAAATTATAAATGAAAAAGAAAACATTTGATGGTCAAAATTGATGTCTTTATGAAAACATTATATTATACGTGAAATGTGTATTTCTATTAATAAATTAATATTATCACTATTTATTAATTATTTTTATATTATTTTTATTTAATTTATATAATAAAATATATTAACATTCTTATAATTTATTTTTACTAGGAATGGAATTGGATAAAATTTAATCTTATTCTTAACAATGCGACTTCTCTAAAAAAGGGATTCATTTCCATGTTGAAAATTTTTTAAAAATGAATTTATACCACTTATAAAAATTGAATTTGATAATATAGTTTTAATATTTTGGATAATAATATAAAAATTTTCTACATAGGTCAATTTTATTTTGGGTCATCATGAATAGTAAACGTGGTAAAGCTTTTTCACTATGGTAAGGCTTAAATGTTTTAATAGGGGTTAAAAATAAATATAATGAATAATATATATAAAAATTTGGATAAATATGATTAATTTAATATATTATTACCCAAAACATATTTTAACATTTCAATTTAGGTTACCTTGGTTCCAATTTCACATTAATATGACTTCATTAGGTTTTAATGTTTTATATATTTACAAGAGTTCCACCCAGCTCACTTATTTAAGGGAACCCCTAATTTCATTTAATCAAACATTTTTAAACCACTAGTAATGAAACCATAGACTCGTACGTCTTATAAAATTCCTTTCCCATGTCACATAGCTTCTATTATTCCCAAAATCGTATCCATTATTGGATTATGTTGTAAGTCAAAGGAAGATTATCCCAAAAGAGATAATTATATTTATACATTCATTTGAAAATTATTTATTCCATAACCTCATTAAAAAAATATATATAATTATTAACATGTTTAAAACAATATCATTACTATAGTTAAATGTATTTTTATTAAAGGAAAAAACATTTTTCATCATTTCTGTCTTATGATAAATAATAACAATGTTTATGTGTTTGAGTGGACTACCACCTCCACAAAGTGATGTGATAAATTTTTCATGGCCTCCATTAATCATTGGCAATAAAATTATATTTATTGAATATATATTATATTATGATATTAGTATGGTTCTCTAAATATATATTATTAAGCATTCTCCCTTTCCATTTTATGAAAAATTAAAACATCAATCGTGTGTACATATAGACTACCCTCTACATGAATTGATAAAATTCATTTTTCATCCCTAGATTATCTTAATGGTTATAAAATATTATATAATTAATAAAAATGATAGTTATGACATGATTAAAATTCTAGGGATGATGAATCCATTTCCAAGGTGCAAAGACCAAACCTGTCTAACCCAAAACATACTTGAGAAACATAATAGTTAATAGATGAATGTTGATTTTAATATGAATTTTTGATTAATGTGTCATTTAAAAAAATAATTGAGTGATATTTTTTAAGATAAGTATTAATATGGTTATGGTATATATCTATAATAAATTTAAATTTATTATAAAACATGTTAAGATAAAATATGTAGAATTATGGATGTAAAGTAAGGGTTTATGTTGCAATATCATTTTAAATAAGGACTATTTATACTTGAATATTATCTAAATTAATTATATAATCCATTTATTCAGGAAAATCATATATTTTATTCCCCACTAGGTTTACAGTTTTAATTCTCTCCTTTCATTCTCATCTCTTTAGTCGATAAAATTTTGAGAAAGTGTTTTTTAGAAAAATTGAATCTTATTTCATATTTCATCAATAGTATTTTCCTTCATCAAAGATGTTAATTTTTTTGTTTCCCAAAATAATGTTTAATATAATTCAATTTTGTTTAATTTCATTTTTAACAATATATAAATTTATATTAAAAGTACTAAAATTGAATTTTAATAATGTTTCAAAGTAGGTTATTTATTAATTTTTTATATTAATTGTGAAGGTAATATATTTTTCAATGCTTAAAAAAATATATTTTCTTGTTGTTATGGAAATTATTTACTTTGGATATTCCACTAAAGTTTTCCATATTTATTTTCAAATAAAATAATTTTTAAAATATTGATGAAATTTTTAAATAAAATGTTATCAAAATAAATACTATTTTTTCATTATTTCAAATAAATATTTAAATTTTATTCGGTTCGTATTTTTTATAATTGTTTTCATCATTTTATTTTTTAATACACTTAATTATGGATATGATCTAATGATTCCAACAATGTCATTTTATTGGATTATAAATGATTATGTGATGATGAAATAAATATGTAACACAATTTTTCTATATGGGGTTTTTTGTGTGTTGAAATTTTGAATTATTATTATATTGTATCACACATATGTATAACATTTGTTATGTAATGGTTGGAAGATAAATTATATATACCACTAATGCATTATATAATTATTTATTCCACAAAATATATTATAAATGATTTTTTGGAGGGAATCCATTCCAATAATGAAAAGAGTTTGTGGAGTGAACAAAATTCATTATGGGACTTTTTCCACTATGTTATTATGGTCTTTCCAATGTTCCTTCACTAATAAAATGATTTCATAATCTTATTATTGTGCCATATTTCCTATTAAATTTTCTTATTAGTAGGATATTCTTGTGTGGCTCTTCATTTATGAAATATTATTTCACACTATTATGATTTATTTTGTTTATAAGTTTAAGTAATTTTTCTATGATTCGTGTTTTATTATACATGAATAATTATGTGTCATATTTGTATGTAAGGATAATGATCTCATACCCTTATGAATATCAACATATTGGTCCTGATCATTGATTTTTGTCTCTCATGTTTTACTTTACTAAACATCAATGATTTCACATTCAAATGTTTCCATTGTCATATTCTTGTGAAGAATGGTATTGACTGAGAAATTTTAAAAGGGTAATATGACAAATTAATTTTATGAAATATATTTAATATACTTCATAAAATAAATTGATTATGTTTGTAGTCTTTAAAGACACTAAACATTTACATTTTTTGGGAATACATTATTAAAAAATGTATTAAATAATCTTCTAAAATGATTGTATATTTATGTATGTAATACTTATGTCACCAAAAAATAAGTATACCTCCATCAATATCATCAAGATGGTGGAATAAGGTTCAGATTGTAAAGATTAAGCACACCAACTGACTCCACCCAACACTTCTTACCAATTCTCTCAAGGAAATGGAATACTCTCCAATCTTATGAATTTTTTTTGGGATCTATCTATAGAAATGATTATTATGCTTCATAGATATGAATATAATTATTTCTTTATGATGAGAAAGAAAATACCTCTATAGTAGTGTCCTCCATTGTAGCTCTATTGTCAATTTTATTTGTTTTCAATTTCTAACTTCCATGATAATAAATTTCTCACTCACAAGGATCTAATTTAAATAAAAAATATAAGGATATGGACCATGTACCACCGACTTAGAATGTATGACCATTCACACTTCATGCCAAGGAGAAACACATAGGTATAATGAATATACTTTTATCATGGAATTATTTTGTGTCTAATATTCCCAATGGTATCCCTTCATGGATATCAATCCTTTATGCACTTATATAATCAAATGAAATTCAAAATGAAATTTTATTTTCCATAAATATACATTTAGGGATTCAAGATGAAGTGCATAATGTGGATATCTATAAGGTAGAGTATGCTGAGGATTGTGATTGTCAAGACATCATCTATTTCCACCGAAGAGATGATGGTGAAATCATTTATAACATATTCCATATCTCTATTTTTAGTATATAAAAATGACATTAATACTTATTGATATCTCGTATAATATGAATCCATGATTAATATCATCCTGACTTGATAAATTTGTATTTTGGTTATATAGTGATTGATCTTCCCTTTTCTAAACATAAAAATTTGGGGATATGAAAATATCAAATAAAATTATTTTATTAAGATCCAACATAATACAAATTTCCAAAATTTAGTATCTAATACTGAATTCATGATTATCATAAATTTCATCCATTGAATTCATTACTCGGAGGCTATAATTATACGTTCATATAGCCACTCCATCACAATTTCACCAATGCCTAAAGTACTAATGAAATGGGCAAGAAGGGTTGCAGGATACAAATTCTTCCCATTTGATATTGGAAAAGTATGTTATGTTGATTATGGTTATTATAAAATAGATTGAAAGAAACCTTATGATAATAGAAATGAGTTTGTAAACACTAAAAATTACTCAACAGTTACCATAGAGGTTCCTTTGGAATACATGAAGTTCAATTTTTTACCATATGTCATCCATTTAGAATAGAAACCCATAGAAACTAGGAACCGTTTAATTATTCTTAATAATAAGTAGTTCGGTCGGATAAACTCATATTCATATGAGGGATATTTACCATTGAGGCTTGAAATTACCATTTTCACCACATATCAAAATGTCAATATGATACCGATTAACTATCTTCCCTATAATGTTTGTCATATATTATGGTTAACCTATTGGCTATCAATAAAGTACAAATTCATTGATGTGTAATTCAGAACAATTTTATAATGACTGCATTGTATAATATATATGACCTCCATCTATTGGATCTCCATAGAACCTAAAGGACATGGGAATTATTCTGAAGACTCAGTCCCAATATAAGAATATGAAACTCCCTCATAGATTATAGTCCTCAAGGATCCATATTCTCACATTAGACCTAACATTTATAATGAAGTTGAATTAGATTAAGCCTCTCTAACCATTGAAGAATGATTTTCCACCATCATTAATGAGTTGATATATTTTAACCATAGTATGAAGTAAAATACAAGGATAACATTGATCATTTTCTTTAATCCCCCTAAAGAGAAACATTAGCATGTTTCATTCCTCATGTAGTACCATGTTGTATTTTTATAGAACTACAATGAAATTTTAGTGCTCAAAACCTGTGACAATATCCATTTTCATGGCCTTCCCATTGAACACCACTGATTCATATCGGTTCCTAAGAAGAGTAATCACTTTCATAGTTATGAGGATGAGAGTAAAATTGATTTTATTATTAAATTAAACTTAATCAAGTAATTTCATATCATCATGTTGTTTGATATCATCATGCGAGTTAAAAATTCAAATAGAAAAAACATATTATTCATTGACTTTTGGGACCAAATTACTATTTATCGATGGTTGAGTTCCCTATTCTATCAATATAAATGATTATTGATGAAATAATTATACTTTTAGGTCCATTCCATTAGTGATAAGTTCAATAGAAATAACAAAATATTGATTTACATTGAGGATGTTGATGAAATAATATTCAAGTCACCCCAAAAAACCTATTGGTACCCGAAGATTCATTAAATCATGAAGACTTATGGTGAAACCTAGAAATGGTACATGTATCATATCATTAATCCCATATTCGTAACTATGGTTCTATTCTATGTGTATGAAGTTTTGGTTAAATTCCACCAATTCCAGGACCAACTCAAATATCCCGAGAATGTGATTTCCATACCATGATCATAGAAACAATAGATAATTCCTTTTATGTTTCAATTTAAGGTTACCTTAGAAAAAATTCATTGATTCATTTCATGATATAGAGTCCTGGCAATCAACCCATAATGGTTAAAGAGAATCATTTAAATTCCCCTTCACACAATCTATGATATCTTTGAAGCATTAAAATCAATCTAGCTTAAATCAGACATTTTATAACCAATATAGAGTGAGAACGTAAATCCTTATCCTATATGATAATGAATGGAATCACCAATTATGGGGAAACACAATTATATTGTTTTTCATAGCATCATGAAGTATTAGTTTCATCCTTTAGTTCTGATTACATATTTCTAGGGGAAATATTTTATTTTCTATGTGATCTCCATAGAATAGAACCTAAATTTTCTTTTGGCCATGAATAACATCATGTGTAATAAGAATTTTCATGAAAATTATTTTTAAAATATTCTTGATAATGAGATCATATATTCTCCCATGTATAAGGACTTATTTTCCTTGTATTTGTGATTTAGAAGATGTGAAATTATTTGTATCATCACGAGGTCCATCAAATCTACCACATCAACTCGCTAAATTATATCCACATCCATCCAATGCTGAAGGGTTGATTGGCCTGATGATTATTATTCTTTTAGTAGTTCACCATATGATTTATCCCCTATAAGTACGATGATTGGTAAACATGTATATATTTCCATACCACACAGTATACCCCATTGGGGGTTTCCATGGACTTCAAAATCCCAAATAAAGAAATTATCATTGTCAATGAAGAAAGGATATAATGGGAGATAAAAATTGATGCCACATCCCAAAACATGACAGAATAAGGATAAGAATCCCAAAGGTAAATATCATCATCATGGGATTTGTCCTCACCAATCCATGAAGGGACCTTACACCATACTCATTTCTATTTTTATTGTTCTTCAACAACATTGAGACTAAATATACACCCATAAAAAATGGAATTGAGCTGACCCCTCAAGATATAGGTTCCCTAGATTCAGGTGAGAGGGGAATCCAAGAAGGAACTCAATAAAATAAAGGGTTACTAGACTATGAAAAACCATTATACATTCCTCTTTTTCAGTAATACCCATGTGGTAATGACTCAATTTCCCTAATAGATAATGTTTTATCTTGTCCCATGATCCTATAATGTTCAAGAAGACACTATAAAAAATCAATTTATGACCCTTACTAATACAGACTAATATTAAATGAATACTATCATATAATATATAAATGTGATCATCTCCTTTTTAATGATGGAGTAACCCATGAGGGGAATCAATTAATTATTATCTATCATTATAAAAGGCTCCTAGAATACATTGTTGATAAAGGAATCTATGACTAGATGACTATGGTAATTGAATAAAATTGATAAGGAATATTTCAATAAATTTATGCACAGTATTAATAATATACAGGTGTGCATAAAACATTGTTGGGTCCTAAAATTTCAACAATCAAGAAGAAAATAATTCCATTAATTATTAAAAGAGTCGAAATAAACCTAGAAGAAGAATTAGATGAAAATATTCAATGGGAGTGAAGCCATAAAGGATGGGTAGATCTCTTAAAAAGAAAATTTATTCATGGATGGTTTCTATCAATAGAATTCCCCAACTTTGTAAATAACCACATGAATTAAACTCATTTGTGTGTTTAGAAGTTGATTTGCATCCCCCATGAATGATCATCTGCATAAACATAATATTTTATGGGACAAGGCTGCACTGATGGAATCCATGAATTAATCAACAATCATTTATAGGGATGGATGATGATTTATTCCCCTACAAACACCCATTCATATGATGAAAATTGTTCATGGGATGAGTCAGTGGTGTTGGTTCCCATTAATAAAACCAAAATCATTTGCAGTGATAGAAGGTTATTTTATCCACCGTGAACAACCTTCCCCCCAAAAAATAGTTCACGATATTGGGTGGTATCCCTAGTTCCTGCTATTTGAAAAAATTAATTTTTGGGTACGTATGGTGATATTAATCCCCAAAAATGACCGCTTTATAGAATGTGTCGTTCTTGGTCCGCGACATCCTACTTGGGATCCTGTAAAAGAATCCATGTGGCCCACCATGGATGACCGACCATGCCAGTATCTAGAACCTTTATAAAAGAAACTCACGGGGGACCAATGGAGAGGATTGAAAAATGGATATCATAGGAGGAGAGATGAGGAAAGAGATGAAACACAGTTATTTCTATTTGTTATAGGTAAAAATATGCCACATAGAATTGGAGAGGAATTAATAAATTGGAAAGTTGTCTATTAAAATAAAACCCCTTTGAAGACAGAATTTGAGGTGGTATAAATGGATGGCCCCATTACATCCCACACCCCACATAGAAAAATTCTATGGGAGAAGAACCTTACACAATGTAACAAAACACTTCATGGTAGAAACGTATTGGTATGTAGAAAACTACAATGTGATAGGAACTCAACCCTGCATTGCTACATGCTATGTGGGAGGAACTCGAATCCACATAACAACACGCTACATAAGCAGAAACTGGCCCTGCATTGAAGCATTCTATATTGGAGGACCCTAATCCCAGATATCACCATAGAACATGGACAATACACTCACCAGTGTATAAACATGCTATTCATAGGGAACCCAATTCTGCATAAGAACATGCTACACAAAATTATGAGTCCAAGGGTATTCCATTCACCATATCCCAATTATTCCTTCCATAAAATTATCTGCCCCATATTGTCCCCTCCTAAAACCATTCTACCAGTATAAGGCTAAAGACTATTCCAAGGATAGCTAACATGTTAGATAAGATTATTTGGCACATCAGTGTATCCTTTAGAGTTTACATTCCCATGGTAAGGGGAGTCACATGTATAACATCTTCAACAAGGGGGGCCATTATAATGTTGTAATGTCTATATTCCCATGGTAACAAGGTTTCCAACCATTGAGGTGTTCACATGAAAATCCCTATTATAGGGACTGAGGGGAACCCCTAGCCATTCCATTTGATGAGGGACAGCAGTGACCACTCCAATATTCCTTGAGGACCATTAGGGAATCCCACTTGGAGTAAGCCCCTATACTATATTTAGGGAGGAAACACACATTGTTCATTTTCACCCGTCCGAGATGGATCAATATGGGTAACATGATGTGACTACCTTTTCTACGAAAATAAAAGAGAGGATAGAAACATTAAAATCCATCTCTCTCTCCCATTGGGATCCATCATCCATTCACTAGTTGGGAAAATGGGATTGTGTGATAATAATATTTATTAATTCATCTTTATTCATACACTAATCATGTATTATGTTATCATAGAGGATAGTGGCAATAATGAAATCCATAGGATCCCATTCTTTATAGATATTTCCTTTAGAATTAGCACAAACCATATCCACTCAATCAGGCCTCATATATTGTATAATCCATGAATCCATACCATATATGGCTAATTTTCCATATTAATAATGATGAAAAACATCTGGGAATCCTCAAATGTGTAAGCCCCATCCATGTACCCTTAGTTGGGCCTCCTCTATAACTGTAATCCCTAACCATACCGAACTATATTGGATTTGATTCCTAAATAACTAGGATAAATATGAAGCATCCTCAAGGTCCAAACCCAGCTGCCAAAATCACCATTATATTATTTCGGCCACATTCACAGTAGGGTCATATCCACCAAAGAGACCACATCTCATGTAGGTCCCTTGATCCAGTTAGACATAATTCCCACACTATTCTTCACTATGAACTTTTCTCCTGCACGTTCATGTCACTTGATGTTAAACTACATGGTTTGATCCTCATCACAGAACCTTAATAGGTGATGTATCTTATTAAGGTGTACTGAACTAAATGGGTACGGATTCCACTCAAAAGGATACATTGGAATCTGATCTTATGGGATCGATCTGGCCATAGAAACAACTTACCTCTCCATGTATGATAATAAAATATTGAACAACCCACCACTTGTCTTAAAACCAACATCAACCATAATAGGGAACAAAAAATCGAGGATCCCACTAGGGAAAGCGAACCATTAATGGAGATCCTTATATTAATTGATATCACTGAATTGATGGATAAACTCAGATACATAATTTTGATTCCAAACCAATGCATGTATATAATTTCTCATTACCTCAAGGTGACCCATATTATGCACACATGGGAGTGAATAAATGATTAAAGAGAAAATATTAAATCTATAATAGAGTCACATAAAAGGAAATAGTTCATCCCAAAAGGATTTTATGAGCCTAAATTTTAATCCTCTTGAACAATGTGAGTACTTATGTGTCGTTAACTAAGTTAGCTATTGAATGCTTTAAATTTGAATATTGGTCCATGAGTCATGGATATGAGAGCCATTAAGCATTTTTGGCTCCAAGAACAATCCAATTAGAGTTTATTTTATGATTATGGGCACAAAATGAGTGATTTTATATAGTTAAAACCCCTTCATCAAACCAATTGGGTATGATGAATATACCATTAGAAACAAAATTATGAATATGAAGTGAATCTTTAACGAAGGGGGCGGTGTTACCGCACACCATGACCCATTCAAATCCAAAATGGAAGAGGTAAAAACTGTTCCATCAATCATTCATGTAGTCCTAACAATCTACATTGAATTAGTTTAGTTTTATTTATTTGTGATATATATTATACGAACTCTTCCCTATAACTCTCTTCAATACAATAAAAGATCAACAATTCTTGCAGACACATGCATCAGCCACTGCACAAACTAGGTACTCATCAAAAAGGGGACTCGATAACCCAAACATCTTCTTCAACACTGGGTTTAGAATGAAATTGTTAGGGAGTACCACCAGAATGGTAGTCTCCATGACCTGGATGTAGTTAGATATCCCCCCTAGTATATGAATCCTCACCAGATGTTCTCTTAGCGATGATCAGAATTATAAAACCAAATAACCCCAATAAACAATAGATATCATTTCTAGATCCATCCTTCATAAAGGGGTAGAGAAATCCACCATAAACATTGGGAGGATGTTGGAGTGGTCACCAGTGACATAATACAATGAATAAAATGGTCTCACTAATTGTCACTTACCAGTATTTATCATTGTCAACCCAATGTGACATAGTATACTAACCATAGAGAGGATACAACCCTGCAAACCCCAGTCAATGAAATTCGAAACTAAGTCCCTAAGGACAATTGAAAAGGGATAAAATTATAAATTTCAGAACATTCCATCATACTTATCCATACTAAAGAATCCATCCATGAAAATATGGTGAAAACCTATGATTATTTGTATATTCATTATCACTCTAATGATGTACATCAGCAAAATATGCTTGGAAACTATATGTGTACACAAATTTATGCCCATCCACATCATGTACTCTATGAACATAATTTGGTAAATTTTCGGCATATGAACAATAAGAATCATTTATATAAATCCCATCATATAAATATAGAGAAAACCAAAAAGCATATGCAAATTCATTCTCACCAGTATCATGCCCTATATGAAAATACAACAACAACCCAAATGAAAACTAATTCCTACTAAACAACATTATTTACGACAAAAAAATATGGTAGAAAACTACAATAAAACATATATTCTAGCTCAATATTTTGAATCCCATTTATAAAATATAACAAAAAAAATAATATGAAAATTTCATCAGAAAAATTTCAATCCAATCAATCAAATACGATTTCAATATACGAGAAAATTGAATGTCCATACTCATTCATATAAAACCCAACATGAAAATGTGTTTGAAATTGGTAAAATAATAAAGCATATACTATTTGTAAATGGTATAAAAACTAATATCTATACCCCCACATAATAGGATGGTCAGTACTTACTGGAAGGGAATGGAGGACCAGAGCATACACATATTCATACCCTGACAACAGAATCAAGAATCATTTTTTTTTCTTACCTAGGGAATCTCTCAACATGTCATAGAAATGATGGTGGTTTGTACATTAGTATTTGACAAAAGCATACAAAAAATTTCATGATGTAATCAAATCCACATAAATAGCTAGGATTCAATCCGACAACCCTCCTCCTAAGGTGGGGTAAATCATCCTCACAATTGATTGATCTCTCAGGAGTAGATATGCATACTTGAAACCATCCAAGAGGTCTATTGAAAATATTCCATGATTAATGGAAAACATGATCAAACACAAATACATGTTACCACTCCAATTTTATGGATCCTCTTTTTAAGGAATATACACCTTCCATAACACCAGAATATTATCAATATATACTGATAGCTCTACAAGAGCCACTCAAACAGGGACCCGTATATGAATGGTAACACAAACATCATGCATTGCCATTTTCCTGTAGGTGTGTTCCTAAGAATAAATGATGAAAAATAAAACATGAAAATAAATAGTGGACTCATAACCATGCTCTGATGGATGTCAGATTTATTAAGGCCATCAAAAATCTTATCAATTGTTACTCAAGATCCTATAAATACATTACCAATTTACAAAAGTGATGGTAGTAGTTGTGAAGATCCTCATTGAATCATTATAACCAGCATCTCCGGATATCCTACAATTATTATTTATTGGGGAGGAAGATTTTGTGGAAATAATCCAACTAATCATGAGATCTTATATCCAGATGTGTGTCACGATAGACCTCATCATGGCTGGAAGATCAAATAGTAATATGTTTTTCCCATTGATGTAATTGAGCGTCAAGTTACTCCCCATGGTATATTATTCATAAATCCACACTGAAATCAAACATCAATATATGATGGTAGTCCACTCCATCCTAGAATCCTATACGATGGTCTTACCCACTGTGAGGTCTAATTTAATAAGAATTTCATCACCTTTCAATGTCAAATAATTGAAAGGACTCATATTTTGAGGGACATTGAATGTTGGGTCTATAAATTCTTGATACCTTTTTAATGTAATGTAAAATTATTTCTCAACTAGATCATTGAAAAGGGAAATGAGATTCCTCTGAGACATCCCTAGACCATTCCCATGTCAACGAGACTCCCACTAGAGTAGTTGGTTGTGAAGAAATAGTCATGAAGTTCCCATGTGGGGAAGATAAAGGAGATGATTCTTCGGCAAAGAATAAAAGGAAATGTTGGTCATGAGAAGAAAATTGGTTATTGATGACATATCTATTATGTTTTTCCCACATATTCCTCTTAGTTCGAAATTCTATATGCACTATCATGAGAATTAATTAACAATATTCATCTGAATATCTAGAAATCACTCCACCACCTGAAAGATAAATTCTATCAATAAGTAGTTAATGCTGACAATGTTAAAATATTGGGATATCTTCATCATAAATTGGACTTATAATCCCTTTTGTTAGTGTGTAGAAAAATGTCATAGATGTAGAAGAGAGCTTTTCAATTTGAATGCCTCAAGGTGTTTCAAATGTTATGTCTTATAATTGATAACTCCACACATGGTGTTCATGTCCATGGATGGGGGGAAGATTGATCTTTTCATTTTAACCCATTCCCTATTCAATATAACCCAATGGAAATAATATCCTATAATTTCATTATTCCAAGGAATATAGTATGATAAAACCATGCTCCAGAAATATGGAACACTCAACAAAAATCATCCTTGAATATGTCTTGAATGCGTCTGAACCGATATGTTAAAGCCATAAAATATCTCTCGAATTATGAAACTAAGAACATTTAGCACTCTACCCACATAATGAAATAAAATCATCATGCACTGCTAATTTCATATGAATAAATCAGCTCATCTATTGAATCATGATTGTATATGCATCATGATTGATGAAAGAAAAAAGAGATAAAGAGGGCAGTGATAGTGGATGCAGCCTCTTAAATAAGAGATTATACCTATCCCACAGGGATGAGATAATTTTTAACCATAAAATATCAAAATTCCAAAAAACCTAGACCAAGGCAGAATAGAAAATGAATTGGATAAGCACCATCTATATGGGATGTGTAAATTATTACCTTAACCACCCCTCAATGGAACTCCGTCTTTTCCTATTTAGGGATGATGACAAGAAGATATGTCTCTTAATTCTTCCCATCATGAGACCCATTTCCCCGAGAAGGATGGAGTATGAATAGGCTATATTTATTTTCTCATTGATTAACTCTGTACTAAGAATCATGTTGTGGATCATGCAAATGAAGGGATATGCCCAAAAATAGGTGAAAGAAAGCCTATAATAATTTTTCATCTAGTAAAATGCCCAAAATAATTTATGCATTGGTTAATATTGGGAACATAAACCCTAAAAATAGGACATAAAATAATGAAAAGTCATATGAGCAATGATAGGATGGTTCCATCTGTAATACAGTCCACATTGAGAATGAATGTATTAGTACCCAGAACAATTGAATCATCCAGAATTTGGGGTCTCCATTGATCAATATTGCACTACCTCCTCAGGAAATATTTATAAAAGAGAAGAATAAAATAAAGGTAAGATAAAACCCACCTCATTCAATTAATTGGAAGGATATTCTTACACACGGTGAAAAATTATCTTGTTAGGAAAAAGAAATGAATGAGTTGAGGTGACTTAATATTTACTTTCTATGATGTATAATTAATATCGAATATACTCACTAGGATAATCCTCAACGTACAATACATTCAGGTATACCTAAAAACATGGATTCAACCTAGGGATTAATTTATGACCCAAACATCTTCCCAACTCCGAACATGGACCATCAATTTAGATAAACCAGATAATGACCAACTATCAAGATTTATATCCATTATAAAGATGACCAGAATATGTTTAGGATAATCCTAAAATCATGTCCCTGACCGAATATCACCAATTAGTAATGGAAAAACCATCATGGTAGATCCTATACATTACTACAATAGGCTAAACTCATGTTCAACCGAGCACTCATCAAGTGATTATCAACACCACCTAGTCATTGAAATTTTTTTTAAAGATGGGTAGGAGTGGAATGCACCGATATAGCTATAATGAAAGCCTTACCTCACTGGGTGAGAGACACCTACCACCTCTAGAATTTGGGTTTCCTACATTTCCCATATTCAATGTCTCAAGATACCCAAATAACATATGATGCACTATGTGTCGAATTATGATCCCATGATTGAATCTCTAGAGAAAGCAAAAGCAGTTAAACTTATATGATTCATGAGAACACTATAAGGGTCAATCTTTGTATGGTACACCAGTTTTACATCTCTATTGATAACTGGATATGATTATTATCATTGGTTGTACTTTTTTTTACTTCCACTCAATGCTAGACAAGACAATAATTAGTAACTTCTAAAATTGAAAACAATAATTAAATAAAATAGTTTTAGATTTAATTTCTAGATGTGAATGGTTGGCCAAATCCATGAACTAACCACTTCCCCATGAGAATATTATCACTCAATACATTGATAACAATAATGATGATATGTGAACAGTGATTATCATTGTGAAATATTAATAAGGTTTTTTTGATTTCTCTATTATTTCCCAATGAATGGATGACTCCATACAAAAAACAAAGCTTATGTCCTAGATAATTCAACCAGTCCGCGGGAAAATAAAAAAAAATGTGTAGGTGTTATAAATCGCACAAAAACCATCTTCCACACTAGCTCTATATCTAAAACATTCATTGTATCATTTACCACCCACCTTGGAACCTACAAAAACCCCCCATCTTGCCACGATGAGTAGAGGGGACCAAGGTGGAATCAATTTTGAGGATCAATAAAATAATTATTACTCGTTCCAAGATGATAAATTCAATAGATATATAATAGACTCTATAAACAATGATCTAATCCACCTTACAGGACTAAAGAGGCCCGACCAAGTATTTATCGATGAAAATCTAGATTATTTCCCCTTTCACTAGATTATAAGAAAAACAATTCTGGAATGATCTGTATTCCATAAGTCTTATAGAAAATAGTATATTTTGGGATTTTAAATTTGTGAAGGCTACCAAAATAGTTGGAATATATTTCCACTCTTACCCATGATGTTAGAAGTGACTGTAAATATTTTTTTTACATAAGGTCACTGATATTTATTGGTTGGATGAATCTATATACAATCAATCTAGTTCATGTTTTCAAATATTTTCTTCATCATTTTCGTCCATGGAAGTTATTGTCCTTATAAAAATCATCCTAGTAGAAGTTGGAGCCATTTTCACCCTATGATGGTATATAAAAAATATGTGAGATTCATTGGAAAATTATGTAATATAATGTAAAGTGAATATGTAAAAATATATTCCACTTTTCATTCCCTCTGCGAGCCTACAATGTGTTGTCTTGCTATCCATTAATTCATGTCAAAATTTATGGTGAAGCATTTTCAGATAAAGTGTCATTACATCGGATGATCGATCCACCAAACATCAGGATAGATTGTGAAATATTGAGAATTACCATTCATGGATGGAAATGTTCAGTTACTTGAAAAACCATCCACAATAAAAAAAATGCATTTGTATTAGGCAATCAAAGAGTATATAGAGAGAACTTTTCATCGAGAATTCTGGTAAAATAAAAATAATCCATGTAGGCATGGTCTATTCTTGCAGGTCCACCTACATAACAAAATCTAGATTAAAAAGGGACTTTTATCTATATCAGAACATTATCCTCCTTATCCAGATTGAAATCTATTTTGAAGGGTGTATTTTTTGGGACATAAATTTTTTTAATACAAGATGAATATAACTGCATTATTTTGGAATGGGGTAGAAATAAACCCATAATAACATTGTGAATAAAACTTCTAATGGAGTGTTTTTGTGAAGGATGTGTTAGAATAACTGTTGTAATTTTATTTAATATTATTATAATGGGATATTACTGTAAAAAACCATCTATTGATGGACTTTGAGAGTTAATTAAGTAACCACCAATATAAATATTTTAACCCTATTTAAAGGGTCATGTCCTTGGAAATTAATTCTTTATCAATTTCTTGTACATTCCATCAACTTGGTTGCAAAAGGGAAAAGAGGTAGAGGATAGAAATCATTTTAAGTGGGAGTAAATCAATGAAATTCAAATCGATAAGATCCCATGGATTAAGGTATGTTTTATAATATTTTGAATTTAGTTTATCTATGTGATAATCATAGATTTTAAATATCCTAATAAAATGAAAATAATTTACATGTGGTATCAGAGGGAGGGTTATGAAATTTATGTTTATTCATGTATAAATATATTTTATGTTTCATTAAAATAAAAATCTAAAATCTTTATTATGTTCTACTAGAAATATGTTTCATTAAATATGAATTAATTTCTTCTTATTTTAAGTGATTTTTAATATTAATAACAATAGCATGTGGTGGAATATTCTGAAACCCGAATATGGTGTGTAATTTATTATTATTATTATTATTATTATTATTATTATTATTAAATGAGTATACTATGCCTCTCTCTTCAATCATGGGGTGTTTTTTATCATTGTTTCATTATTTTATAATCATTGTGCAATTATTTTTATTATTTTTAACTTATGAATCTTCTGTGCTTTTTTTCACTTACCAAGTATTACGTGCCTATTTTTTGGGAATCTCAATTTTCTGCATCCTCTCCATGATTCTAGATTTTGAAATTTCCTTTTTAGTTATTTATTATCTTTGATAATAGACTGAATTTTATATTTTAATTTTTTTAAAGATTTTAAAAAATTGATAAGGTTTTCCACCATTACAAAATGGTTTTATAGGTGACATGTTAGAATTTTTTATCTACTTTTTTCCATGGGTTTTCAATCCATAACAGAATTGTTCTAAAAAATGACTTCTCATTATGAAATAATTATTGGAGTATTAAATTTGATGACAAAAACAAATTAAAGAAAGAGTAAACAAAATTTTGGATTTATGTTTAATAGTTTTTTTTGTATTTCTGACTATGTTATGATTATGATATTTTTATTTGAAACATTATTGCATGAGATTTTTTAATCACCAATGTGGTGAAATTATAAAGTTAAAATTGTTTCCAAAAATTGCGTTAAAATGATATATATTGATTGCTTCTAAATTTGAAACTATTATGATATCTTATGAGTAATTAAAGTTCATAATTATAATATTTTATTAATTTCACAATGTCAATTTGAATATTCTTATAATTTAAGAATATAATTTTTGTTAATATATATTATTAATTATGAGATTTATTTATATATCTAAATATAATAAATAAATCTTATTTATGCATATATTATTTCCAAATAATGTTATTTTAATTAGTATAAATTATGTTTCTGTATTAGTGTTTTACCCAAAGGAGAACACTAATACACATTTATATTAAATAATTTTTCTGAATCAATGTACTAATATTATTTCCAAGCATTATTTTTAAACATGTAGTTATTAATGTTAGCTTTTCATCATCATTGAACTCATAGACATCATATGTTCCAATCATTATTGGAATAAATTTCCCTGATTGGAGTGAGAAAAACCTATTTTCCTTTAGTGTATTGGATATAGATTTAGCACTTCGAGTAGAGAAACCTGCTACTACAACAAATGACAGTAGTGATGATGATAATTTATATAATGCATAATGGGAAAGATCAAAAAGATTATGTTTGATGTTCATGTGAATGAGTATAGAATGTAACATCAAGTCAGGTCTCTATAAAACTGAAAGCGCTAAAGAATTTATGAACTCTTTGGGAGGACAATCTCAAACTGCTAAAAAATCTCTTTATGGGACATTAATGAGTACATTAAACTCCATGAATTTTTATGGTTATCGTACCATGCATGATAAAGTCATAGAAATGACTAAAATTACAGCAAGACTTCAGTCTTTATGAATTGAAGTTGATGAAATTTTCCTTGTGCAGTTTGTCCCAAAATCATTTTTGTCTGAGTATGGACCATTCCAAATGAACTAAAACACCATGACTGATAATTGGAATGTTCAGGTATTTAAAAGTATGTTAGTTCAAGTGGAAACTTGTTTAAAGAGTAATGGAATCCACTCTATCCATTAGTTGGATCATCATGGAGAACAAAATCTTGGAATACAGAATCATTTTAAGGGAAATGGACCATTGAAGGATAATGAGTCTTTTAGCAAGAACCTGAAGAACACAAATAAGGATAAATTATAATTCTAGGGAAATATTGTTTATTTCTTAAACTACTTTCTGAAATAGAAGGATTATTTAGAAAATAAAGGTACAAAAAGTGATTTTAAATGTTATGAATCAAACTTATCAGAAGTTCCACATTATAATAGGTGTATTGATTTTCGTTATACGACTCCTATTTCGAATACAATTTAGGGAATCCTTTAAATCGAAATCACAATCCCAACTGAAAAGTTTATCTTCATGGGTAATAGAGTGAAGGTTCTAGTTGATGTTTTCGGGGCTTATCATTTAATCATTGAATGTCAAAATAGTTTTGGATTATGTGAAACCTTTTATGTACCTAATCTATCTATGAATTGGGTTTTTTTGTCAAAACCATGATGTTGATTAATATTTTTTTATTTTAGGAATGAATATTTTAGTTTGTTTAAGAAAACAAATATGATTGGATCTGGTTTTTTGTATGATGGTTTATATAAACTAAATCTTGATAATATGTAGGCTGAAATACAAATGAACTTGAATCAAGATTGTGGTACTAAAAATGTATTAGAAAATTAAAATTATTCTTATTTATGGCATAATATTTTAGGTCATATTTCTAAAGAAAGATTCGAGATATTGATTATGTTTGAAAATCTTCCAAAATTGGATTTTTCTGACCTAAATGTTTGTGTGGACTATATTGAAGGAAAACAATCAAAACACCCTATGAAAGGTGATGAATGTTGTACTCAACTCCATGATATCATATATATTGATATATGTGTACCTTTTGATGTCAATTTATTCAGTATTGAAAAATACTCCATCACCTTTGTTGGTTATTTTTCATGTTTTGGATATGTTTATTTATTGCATGAGAAATATAAATCAATAAATGCCTTGTAATTTATATAAATAAAGTTGAGAATAAATTAGACAAAAAGGATAAGGTCATATGTTTTGATAGAGGTGGTGAATATTATGAAAAATTTGATTAAAGTGGAAAAAAACCCTGGTCCATTTGCAATGTTTCTAGTAATTCATGGCATATGTGCACAATACACTATGCCGGGTACACCACATTAAAATGGTTTAGCGGAAAGGCGTAATTGAACATTAATGGACATGGTTAGGAGTATTTTAAGTAAATCTTATTTACATTTTTCTTTATGGAGTTAAGATTTAATAAATTCCATGTATTTACTGAAAAGGGTCCCTAGTAATGTAGTTCCAAAGACTCCTTCTGAACATTGGACAGGTAGGAAACCAAGACTATGAAACCTACATATATGGGGTAGTCAGGCAGAAATAAAAGCATATAATCCACAAAAATGAAATCTGTAAGCAAAAACAATCAGTTGAAGTTTCATTGGTTAACCAGAGAAATCAAAGGGGTATTGATTTTAATGTCTTAACCATAGTATTAGAAATTATGAAACTGGTAATTCTAGATTTGTTAAGACTGGTGAATCTAGTGGGAGTGATGTTCCATAAAATATGGAAATTAAATACGTTAGAATTCAGGTTCTATTTTCTTGTATTCTGTATTCACATGTTGTTGTACCTCAAATAATTGCACCACAAATTAATCAAATAGAACCAGAAAAGAATGCTTCCCAAATTCAAAATGATGAAATGGTTGAAGAACCACAAGAAACCATGTTATGAACATCCCAAATGGAAAGAAGGTCATATATTTCTGATGACTATGTGGAATATTTGCATGAAATAGAAAATGATATTGGAATTAATAATGATCATATTTCATACTCTCAAGCGATGAAGTGTGTTAATTCTGATAAATATTTAGATTCCACGAGATGTGAGTTGAATTCCATGGAACAAAATAAAGTTTTGGACCTTATGGAATTTCCTGAAGGATGAAAGAGAGTTGGATGTAAATGGGTATTGAAAACCAAATATAACATTCATGGTAAGCTTGAATGTTACAAGGATAGAATTGTTGCTAAATGATTCACTAAAACGTTTGGTGTAGACTATAAGGAAAAATTATCAACAGTTTCTAAGAAAGATTCTTTTAGAATTATTATGGAATTGGTATCTTAGTATGATTTAGAGTTACATAAAGTGGATGTTAAAACAAACAATCTAAATGAAAACATTGAGTAATATGTATACATGGAACAACTAATGGTTTTTTCCATTAATGGAAAGGAACACATGTAATGTACATTAATGAAGTCAATATATGGACTTAAAAAATAATCACGGCTATGGTATATTTGGTTTAATGATACCATTGTATCGTTTGGATTTAAAGAAACCATTATTGACCAGTTTATATATCAAAAGATAAGTGGATGTAAATTTATATTCTGGACTCTATATTTTGAAGACATATTTCTTGCAGCAATTGATCTTGGCCTATTATATGAGACTACGAAATTACTCTATAATAATTTTTAAATTACATGCATGGAATAAGACATGTATGTGATTGTAATATAAAGATTTCTTAATAGAACTCATGGTATATTGGTATTATCTCAAAAGGAATACATCATTATGATTTTAGAGAGGTTTAGAATGGAAAAATGTGAAGCATCACTAGTTAAAATTCTTAATGGAGATAAATTTAATCTCAATAAATGTCCTAATAATGATTTTGAATGAAACCAGATGGAGGAAATTCCGTAAAAATCTATTTTTGGAAGCATGATATATGGTCAACCATGTAAAAGGCCAGATATTAGCTTTGTAGTCGTTATGTTGGTATGAAACCAATGTAATCCTGGACTCGATCATTGGAGAGATCCAATGAATGATCTTCAATATTTACAAGGAACAAAGGATAACATGATTACTTATAAAAGATCTAATGGTCTTTAGGTGATTGGATAATCATATTCAGAATTTTTTTGTTTTGTTGATACATGAAAGTCCAATTTTGATTATGTGTATCTTCATGTTGAAGGATAAATATTATGGAAATTTGCAATGAAATCAGTTATCTTCATAGACCATGGAAGCTGAATTTGTAGCATGATTTGAAGCTACAATTCAGGGTATGTGGTTGTCAAACGTTATTTCAGGGCTTGTAATTGTCGACAGTATCACAAAGCCCTTGAAAATTTACTGTGACAATTCCACATCAATATTATTTTCCATGAATTAACGATATTCCAAAGGTGCTAAACACAATGAATAAATGTGTTTTGTAGTTAAGGAGGATGTTCAAAAATGTAAGGTGTCAATTGAACCTATTAGTAAAAATCTTATGATTTCTGACCCTTGGACAAAAGGGATTCCACCCATGACATTTATTCGACATGTTTAATTTATTAGCATTATCATTGAGTAGGATTCATTGTATTTACTGAATTTTATGATAATTATAGTTGACACATGGAATTATAAATTTTTTGATCATGTTCCATATTTTTTCAATATATATACATGATTTGATTGAAGTATGGTAGTAGACACATTCTTTAGTAAAGATGTTATTTTTGGACCAAAAATATAAATATATATATATATATATCCAATTTTAAATAGGATACAGAAAATGATCATAATGTAGTACATGGAAGAGAGTATATTAATAGAGAATATACGACCTCCATGACTCATGGGGGAATTATCCCTTATTAGGATGAATGTTGTTTACATGATTAAATAGATATAAATGTGCATAAATGACTGATTGAATATTAAATATTAAAATGAAATATCACATGAGTAATGTGGGAGAATGTTAGAATAACTCATGTGATTTTATTTAATATTATTATAATGGTATATTATGGGATAAAAATATTAATTGATGGAATTTGATAGTTAATTAAGAAACCACCCATTTAACTTTTTTATCCCTATTTTTTGTGTCCAGACTAGGAAAATTAAGACTCAATCAATTTTCGGTACATTTCATTAATTTTTTTGTGGAAGAGAAAAGAGGTAGAGGATAGAAATCTTTTAATGTGGGGGAAAATCAAGGATATTCAAGTCGAGAAGATCCCATGGATAAAGGTATGTTTTATCATCATTTGAATTCTATTTATCTATGTGATAAACACATATTTTAAATATCCTAAAATAAATGAAATTAATATACAGGATGGGTTCATCCCACAAACAGAAAATTGGTTCATGGACCATAGCTGTTCATGGAGTTCCACCGCTTTGTAAAGATCCCTTTTTATGGAAATTGTTTTTAGGGATAGATGGATATTTCTTCCCCTACTAAAGACCATCCTCATGAAAAAAAAATTGTGGGATGAGGTGGCATCATCAATTCCCACAAATAAAAATACATCCATTTTCAAGGATGAACGATGATTTATGCCCCCTCGAATGATCCTCAACATGAAAAAACTTGTCAATGGTACGTGGTGGCTCCACCAACACCCATGAATAAATCCAAAATCATTTTTGATACAGGTTGGTGATTTCCAATGACATGAACAAGCATCCCCTGGGATCAAAATACTTCAAAGGATTGGGCGGTACATATTATTCTCGTGAATAAAACCAAGATGTTTTCATGGCCGGATGACGATAACCAATAATTTGAATGACCAATCCCTTAGACAAAGTAATTAAAGGGCCGGAGAATCCTCCATTGACTCCTGTAAATGATGCCCCACATCACACCAAGCTGACCATCCATATCAAAATCACATCCCTCTATTATTTTATAAAATAATCTTGAAGGGAACAAAGTGGGAGGATGGAAAAATGGAAATCACACAAAGAGAGGTTAGTTGAGATTCAAAACATAGTGATTTTTATTCCTAGTAGGTAAACATCCACCACATATTATTAAAGAGGAAATAATAAATTTTCTATCCTTCCATGATCATAAAGACTCTTTGTGGAAAAAGATTCACGGGTGAGAAATGGATGAGCCCTTTGTATCCCAACACTCTACATAGAATAACTCTATATGGGTGTAACCCTTCCCTGAATAGGTAAATTCTATTTAGGAGGAACCCATACCCATATAGAAAAACACCACATGGGAGGAATGCGGCCTTGCGTAACAAAAATATTCTTGGGAGCAACTGAACCACATGTAGCATCACACTACATGGGTGGAACATTTCTCCTCCTCGAAAAATTCTACAATGATAGTACCCACACATGCATAGCAACATGCTATGTGGAGGGAACCCCATACAACATACGTACATGAAACATCCAATGGGTAATCCTATGGCCTTCCACACTCTATCTACCATCACTCATTTCCATTATATAATCATGCCCCACATTATCAACTCCATTAACCATTGTACCATAATCTGGTCAAGACCACTTTCAATTCCACCTGACATGTACGATTAGATTATTAGGAACATCATTAAGTCCACTTGAGGGTACATAACTATGTTAAGTAGGTCGTGTGTGTAACCGATACAACAAGGGGGCGTGGAATGTTTTCAAGTATACATTCTCATGGTAATGAGGATTAAAAACCAAGTGGTATGCATGTTAACATTTCCATTATAGGGAATGAGTGCAGCAACTGGCATTCCATTTCAATGAGCGAAGTTTGGGACCACTCCTCTCTTCCTCGGGGACCGGCATGACATCCATCCTAGATTAATCCCGTATAATTTATTTTGGGAGGTGGAACCCTTTCCCATAATCAAAATTCCTTGAAATATCCATATGTTTCACCATATGTGACAATCCGAGCTACCAAATAAAAGAGGGGACATGCACATTGAAATACCCACTCTCCCATTGGGCACCATCACCTATCCACCAGCATAAAAAGTGGATTCTGAGATCATTAGATCTATTGATTCAACTTTTTTCACACACCGAGAATGAATCATGTGGTCATAGAGGTTGGAGGTGATCATGAAATCCACATGAACCCAAACCATAATGGAATCCACTAAGATTAATACCTATCCATAACCACTGAATTGATCCTCTTATATAGTGTAAGCTCTAAACTAATGATGCAATCCTTAAAAGGGACATATTATGAGTGACAAAAAAAATCATGTCGTCATTGCAGTTGAAATCCCCAACCATGTGACCTCAAATGTGCCTCCTCTGTATGTGTAAGTCCTAACCTTACCAAGCTATGTGGGATTTGATTCCCAACTAACTGGGATATGTAGAATGCCTACTGAAGGTCTAAACCCTACACCCAAACTCATATTGATGTTCTATGTGATACATTCTAATAGGATCATATCTACCTTGAGAGCACATTACTTCCAGGTTCCATAGGAATCCTCAACATATTTCCCACAATATCATTGACCAAGAACATTTTTCCCGGATGAACTTATCAAATGATGTTAAACTAAATGGTTTGGTCCCCATCACATGACCTTTAAAGGTGGTCTATTCTGTTATGTGGCATTGAACTACATGGGTTGTGAATAGTATAATTAGGATACATAAAAATACATTATTATGGTTTTGATCTCAACATCGATCCAAATTCTGACTCCTTTGATGAAACTAAACTCTAGAGTACACCAACATGCGGCTTAAAACTAACATCGTTCTATTCGGTTATCAAAGTGTCTATAATACCATTCAAAAATGGTATCATTTTTATAGATCCTTATATACATACATATCCTTTCATTGATGTTGAACCTTAGATAAATACAGATGATTTTGGTCCTAGGAATGTTCAATAATGCTTATTACCTCAGGTACATTACAAAAACATGGGAAGAACAAAGGATTCATAAACATATATTAAATATATACGATAATATGGAAATCAGAAATAGACACCCTCCCTAGGGTTTTATGATCCTGAATTCCCATCCTATTGAGTAATGTGATTTTTTAACTATCATTGGATAAGTTTCCCAATGAATGATTTCCTTCAAAATGTTGGTCCATGAGATACAGATATGAGAGACATTAGGAACATCCATATCCATGATCAAACCTATTGTTTACCTTTTAATTTTCATGTTTCCAATCTGAATGATTCACATAATTATATCCCATGTAATCAACCTTTAGGGAATCATTAATCTTCTATCAAAAACAATAATCATTCTATGTGATTCCCACATCTTAAATATAGTCCTATATATGTTAAACTATTATGGAATACTTCTCATCCATATTTTTTGAATGTAAATTCCTCATAATTATCTAGTGGTTTGTGATGGGATATTTGAGGTTAACCATATTGGATGGATGATATATCACCTGATATAGAAGATGAGATTATTTTTCCCAGCCATGGTTTCTTTTGTCACACATGTCGGCTTCACTAAAACATTTTTTATTTACCTCTAATGTTTCTACACAATACCGTGTACTTTTCTCCCTTTTCTACATGCGTAATTGATGTTACAGGTCCCTACCAACATATAAAAAACACAAAATCCTTGTTCATCCATACTACCCTCTATTTATTTTCGCTGTGAGCTGAATCCATTCTCTTAAAAAAAGTCAAGACTATATTTGTGATTGAGATTTTCAAATCCCACGTCATTAATTTGATGGAGATATCTCAAACTATTTTCTAGAACAATGAAACTAAATTTTAAGAAACTAATTTAAAGAATGTATGTTCCATATTTAGCATCTAGTCAAACAATTCTTCAAGATATGATTCATGAGAAAATGAAATTATTGAGATATTAAAAAATTATTCCCTATGATTCTACAAAAGATAGAAGATCACAACAATAAGAGATGGATTGAATATAAATATAATTCTTTTTTGGAATATCATATGATTACTCTGACTTCCACCCAAAAGACAACTCAGTCCATTGTGTGTGTAACTGATGTAGATATTCTCATTGAGGTTTATATACCATCTCTCAAAAAATATATCCATGAATCGATAATACCAGATCAAAAGCCTCATATCCAATTAGTTTAATTGGAATACAGTTACTAAATTAGGCTATAGGGACCATGAAACCTTGAGGTTTATCAGAATCAAGTCCGCTTAAAATTTCATAATATGATTCACCTTATGTCATTAATCCAAGGTCATATGGGTCCAGAATTGAGAGCTGCAATGATATCTAAAAAATCAATAGAAATAAATCTCAAATATGATGAAACATTTTTCAAATGTAAGGTTAAATCTAATTTTGTGTACTTTTTGATCACTATGGATAGGGAACACATCCCACCTTTCACTAACACTATTTTATAAAAGAAGTACATCATAGAACATCATATTTGGTCAAAAAATACTTAATTTCCGGAAATTTGACTACATAGCTTCTGAATATTATTTCATGACATAAAATTTCTTAACATATCTACCTAGATGTATGATCATAAACTATATAGAATTTTGGTCTTTTTCACATGACATTAAAAAACATGGAAATGTTTACCATCAATATAGATTTAAATTGAAAAACACCCATTCAACATAGTTGCATGAAATTAGAATACATTGAATCCCCAGTCTACTAAAAATGAATTTAAACATATCAGAATGGTTCTTATTAAAAAATATTAAATTTCAAGGAGTATTGGTCCCAACTGCATGAATTGAAATTGTAAAGCATATGATCATCACACTATAATGTTAAACTATTAATTCAATATGCTATCACCATTATGTGAAACTTCATCAACTTCTTTTCTTTATAATTCAACATAATATATATAGATAATGGCTTCTGAATGAACAATAAACTATATTATTTTTAGGAGTCCTCAATTGATAGGATTCATCCGATACATGGATGAATGTCACCCACTGTATCATCTTTTCGAACTATGTGTTTCTTGAATCCATCCTCATAGGATATGTAGCGATTCTTGTAATTCCTACCCTAACATATCCATTTAAAATAAATCCACTTCATTATATTTCTAGTAGGGATGAATATTTTACCGATCCATTTCCAGTTATTTTCATCATGTTCTTACTATAGTATACATACATTTCCTTCCTATATTTTGTACATGATTTTAGTATGTGTATAATTAACACCCATTAAAAATATAAATGGTAAGATCCCCATTATATAGTATACATAGTGATACCCATATATCCCTTCCCAATCCCATGGTCGGTTTCTAATTACATCTACACTTTGATGGTGCTCAATCACTTCATCACACATTCTTAATCTAGGTATCAAAATAGAGATCTCATATGAAGTGTATGGTTAAATCACCCTAAACATAAATTACTGATATACCATGGTATAATATTTATCACCACAAACTATGTATGCACAAGATAGAGGCAATATATATTATTATATGATTCTCTAATCCACGTAGGGATTTCTCTTCCTAGTGCTATATGGGAATAATCATGTTTCCTCCACATCCCTAATAATATAAGTCCCAAAAATAATGGTAAGTATATGTCCATGAATTATGACCTTGAACCATGTTTATACACCATTGAAATAAATATTAATTACCCTTTTAATACCATATCCTTTAGGTTCAAATTATTCACCATCACTATGCAGACTGTCCCACCCATGGTCATTCTATCATAACCATAAAAGTAATGATCTACAACTGAAGTTCCATGACATTAAATTAATTACCTAGTTTAATGTATAATGGTCTTAATATATGTTACATTTCAAAACAGTATCATTTTTATTAGCCCTTGGGATCATTTATTCAATATACCTTTTTCTCATCTAATTTTTAATATTGACTACCACACATTTGGCCTAATTCATATATTGTAAAATACTAAACTATTATGGGACAAACTATTCCTCCTTAAGTTAATTTTAATCATTCACATTTCACTTGTTGGTTCAACAATCCATTAGTCATCATACACCACATCGATATTCCAAACGCACATTGGTGTGTCCCAAAGGTGCACACACCACCCCATGAGAATTTTTCATTTCATTCATAAATAACATTGGGTCTATAGATTTTTAATTTTATGATCCTAATTAAACTTTAAAATGAACTCAGATTTGTTGATGGCATAATTCCCCAAAGGGACAGCACTTATATAGGTTACACATCCAAAAGGAATCATTCTTTAATATAACATGTTGAACTCATGAATTGTACATGGTCATCCACAAACCTTATTTTTCCATCTATTCACGAGTTTGTGGTAGTGAAATATATATTTTTAATTTATTCAATGGTTGTCCACATCATATATGTCACCTCATTTTTAATTCATAATTTTGAACTCATGATTTACCTTCTTCCTTTATATAATTGTACAAAGTTATAGGTTGAAATGATTAAATAGTAATATACTTTCTAAAGAGTTTCATATTTCATTTTGGTAGACAACAAGATTATAACAACATAGTTATTGGAGAATGGACTATATTTTTATTAGGATAGATGAATCCAATGGATGTTTTATAGGGTGTGTGTGGTTGAGTATATAAAACACCAAAAAACATTTTTTTTTCTTATGGGGGTAGTCATTATCTTGATGATCCTTTCTACAACATGAGTGGGTCGTATGTAGGGTAAAAACATATATGTGGGGAGACTAGTGATTTTTGGAGGTCTAGAAAATGCAAAAATTATAAAATGTGTTGGATCCCTTTGATACCAATGGGGAATATTGATTATAGTGGTATGAAATGGGTACCCAACTGATGTATAGTCATACTACCATTGTTGAAATGTAGGGCCCAAAAAAGGAAATTATATTCTAATGGGGGGGTGGTATAACAAAATACAATTTTAAAGGTTAAAATTAATAATTGTTACTACCCATGTTTGTAATCACTCATTTATTTTTAGGATCATGTCTGATTAGAATTTTATAGTTAAACGAGCATGGAAAGGAGTATTGTTACGATGGGTGACCTCCTAGGAAGATTTTATAGGTGTGTGTGATTCAGGGGAAAACACTAAAAGAACATGTTTGGGCCTATTGGAATTTTAATTAGTCTGACGATATATTCAAGTAGGGTTTTTGGCCCGATGATGGAGACAACATGTGTATGTGGGGAAACAATTGGTTCCTAGAAGGCCATGGCCCAAAAATGTTATTAAAAATAATGGGTGCCTATGATGTAAGTGGGGTCCAGATATTACATCCACTAACCCAAGTTTCAGTGGAGTCTTAAAAACCATAAGAATACCCTATTATAACATTATTCCATGTTGGTTTGTTGAACTAGCCCTACTAAGACACCTATCTAGTTCTCTTATATAATGGGATCCCTTAGTGGTCAGTGTACCATTATGACCCCTTCCAATCCATCTCGGACCAAAAATACTCTACGGAATGTGTATCCTTACATTTCCATTTTTCTCAATATATCATGTATCACGTGGGCTTAAATTTTTTTTGTTTTTTTCCTCATTATCATGATTGAGATTCTGCATTTTTTTTCTTTATAATACGATGTTAGACTATGTGATCAATGTCCACATCAAATGATGAAAAAATACATAGTTTTTATCCTTATAGTATAATGTTATACTTCATGATAAACAACCTCATTATTAACAAAATACTATATGGTTCCATCCATATAAAATAACATAAAATTATGTGATGTTTTGGTCCTCACTTGAGAGGAAGCCCTATGTGCGGTGTTTTTCTCTTAAAAAACCCCTCCTTTTATATTGGTCATGTATAAGAACATCCACAAAACTATGTATTGATTTATTCTATATCCATGAGATACATTGTTACTTCCCAAAACTCTTTATGTGACCCACCTAAAAATACATCAAATTTATTCCCAAAAATTAGGATTCCCCATGAACTCATGTTGAGTCTCCTTTATCTCCTACCTCTAGTTTTATTCCCTTTTCCCTATATATTAATTATATGTAAAATGATGATTAATTATATTTTGTTGTGATATGTAGATTTTTCCATGCCCATTTCATGTTTTGTATTTTTTTCATTTCAACCAAATCCTTCAACCTTTCCAATATGGGTGAACTAGATATTTATAGAGGAGATCTTCTTATGAGCTATGTGTGTCTAGATTCCCATATCACATGATATGCAGTGATGACTAAATCTAGTATCCTATGCCTCACAAAAAATTCACTATAGATGAAATCCAATCTTAGAATTTAGTTCCCTAATTGTGTTACATTTACGTTCCTAAAATCAAAATGAAGCTCCACCCATGGGACTATATACGTTTCATAACCCTAAACCAGAACCCTTGGACCTATAATTATAACCTTTAATCATATGCTTTCAAATTTTAGGGTTAATTTATTAGAGATTGATCTTCTTATCCTTGTGAGGTTGTGTCATGGCCCCTAGCTCCAATAATATTATCTTAATCCTACTATTTTCTTCACCGCATGATATAAAAATACATGGTATTAGTATTGCAATAATGAACATAAATGTTTACTCATATAGTATAATAATCATGAATTTAATCTATTTTATTTCCCCAATAACATATTACACACTAACATTGTATTTTATTTTCCTTAAATATATAGGTTTAATCACCCTTTAGTAAAAGATTTAAAATCATAATCCCTAACAACCTTTAGTTCAAGATCTATTTCTACAATGTATAAATACTAGGGGATATAAATATCATTGAAGCATGGTAAAACTCCATTTATATTTTCTTTTAATGGTTTGTAACTTGAATTTACCTTAATATAACATTGGCCTACATCCAAATCCACCCACATCAGTATTCATTATTGAATTAAGAAATATTTAATGTCATGTACACTATAGTTTATAAACCCTACTTGGTCATTACACATCCTTTCACTAACCCACCTAGAGAATCATAAGTTTGCATCTCCATCAACCTATTATTTTGAACAAAATCCCTTATACTGATAAACTACTTCCCTAAAGGTCCAACTATCATCCAAGATATAGATCATGTAAAATTCATAGTAGCAGCCCGTTATAGATCCTGAATTTTGAATATGGAAAATTACATTCCACATATTCTTGCCACCAATTTTTAGATATTTTCTATTATAAACTACTTTTCAATGATTTTTCAAATAGTATTCCACAACTCCTCTAACTCTCCCCTCATAGTTTGAGACATGAAGGTCTCAATTTACCATGTCTCTACACTTATTTTTTCCAGAAATGTTCGAACACCATTTGTGGTTGGTAGGTCCAAAAGGGACAAGAGACACTAAGAGGTGGGGGAGGGTGTGAATCAAGGTATGAATATTAATTACAATTTTATTTTTGCCCTGTTGGATCTTGACCACATTATTAAAATGGTTACTTATTATTCTCTATACTGTTAATATCATTTCCAATTTTTTATGATGATGATGCACTGAATGTAATGTAGTAGATCATGCACAAGGGCACAAAAAATTTTACTTGCTTCACCCTCACTGGGATATGTCCAAAGTGCATACAAATGTGATGTGTTAATGTACCAAATTCACTAAGGCTCACTACCAATAATGTGTACAATGTTTAAGAAGATATTCTCTGCCTATACTCATAACCTTTACCATGTTTAGATTATGGTCAATGCAATCCCAAGGTTCACTCCCTATGCATATTACATTAGATCACTGCTGGTGGAAAGGGTCACCATGTTCTTCTTCCTTCTCTCACTGATCTTGGAATGGAATCCACATATAGTTTATCGACATGTAGGTCAATCAATGTTTATGGACATGTAGGTCCCTTATATTGCAAGAATTCATACATCCTCATCTATAGGTAGAAGAACTGTTAAAGTCCCTTTGTTCACCCATAGATGAAGTACAGCTTCTCGGATACTGATAGGTACCGAAAAATCCATTTTCAAATTGATTTGATGCTTTCACAAGCTTCCTGGTGCAAATCGAGAACTGCCTAATCCTCCCGCGTACTTTGTACCGGTAGTGGTATACATACCACTTGCTCCTCATATTTATGCCTTGTCCACAACCCTCTGTTATTCTTGGACTATCTCTGCTTCAATAACACATAATGCCTCTGCATACCATCTCTATGAGCCGCTTTTGTGAATCAAAATCTATCTGTGAACTATTATCTGTTCCCAGCCATCCTTTGCATCCGTGTACTAGAGCTCTCCCTCCGCAAAACCGCATGTGAAATTTAATCTCTAGTGTACCGGAGATTACTCATATTCATACTAAGTCTTAAGAGGATAAAACTTCCCACATGAATCCATCAGTGTAATTTCTTACACGCAAAACCGTTTATCCATTGTGGGATTATCCCATGTGAACCACCTTTGGACATTACAGAAATCCTAGATCAAAAAGATTTTCTAATGATTTTTTATCTCCAAATTAATCAGTGGGATTATATGTTCTTATATATGAAAATATATCTTCAAAATCCTTTATTCCAAGATTTAGCATATCATCAATCGATCCTTCACCGTGTACCAATCCTTTTACCTTCCTGAACCACTAGAAACCTGCAAACACATTCTCCTATTTGTTCAGCGTATTGTCTTTGTTCCTACATGGTATATCTTCTCCACTGATTTCAATCCTTCCACATACCATACCATATTCTGCGGAAAACCATTTTTATTTTCCAAAACATCATTCGTATTCCATTTCCGCTACCCGATACACGGCCACGTACCCTCCCCCGACATGTTTCACAATCCATGACATAGGATCCTCACTCCTCTTCCTTTTCCGATTTCATTTTCCATTATTCATAAAAATTCCCGATTTTGACATAGTAAAATTTGGAAATCACTGGAAAATTGTTCCACCTTCAAAACTTGTCTTTGGAAAACACTAAAAAAACTCATTTGCAGTCATCTAGCTTTTTCAACAAACCCAATCACACCCAAATCAATCTGATGGGACACAATGAGGGATTATCTCCAAAATGTGGTACCTCCTCATACATCATTTCATATTAAATATTGAATTATTTAATAGGTTTATCACCCAATCAGTTTTCCCTATCATTAATGGTTTCATTGTTAGTCATTACAACATTCAGACCCTATCCCATATTTTAATATTGTGTTGTCTTATATAACATGGCCAATCATATATCACCAAATTTTTTCATTCATAAACTATGAGTCATGTAGGTTTTGGGGGATTTAGTTATTTGTATAACATCACATTTAAGATGAATCCTAGTTAAGAAAATACTCATTTTCATCCTATAAACACAATACTAAACTATGGTACCATGATTCCTACATGCACAACCTTAAATTATACAACCCTTAGTCCATGTTGAATGAACATAAACTCCCCCACCATTTGGTCTGATATACTTGAACATGAAAGGAATTTACCATGGACAAATATGTATAAACCCAAAATGTATCACTCATATGGTCTTAGTCATGATACATTAAACCATTAGAAAATGTTTGGTTTAGGAGAAACATCCATAAACTCATAATACTAATAAATTGCACAAGTATCCTTGCAAGACCATGATAAAACATATTTATCATGCCTCTCGTGGGTAGGTATTTTCATCTAACCCACTAGTAGACATTCCAAAATTTATCTTATTATTACTAATTGATATTATCAATGCATGATGAAGTGAATGTTAGATATATTGAACTACTCCAGAGCATCCCTTTCTTTATAGGAACACATTGTGTTACCTAACATGGATAAACATCATCCTTAATATCTGTATGGGGAATTTTGCCCCTATCTAGCCCTATAGAAATGTAATCATTTTGGGACAAAAATCATGACCCAAACAGGGTGTGAGAAATATATCTCAATAGGCACCCACCAAAGGCACGTGCCCAACTGCGTGTAAGCATGCAACAATAGTGTGCAGTAATAAAATTCAATAAAGTAAGAAGTACTCAAAAGTAACAACTTTCAATTATATTTCCATTTTTAATATTCATTTAATCCATTTAATACGAGAAATCACCACAGTGCATTTTTAAGTAACCAAATAGTGTCCTTAGACACGTAAACTCCTACCCTCAGGTAATAAGTATCCAACACAGAATCTGCCCTCATGCATAATAGAGTTTTTCCCTCAGGCGTAGGTAGTGTCTCCCTCATGTACAAAGTCTATTTCCCTCAGGAACGGAAGAAGATTCCCTCAGGCCAAAAATTTCTACAGCCCTCGGGCTAAATAGTGCAGTTCCCACAGGCTAATCACAACAACGCCCTTAGGCTAAACAGGTTACCGGGCCATTCCCAACATGTAAAAATTCAGTAAACAAGCAATTCCTCTCAAGGAAATACTATAATTACTACATTAAATTCATACGCTCGGTATCCAGGCCAAACAGCCAAATAGTGGAACACACCCTCGGGGTGGTTCCAGACCCTAGCAACGATCCCAACCAGCATTTCATTATAACAATTTAATAACCTATGCAATTATAGGCATTAAATATAACAACGGCCTCATCCACACGACACCCCAACATGGGTTCGTGGCACGAAAACACACAAAAAAGCACGACTGTTGGAAATTTACACCAAGCCACCTACCTTATATGGCAACAAATGGTATACCTGAACGCCGACTATAGAAACGCCTAAGAACGGTGTAGATATGATGAAGAAAAACCCATAAAAACATAACTAAATTCAGTTGGGAGATGAATTGGTCAGAAGCATCCAAGGGGGTGGAAGCCCTTACCTATGCGGTTCCAACGGGATCGTCCGAGGTGGAAACCGATTCCAGACGAAAACCCGATGGATCATCAAAGGGTCGGTCGTCCTCCTTGGCTCAAAAATAACTCAACCACCTCCTCTTCCAAATGAGGAGGCTACTGCCTGTTTTAAGCCTAAAAACAATGTACACAGCATATAGTTCTGAGTACATGGCATTTATTTCTTTCATTTAACTGTTCATTTGGTGGCACCACCGGACTATTCATCTGTCGACTAGATTACACAGCATGTACTCCTGAGTACATGACATGTACCATCACCCAACTGGTGGCTGCTCCACCGCCTTATTGTTTAAGCCTTCCAACTAACTACACGGTGTGTAAGGTACCAATACACGACATGTAGTTGGTTCTTACACCCTTGGTCACCGACCAGGCTACACACCCCGTGTACCGATTCCACATGGCCAAAAGTACACGACGTGTGGAAAAGTACACGGCGTGTAGTTCCAAAATTTATGAATTTCCCCCATTTTCCATATTTTCTCAAAAACACTTATGGAAAATGAAAAAGAAGAAGCTTGTACCTCAAAATAAGAAATGGGTTCTTATAAACATCCCCCTTATATAATTAGTCCCCGAATTTCCCTTCCCAGGGTGGCGAAAAATATGCTCAGAACAGCTCTGGACACTGAGCACATACATCGGCCTCCCGCTCCCAGGTCGCGTCCTGCACTCATCCATGCTGCCATAGCACCCGTACGAGAGGAACTGACCGGCCTCATATAACCTTCGTGCTCCTATCTACGATACGAGTCAGGTGCTCCTCAAAGGACGCATCTGCATTCAGCTTAACCTCTTCAGGTAGAAGGATGTGAGAAGGTTCTGAATGATAGCGACGCAACTGGGACATGTGGCAAACATCGTGAATGGCTCAGTATCAATGCGTTAACTACAACTGATAGGTAACAATACCGACTCTCTCTATAATCTAGAATGTCCCCACATACCTCGGTGAAAGATTACAATGTATCATGATCCTTTTGTGTCCCAGCCTCAGCGAAACACGTATAAAAACCTGATCCCCAACCACGAATTCCAAAGGTCATCTGCAGCGATCAGAAAAAGACTTCTAATGAGACCTCATGGTAGCCGTCTTCTTCTGAATCAACTAGTCCTGCTCAGATGTCTCTTGCACGAGCTGTGGCCCCAGTAAAGCTGCCACACCTACCTCTAACCAGCACAATGGTGATCGGCATGACCTACCATATAAAGCTGCGTATGGTGTCGTCTCAATAGTTTCCTAAAAACTATTGTTATAGGAAATCTCGACTAAGGGTGTATGCTTCCCCCAAGAGCCCCCAAAGTCCAGGACGCATGCACGCAGCATGTCCACTAGAACCTGTATCGTACACTCTGACTGGCCATTGGTCTGAGGGTGGTATGCTTTACTCATAAGCACCTTTGTACCCAGCACCCTGTGAAAACTCTACCAGAAACGAGACATAAAGTGGTCATCCCTATCTGAAACAATAAAACAAGGGACCCCATGAAGACGTAAGATCTCTCAGATATACAGCCTTCTGAGCTTGTCAACACCACAGGTCTCCTTGATCGGTAATAAGTGAGCTACCTTCGTGAGTCTATCCACAATAACTCACATGACATCATTGCATCAAGTTGACCTCGGCAAACTATTCACGAAATCCATCGCAACATCATCCCATTTCCACTCCAGAATGGGTAACTGCTATAACAGCCCAGCTAGTCTCTGGTGCTCCACCTTCACCTGCTGACAGGTGGAACACCTCGTAACAAAACTAGCTACATCTCTCTTCATACCCAGCCACGAGTAATGATGCCCCATGTCATGGTACATCTTGGTAACCCCGGGATGAACTGCCCAAGCTGAAGCATGAAAATACCATATCAGCTCCTCATGTATATCCCATGGAACCCATACTCGTCCTTGGAAACGCATGACATCATCATCACATATCGTCCAATTGGGAGGAGGTTCCTCACTTTCCACCGACTCCTGTAGAACTAGGCCTTCTAAATCCAATAGTTATCTCATCCTCACTCTATCCAGGTGGGTAGAAGTCAGAGCTAATGAGTAAAGATAATTCTTCCCCTGACTGTCGTGCACCTCCAGATGAAACTCAGAGAACAAGACCATAAGCTACATCACACCACTGGCCCCCTGCACTGCCTGTATCTGAGTCTTCCTGCTCAATTCATCAGCTACTGCATTACCCTTACCAGTTGTATAGGCAAGCTCAAAATCGAAGGACTGTAGGTACTTGACCCACCTCCTCTGCCACAGATTCCGGTCACGCTGAGTAATGATATACTTGGTGATTTTTTGGTCGGTGAAAACCACAAAATTCTCTCCCAATAGATAATGTCTCCAACAGCGCAATGCATGCACAACTGCATCCAACTCGAGATCATGTGTCAGTTAATTCCTCTCATGTGTCCTCAACTGCTGAGACCTGTATGCAACAAATCGGTTGTTGTGCATCAAAATGGCCCCCAGCCTAATCCCTGATCCATCACAGTAAACTGTATAGCTCTTCCCCATCTCTTGGAGTATCAGGATCAGTGCTGATGTCAACCTTCCCTTCAGGTCCTGAAAAGCTGTCTTGCAAGCTTCTGACCAAACAAACTTCACACCCTTCTTAGTCGGACCTGTCAACGGTGCTACTAAGTGGGAGAAGTCCTATATGAATCATTTTTAGTAACCAGACATCCCTAAGAAACTTCGTATCTCAAACACGTTCATAGGTTGCTCCTAGGAAACTATTGCTCTCACCTTCTATGGGTCTACTGTAACTCCTGCCTCGGAGATGATATGACCTTGAAAGTGAATCTGATCCATCTAAAAGTGGCACTTCAAGAGCTTAGCATATAGCAGATTCTCTCTCATTGTACTCAATACGATCTCAAGATGGGTGGCATGGTCCTTTCGAGTGTGAGAGTACACCAAGATGTCTTCCATGAATACCACCACAAAATAATCAAGATACGGATGGAACACATGATTCATCAGATCCCTAAAAAACGATGGCGCGTTTGTGAGTCCGAACGACATAACCAAGTACTCATACAAACCATATCTACTCTGAAAAGCTGTAAGAGGTATATCAGATGGTCTAACGCGCAACTGATGATATCCTAATCTCAAGTCAATCTTCGAGAACACTTGTGATCCACGAAGCTGATCAAATAGATCATTTATCCTTGGAAAGGGATATAGGTTCTTAACCATAAACTGGTTCAGCTTTCGATAATCCATGAAAAGTCTGAGGGTACAGTCCGCCTTTTTCGCAAAAAGGACCAGAGATCCTCAATGAGAAGTACTGGTTTGGATAGAACCCTTCGCTTGTAGCTCTTGTAACTGCCTCTTGAGATCCTGAAACTCAAGAGTGGGAATCCTATTAGGAGGAATGGACACCGGTGCTGCTCCTGGCACAAGCTCGATAGAGAAATCCACCTCACGCACCAGAGGTAGACATGAAAAGTTGTCCGGGATGATATCCCTGAAACTTTCAACAACTGTAGGGAAAACCGTCTGACTAGTCCCCTGATCATCCAGATATAAGATCGCAATCTGGGCTGTGACTCCACCTCACCCATGATGATCTGGTCCAGCTCAACTCGCCTGAACATCCCACTCTCCCTTGTATAGAAACTCTCCGCCCTCATGTGACGTGAAACTCACCCTGCGACGATAACAGTTTACAAAAGCTCGAAAGGGAACCAACCAGTCCGTCCTGAGAATGACATCATAGCTCGTCATCTACAAGACATAGAGGTCCCAATATAAGTGACACCGTCCAACCTCAAGGGGGCACTCCTTGCACTGACGCACACCAGTCATCCTAGTCCCCAACGGAGTGTCTAGCATCATGATATCGGAAGAAGTAGAAACACAGAGCCCAAGGCTCTCTACAATGGGTACAGATATGAAACTATGTGTAGCACCCATATCAAAAAGCACTGAAGATAAGACAGAAGATACTAGAGTAGTACCTCTGATTGTAGAAGGTCCAGGATTCTGCTCCAACTGGGTCTGTTGCACTGCATATGCCTGCCCAGTGCCGCGGCCCTGCAACACAGCCGGGCAACCCTGATATGTCTCTCCTTGCTACCTCTGTGATCCTGGTGTATGGCTACCACATCCACAACCACCATCTCTGCCTGAACTTCCTGACGTATTCAGGATCCCCGACTAGTAAGAAGCCACTAGTCCTTTTCCCGCACGAGAAGCCTTCACAGAAACCATCTCACTATCCACTGGTGGAAACGCCATGCAAAAGCGCTACAGATGACCCATCTTTCCGCAATCTCGGCACTCCACTAGGTCTCATGGACACTGCAGTCTCTTGTGCCACTCTCTACCACACTGGTAGCACATAACCTGGCTACCTGAAGCATTCTTCTGACTTGTACTGCCGCCTTGAGAGAAGTAAATCTGTCTGTTCCTCTTGCCAGCAGAAATAATACCAGTAACTGGTGATGAACCGCCCTGGCCCACACCACTTGATTCCCTGCAGGTTCCACTCTATAATCAATGCCTTGTTCACAATCGTGTGTACAGTATGCAACCATAAAACATTCACCAGTGCTCGAATGTCATAACAAAGATCATCCTCAAAACGTCTGGCTCTCAACGTCTCATCACCCACCAGCACGGGGGCAAAACACTGCACCTCTGTAAAATGAGCAGAATAGTCTATCATCGACATAGCGCCCTACTTTAGATTCATGAACTCGCGAGCTCTATCTATCCTCAACATCTCGGGAAATAAAAATTCATAGAAGACTGCCTGAAAATATTCCCAATCCATGTCTCTGTGATGCTCTAACTGGGTGGTAACATCCCACCACCTCCTGGAGGAATCACGCAACATGTCAGTCGCGAGCTTGACCCTCCTCCCTAGAGGCTTATCACGATGATCTAAAATAGTCTGTACTGATCCCTACAAAGACTCCGTAGACTGCAATCTTCCATCCCCTGTAAACGTAGGTGGAAGCTGCTGTTGAAAGATACCTATCAGCTCAGCCATTGATGCGACAGCCTGCGGTGCTCCCTGAAAGGTCTGCATGAACCGCATGAAGCCTTCATGGAACTGTGCCTCCACACATGTGTCTGGTAAAAGAGTTGGCGCCACATCCGGATCTGCTGGAGGATCCACTGGTAGCCCATGGCCCACCATTTCCGGTGAATAATCTTCACCGCTCTCCTGGAGGACAACTCACGGTCGTCTAGGTGGCATGACTCTATAAGGTCAAAATCATGCCTCAGATTAAAGATTATTAATATCGGAAAGTGAAGGAACCTCAATGGAAACAAGAGCAAGAAGGCATTCAAAATTTTCAAAACAAGACTACACGGTGTGTACACCGAATATAGGGAATGTAATTGAATTCCCTTCCCCTACCAGAGTCCTTCTACACGGCTAAGTCACACAGCTTCCATCGAACAAAACTACACGGCATGTATAATATCTACACAGCGTGTATAGTGTTATTTTCCAACTGCCTGTGTCATCTGTGACACAGACGACTACTCGGCTAGACACTGCACGGTGTGTTACACTCCTACACGGCGTGAACAACACCCCGTTTCCTTGCCCCACGGCTAACTCCACACAGTCCGTCCTCAGACAAGATTACACGGTGTGTCCAACAGGTACACTGCGTGTTTAGGGAGAGGTGACACTGGGCCGTGTTGTTAGTTACATGACCGAGTCCCCAGGTCACACTACACGGCGTGTCTATAATTAACACGGCGTGTTCTATCAAGGAGTTCACTGACCGGTTTTTTTAGTTACACGTCCGAACTTCGGGTCACACTACACGACATGTCCACTCGGTACACGGCGTGTTTTACCAAAGAATTGTCCTACCCCGTGTCGCCGCCCACACGGTTTGTGACACGGAAAGAGACTACACAGCGTGTACTCAGGGTACACGGCATGTACTCAAAAAGTTCATTTTTCTTCCCGAACAGAAGAGCATACACGACGTGTATAAAAATACTACACGGCGTGTATACTGGTTTTCCAGACAGTATGCCTCAGAAACTTCCCCGGAACCCAAAAAATACTGAAACTAACACCTAAGTGTCAAATTCCGACCTGTGGGGGCCCATAATCCCCACGAATCAATGTTTGACATCTTATATGTGTTATAACAAATAATCAGTCAATGATCCACCAAATTCCGGTCAATGGGGGACCAAACTCCCCAAAAACCAAAATTTGGTGTCTATTCCATAAACAAGCTCAATCAAAAATACTATATCACAAGGCAGGTATTTATCAAGCAGATATCACAACATCATGTTTTATTAGCACAACAACTATCACAACAACATGCAAATTCTAATGCACCTACATGGCATGGAAACTATGCATGGTATGTGATAAATATCATGTTCTGGCATGATGCATGAGATGGCATACCCTCATCTCATCGGGTTTCCACTAAATAGATCCCATAGATAGAGTATAAACAGCACAATCTCAAAGTGTGTCACCCAGTATTGAAAACATATCAACCATAAAATTGAAAAATCCAAAGAATGACAAATACAAGTTAGACTGGCTTTTCCCTATACACGGGTTAGCTACGCCTGGGCACATCTTATTAACAACTACCGTTCCATCCTATCCCTGACTACGGCTCCAAATAGTAAGTCAAAGAATAGAAACCCCTTTGCAACCACTTTGTAATGTCCCGATCCTGGGTGCCACTCAATGGGTGCCCCGAAGCCAGTCCTCCACAAGACCTCAAGCGCATTTACCCAAATTCCAGGGGTTGCCGACTAGTAGTGAGGGCCCAGGTCTGATAGTGGGGAAACTATGCCTTCATTTTTCAATGTGTAGAACAACAAAATACAAAATAAACATACAACGAAAGCGGAATCAGTAAACATACAGAAATGAAATAAACTACAGCAGTGGATATAACCAACACAATATAAATTTAACACCCCAAGCTTCCACGGTACGCTTTCATTGAATATTAGAGTAGCGTGTGTTATACGCAACTTCGAGTTATAACACACACCACGACCAATCAAAGTAGCCGTTATGAATAGTAATACCTACGTTTTAAAATTATAGAAATTTTATCTCTCAAAATGGACTTCAATTTTGGATTCGGATTATCTAATTTATCCTAAGGTGAAATTTTGGTACTTTTCGAATAACTTTAATATTTTGATGAATAGTGAAAATTACTAAATTTTAATTAAAAAACAACTTTTGTAATCAATATAATTATTAGATATAAATTATGAATTTGAGTGGTTTTAAAATATATTTTGAATATATTTTACCATTTATTACAATGTTGGTCATTGTACATAATTTTACAATTAAACCATACATAAAAAAGTGTCAATCTTTTGATAGTTATTATCTCTTAAAAACACGCTTTTTGTTTTAATAGCGGGAATTAATTTTAAATTAATTCTTGCTGCTTTTGTGTTTTGAATTTGGAAAAATGGATTCCATATTTTGAATCAGGATGTTCAAATTTTGTAAATATGTAACTTTTATTTTTAGACATTTTGAATAACTATTTCGGTAAATATTTTTTTTTTACCATGGTTAAAGGGTAAATCTGGTAAATAAGGGTTAAAAATAATATTATAATAAAACTAAATTATCCTAAAATGTGTCCTAAACTTATTGGATGATTCATTTCCGACCATGGTCATCTTTGGGTCAATTTTTGGACCCCATGGAGCCACTTGTAAGTGATAATGACACTGTATATTAATTAAGTTAAAATAAATACAAAAATGACATAAGCATATATCTTTTAGAAAACAAATTTTTACATAGGGTTATATATGTTGGAATTTCTACTATGAATATTCATTAGAAATATAAAACTATTTCCCACATTATGGTATTTTATTTATAATTTTTATACATTAATTAATTTAATTTAGTTATGACACAATGATGATGCAGTAATTACCATAATAGTGAAATATTAAAATAATTGATATTATAAATACCCAAATAAATATAATTTGACACTTTTAATGATTTACTATAATTTAAAGGATGATATTATATATTTGGATTGATTTAATTAACTTATTTTGAAGTAATAATTCTGTTATGATTTTTACAAAAGTCAATTATTGAATAGTGTCAAAATTGACATAAAATAGTTTTTAAAACAAATATTATATTATTAATTGATATTAAATTCTTAAAAATCTAAGTTTCGGCCGAGAGACTTATATCATGATATTTGTATCATTAATGTACCACTTGGGGGTCTCTTGGATGTATATTGTATGTTTATTAGCTATATAATATAAAAATACAAAGTGACATGGTAAGTGTCAAACTAACAAACTTAGTGTTAAAACTAAAAGATAAGGTTAATATAATGACCCAAACCTATCTAAATTCTATTGGTTGAGTAGTTGTAAACCCATACCAACCTTAACCATTAAATAATACACTTTGGGTCCATTATAAACCGAATATGAATTTATTATAAAATAATATTTCTAGCTTTTCCATAGGTGCCCCTCACCCCTCTTATAAAAGGACACTCACCCTTCTCATTTATTCACACCTTCAAAGCCTTTTAGTTCGGCAAAACCCTACCCAAATAATCTCCCAACATCCCTCACTTCATCTTATAGGCCTTCCTTTATTCATAAATCCATCCTAATGGTCCATTTTGATCAAATCAAAAGAAAGAACCCGAAGAACAGGTAATGATTTCACCACCCTTTTTCAAGTTCCTTTCTTCTTCCACTTCTTTTTTCTTTGATATTACCATTATAACATAATAAATCCAGTATATTCTAAATAATTTAATATTATTATAAATATGGTACAACTATATTCATTATTCTATCCATCCTTTGAATGACATGTCATTATACGTGCATACGTACGACTTATCGTCTCCACGTCGTGGTGTAATTATTATTCAATATATTATTATTTGGATAGGTATAATAATTATTTGTAATTCATGTAAATAATAAATATAACATTATAATGATTCTTTATATATGATATAAAATCCAATTATATATTATTTTAATATCAAAAGAATGATATTTTCGCTCGTGCGTACGTACGGATTACCGTCTCCACGACGCGATGAGATTCATTTAGAAGTTCACCATTCATCGACGATTATAAAAATATATATTACTAATAAGTATGTAATATATGAAATAATAATCCCACTAGAGATATATATATATAGATATATATATATAAGGATTTATGTACTTACATATATCTTATTCACTTACTTCCGTTCAATACTATATGAAAACCTAAACAGCATTTATGCATACGTACGGACTACTGTCTCCATAAACGGTGTTTTCCATTTCATATATATGTATATTATACATATTTATATTCTAAATATATATTATATATTTATCATTTTTATATTCATGATGTATTTAAATCCTGATCTATGTGATACAACAAAGACTGAAAAGTTAAAACAGGTACGATAATGAAAGTGATTATTACCTGAAATGTTAACATAAAATGGAAATTATTATTAAATGGGTAATATAAAGTCATAAATGAATCATGTATGATATCATAAATATCAATATGGTTCTGGTATAATTTAATAACATACTACGATCTTCGTACAAGAGGATAAACGTACCCTCGACTAATGGAAAGTGCAAGGTAAGGGGTTTTCATCTCACTCCTTATTCCCGTGAGATTCATGCAATATTGCCACCATTACCTTTTTTGTGGTGTATGTACTGACCATAATTATATTCTTTGTGTAATACAATTTAATTTATGTGTATTTACATACTCATTTTAAGATACATGTTTCATGGGTTGTATGTTTCGTAAGTTACCAAATTGGTAAGGGTTTATTTCGCAATCTCATCATTAACCGAGGTTGTAGATACGTAATAATCTACTAGGATCTATTTATCATCCACATCCATGTTTCTTAAAAATGTATTTCAAAACATTTTTACAATTTACAAGAATATGGGTTATAGAAATTTATACCCTTGTTTGACTTTTTATTATAGTTTTATAAAGGAATCTTTCCGTCGTTTTCCAAACAAGGTCCTTTTTAACCTTTTTGACACAATTAAGGTAAGAATGTATTTTTTTAACTTATACGGCGGGTGAGGTTATTCTCTGCCGTTATTTAACCTTTGAAGCTTCCTTTACAAGCTTATAAATATATTTTCAAAATAATTGTTTTCTCTATAATTATGCGACTTTTAAATGATTTCAAAAAAAGAGATATTTCTCTCAAATAGTATTGATTTCATCTATGTCAACATCCTTTGATAAATTTTAAACTTGTTTCAAGTTGATTTATTATGATACAAATAATCCAAATTGTATTTAAGGTTTTGTGATATTTTTGACTGTGGAAGAGTTATTTTTATGCCATTAATGGTTTATAATTAAAGTTTTGACATTTTGTATGTTAGTCTTAATACAAATGTTTATGTTATATTACATCCACTTCTTAAGAGGAATGTGTTATACTAGTATGTTCTGGGTTGGGGACTAGTAAAAGTAAGCCCTCCAGGAAGGTGTTCGGTTATTAGAGGCACTCTGGGTTGGTGTCTGGTTATTAGAGGCACTCCGGGTTGGTTTCCGGTTGTTAGAGGCACTCCGGGTTGGTGTCCAGTTATTAGAGGCACTACGGGATGGAGTCCGGTCACAGAGGCTCTCTGGGTTGGGTTCCGGTTACAGTTATCCCTTAGGTATTGGCATGAGGCCTCGACACAGAAATTAAAGTTTGGCATCATTCATTCCATCATTATGAAAGTGGTTAGCGATATTGCATGTGATTATTTGATTAGTAGAATATGCATGTGAATAAGTAAATGACATTATTTCATTTTATTTCTGTCATATTATGATGAATTTCAAGTTTAAAAGCCTTTTGTTTTAGTTTTATACATTGCCTTAAATGTTTTTGCTTATTTATGAAAGTTTCCGCTGTATTGCTTACCCTTACTGAGCATTTGAGCTCACCCTTTCTATGTTTTATTTTTCCCAGGATTCCAAGAAGTGTAATGTGATTGATATGCAGGGTTAACCAGGGGAATAATGGAATTCATAAAGATTATTTATGTTGTTTTGTACATCTTAAATTTCAAATGTAACATTCATGTATGTGATCAATTATTCCAAGACTGCTAAACTGATCGGTCCATCAGGACATGATTCCTTGTAATCATGCCAATGTATTAAAATAATGCAACGACTCTGGGTAACTAGGGTCGGGGTGTTATATTTGGTATCAGAAGAAGTTTAGCAATGACCTTGGAAACTAGATTTAGATAAACTCTGATTAGAGAACATAGCCCTAAGATAGACTTTGAGGATTATTATAGAAGAACTTTCTAGAATTTTGGTATTGTAGAGATTTTGTGAGTTTTCCGAGCAATACATCCCTGTCTGGATACGAGAAGGTAGAGGCGGCTCTGGCACAGATGTACCTAGTGGTAAAACCCGAAAACACCGCTTTGAGCTATACTCGAACGGGAACTAGTGCACGATAACGGGTCTTGATGCACTCTTGGTTACGACACTCCTAGGGGATATGTTTAGGATAATTCTCATTTTCATTATAAACCATTATGAAGGGCTTATGAGTATATACTTACTCAAAGAAAACATTTTTTTGATTATGGATTATATCCTTAAACTGTTCAATTTGTGTTAGGTATTTTACAAGTTTGGTAATTATTCATTGCAATTCATAAACTGGACTAGTTTAAGCTATTGTATAGAAATGGTGCCTATTAGAAGGAATATGAAATCTCGTATTACGTATGATCCAAAGTCTAAGAAGGATCATATCTTCCGTGGTCCTAAGCCAGAATTTAGAAGTGAAATAGTTTCCCACGTATTATCATCATATGAAGAAATAGTATCATGTGTTGAAAGATGGGTAAAGAATTCTCAGAGTCCTATGGCTTTGAAGGGAAACAAGATAAGAAAAGGATGGAAGAGACAATGATGGATAAATGGAATAGGGAAAATAAGAATTTTCCCATATGTGATAACTGTGGGAAGAAACACCCTAGAACTTTCCTGAAAGGAATGGGAGTTTGTTATAATTGTGGAGGAAAAGGGCACAAAGTACGTGACTGCAAGGGTAATAAAATGGTTTCAAATGTACAATGCTTCATTTGAATGGAGTTTGGACACTACGCGAACCAATGTATCAGTCATCAGACTATGCCGCAAATGATGATATTGGATAATAATCAAGTTATGATACAACCACAGATGAATAAGAATGACTAGTGTTCTTATGTAGTTATTTTAGAATTATTTCATTTAAGTGTTGTATCAATGATGTTCTGGAAATAAATAAGGATCGTACTGCAGTACTATTTAAATAAGGATTTTATATTTTAAGGTACTAAGAAAAGTGACACTACAGTGAGTTAATTTTTTTTAGAAATTACATGGTTGAAGGAATGATAAACCTTAATAGGGTCCTAATATTGAGGTAGTGATTTTGGAATAAGAGAATGTTGATTTTGGTAATTCAGGATGTTGCGGTGTTGTAAAAGAATATATGAGGAAGACGTTCACATGTTATTACCGGGAAAAGAGGATCCTCATTATGTTTAACTTCCTTTTAAATTTTGGACGGTGAGTTTGGATAATAGTATTTTGGACAAGTCTAATGGTTGGAGTGGATTAAGTTTGAAAGGTTATTTTTTTGGATTTATGTAAAAGGGCAACAGGCAGACCGTGTGATGACCCGTCGTTTCGGACAAAGCTGTGGGAATCGAACCCACAACCATAGTGCCATTGGGATTTATCGCCTACCATTTTGCTAGATGAAGTTCCTGGATGGTATAATGTAGTTTCATTACATATAGGGTCTGATATGTGAATTATAAATTCATTATATTTGGAACCCTATACCATTAGGATAAATAGGGTATTTTGATGTTTTTGGGTGAAAGATGAGTTTGTGGTATAAATATATTAATGGATTAAACTCAAATTATAACATAAGTATATCTCCTTATAATCATAGCCAATCTTTTAAATAAATTCCTCAACATTAAGAAAAGGAAGTTTGAACAAAAATGTTTTCCTAGATGGTACCTTAGATCATCACAAATTTATGGCATTGGGATTATTGGCCTTTTCATAGCCATGTTCTCTACCACCCTCCATCAGATAATTGATGGTGATATTTCTCTTCCATATCCATATTTTCCTACATGGAACCCTAGTATGTGTTATTTTCGGTAATCTTCATAATTTCCACTCTTTATTTTAAATAGAGGCCTCGTTAATTCATTTTTCGATGTGGGATTTCAACTAAGACATTTTGAAACATCAAAAATGTGTTATCCCAATACCTTATGTTTTGTTGAACTGCTAGTATTTTAAATCATCATAGATTGATGAATTTAAGGACCTCAATTTTAAACTTGTTTGTGATTGATGACCTCAATAACTACCTATAAATATTTACGTCTTTCCTCCAATTATATATCTATAATTTCCACCAATGTCCTCCTAATTGAGATCATAATTTTTTTGTGACCCTTTCATTTCTCATTTCATCTTGTTAAGACTAAATTTTATTAACCTAATTTCCGATGTGGGTTTTTCCAAAAAGATATTTTCTATTTTCAACCTTTATTTTCAAAGAACAATATAAAACTGTGAGGACGCAATTTATTGAAGGAGGGGAGAATTTAAAACCCCAAACTTCCATGGTACGCTTCTCTTTGAATAATACAGTAGCGTGTGTTGTATGCAACTTCGAGTTCTAACACACACCACGACCAATCAAAGTAGCCGTTATGAATAGTAATACCAACACTTTAAAATTCTAGAAATTTTCTCTCTCAAAATGGACTTCATTTCTGGATTCAGAGTATCTAATTTATCCTAAGGTGAAATTTTGGTACTTTTTGGATAACTTTAATATTTTGATGAATAGTGAAAATTACTTAATTTTAATTAAAAAACAACGTTTTTAATAAATATAATTATTTGTGATAAATTATGAATTTGAGTGGTTCTAAAGTATATTTAGAATAAATTTTACCATTTAATACAATGTTGGTCATTTTACATAATTTTACAATTAAACTAGACATAAACAAGTGTCAATCTTTTGATAGTTATTATCTCTTAAAAACACGCTTTTTATTTAAACGATGGGAATTAATTTTAAATTATTTTATGCCACTTCTGTGATTTGAATTTGTAAAATTGGATTCCATATTTGGAATCAGGATGTCGAAATTGTGTTAATAGGTAAATTTTATTTTTAGACATTTTGAATAATTATTTCAGTAAATATTTTATTTACCATGGTTAAAGGGTAAATCTGATAAATAACGGTTAAAAAATAATATTATAATAATAATAAATTATCTTAAAACGTGTCCTAAACTTATTGGTTGATACATTTCCGACCATGGGCATCATTGGGTCAATTTTTGTACCCCATGGAGCCACTTGTAAGTGATAATGACACTTTATATTAATTAAGTTAAAATAAATACAAAAATGACATAAGCATATATATTTTAGAAAAATGATTTTTACGTAGGGTTATATATGTTGGATTTTTGAATATGAATATTCATTAGAAATATAAAATGATTTCATACATAATGGTATTTTATTTATAATTTTTAGACAATAATTAATTTAATTTATTTATGACACAATGATGATGCAGTAATTACCATAATATTGAAAAATTAAAATAATTGATATTATAAATACCCAAATAAATATAATTTGAGACATTTAATGAATACCTATAATTTTCTAGGATAATATTAAATATTTTGATAGATTTAATTAACTTTTCTCGAAGTAATCATTTTGTTATGATTTTTACAAAAAATCAATTATTGAATAGTGTCGAAATTGACATAAAAGTGTTTTTAAAACAAATATTATATTTTAATTGATATTAAATTCCTAAAAACCTAAGGTTCGGACAAGAGACATACATAATGATATTTGTTTCATTAATGGACCACTTGGGGGTCTCTTGGATGTATATTGTATATTTATTAACTATATAATATAAAAATACAAAGTGACATGGTAAATGTCAAACCAATTAACTAAGTGTTAAAACTAAAAATAAGGTTAATATAATTACCCAAACTTGTCTAAATTCTATTGGACGAGTAGTTTTAGACCCAAACCCACCTTAACCTTTAAATAATACACTTTGGATCCATTATAAATCGAATATGAAATTATTATAAAATAATATTTCTAGATTTTCCAAAGGTGCCCCTCACCCCTCTTATAAAAGGACACTCACCCTTCTCATTAATTCACACCTTAAAACCCTTTTGGTTCGGCCAAACCCTGCCTAAATACTCTCTCAACTTCCCTCAAATCATCATAGAGGCCTTCCTTTATTCAGAAATCCATCCTAAGGAGCCCTTTTGATCAAATCAAAAGGAAGAACCCGAAGAAGAGGTAATGATTTCACCACACTTTTTCAAGTTCCTTTCTTCTTCCACAGCTTCTTTATTTGTTATTACCATTCCAACATAATGAATCCAGTATCTCATATATAAATTAATATTATTATAAATATGGTACAACCATATTCAGTATTCTATCCATCCTTTGAATGACATGTCACCATACGTGTGTATGTAAGGCTTACCATCTCCACGTCGTGGTGTAATTGTTATTAAATATATTATTATTTGGATGGGTATAATAATGATTTTTAATTCATGTAAATAATAAATATAACATGATAATGATTCTTTATATATGATATAACATCCAATTATATATTATTTTGATATCAAAAGAATGATATTTTCGCTCGTGTGTACGTACGGATTACCGTCTCCACGACGCGATTAGATTCATTTCCAAATTCACAATTTATCGACGATTATAAAAATATATATTACTAATAAGTATGTAATATATGAAATAATAATTCTACTGGTGATATATATATATATAAGGATTTATGTACTTACATATATCTTATTCACTTACTTCCATTCAATACTATATGAAAACAGAAACATCGTTTATGCGTACGTACGGACTACCGTCTCCATAAATAGTGTTTTCCATTTCATATATATTTCTATTATATATATTTATATTCTAAATATATATGATATATTTATTATGTTAATATTTTGGAAGTATTTAAATCATGATCTATGTGATACAACCAAGAGTGACAAGTTAAATCACGTACGATAAAGAGTGTGATTATTACCCGAAATGTTAACGTAACATGGAAATTATTATTAAATGGGTAATATAAAGTCATAAATGAATCATGTATGATATCAAAAATTTAAATATGTTTCTGTTATAATTTAATAACATACTACGATCTTCGTACAGGAGGATAATCGTACCCTCGACTAAAGGAAAGTGCAAGGTAAGGGGTTTTCATCTCACTCATTATTCCCGTGAGAATCATGCCATATTGCCACCATTACCTTTTTTGTGGTGTATGTACTACCCATAATTATATTCTTTGTGTAATACAATTTAATTTATGTGTATTTACATATTCATTGTAAGATACCTCTTTCATGGGTTGTATGTTTCGTAAGTTACCAAATTTGTAAAGGTTTATTTCGCAATCTCTTCATTATCCGAGGTTGTATATACGTATTAATCAACTGTGATCTCTTTATCATCCACATCCATGTTTCATAAAAATGTATTTAAAATCATTTTTATTATTTACAAGAATATGGGTTAAAGACATTTATACCCTTGTTTGACTTTTTATAAGAGGATTATAATGGAATCTTTCCATCATTTTCCAAACAAGGTCCATTTTAACCTTTTTGACAAAATTAAGGTAAGAATGTTTTTTTAACTTATACGGAGGGTGAGGTTATTTTCCGCCATTATTACACCATTGAATCTTTCTTCACAATCTTATAATGATATTTTCAAAATAATGGTTTTCTCTATAACTATGCAACTTTTAAATGATTTAAAAAAAGAGATATTTCTCTTAGATAGTATTGATTTCATCTATGTCAACATCCTTTGATAAATTTTAAACTTTTTTGAAGTTGATTTATTATGATACAAATAATCCATATTGTATTTAAGTTTTTGTGATATTTTTGACTATGGATGAGTTATTTTTATGCCATTAATGGTTTATGATTAATGTTTTGACATTTTGTATGTTTGTTTTAATAGGAATGTTTATGTTATATTTCATCCGCTTCTTAAGATGAATGTGTTGGAATAGTATGTTCCGAGTTGGGGACCGGTAAAAGTAAGCGCTCCGGGTTGGTGTCCGATTATTAGAGGCACTCCGGGTTGGTGTCCGGTTATTAGAGGCACTACGGGTTGGTGTCCGGTTATTAAAGGCACTCCGGGTTGGTGTCCAGTTATTAGAGGCACTCCAGGATGGAGTCTGGTTATAGAGGCTCTCCGGGATGGGTTCCAGTTATAGTTATCCCTTAGGTCATGGCACGAGGCCTCGATACAAAAATTAAATCTTCGCATCATGCATTACATCATTATGAAAGTGGTTAGTGATATTGCATGTGATTATCTGATTTGTAGAATATCCATGTGAATAAGTAAATGGAATTATTTCATTTTTTTCTTCCATATTATGATGATGTTCATGTTTAAAAGGCTTTTGTTTTAGTTTAATACATTTCCTTAAATGTTTATACTTATTTATGAAAGTTTCCACTGTATTGCTTACTCTTACTGAGCATTTGATCTCACCCCTTTCTATGTTTTATTTTTCCAGGATTCCAAGAAGTGTAATGTGATTGATATGCAGGGTTATGCCAAGGGAATAATGGAATTCTTAAATATTATTTATGTTGTTTTGTACGTCTTAAATTGCAAATGTAACATTCATGTATGTAATCTATTTTTTCAAGACTGCTAAACTGATCAGTCCTTCGGGACTTGATTCCTTGTAATCATGCCAATGTTTTAAAATAATACACCGACTCTGGGTAACTGGGGTCGGGGAGTTACAATAAATGATGATGATACATGCTTCATGTTCTAAGAAAACATCCAGAACATGTTATACATCAATACAGTACAACAATATACATGGTACAAAAAAATAAGCAAAACAGGTGGCAGCGGCATCGCGAGCCTAGGCTCGGTCCCATGCCCTCCTACACCTCAGCATTAGTGAATTACCTATATGGGGACTCTTTCCCTCTATCTACACCTGCAGCAATGTAATATATTTGGGTAGAAATGTGTGACCCAAACAGGGTGTGAGAAATATATCTCAATAGGCACCCACCAAAGGCTTGTTCCCAACTGCGTGTATGCATGCAACAATAGTGTGCATTAATAAAATGAAATAAAGTAAGAAGTACTCAAAATTAACAACTATCAGTTATATTTCAATTTTTAATATTCATTTAATCCATTTAATACAAGAAATCCCCACAGTGCATTTCTAATTAACCAAATAGTGTCATCGGACACGTAAACTCCTACCCTCGGGTAACGAGTATCCAAAACAGAATCTTCCCTCAAGCACAATAGATTTTTTCCCTCAGGCATAGGTACCATCTCCCTCAAGAACAGAGTATATTGCCCTCGGGCACGGAAAAGTTTTCCTCAGGCCAAAAATATCTAAAACCCTCGGGCTAAATAGTGGAGTGCCCACAAGCTAATCACAACAACACCCTTAGGCTAAACAGGTAATCGGGCCATTCCCTACATGTCAAAATGCAGTAAACAAGAAATTCCTTTCAAGGAAATTCTACAATTACTACATTAAAGGCATACCCTCAGGTATCCTGGACAAACGACTAAATAGTGGAACACACCCCCGAGGTGGTTCCAGATCCAAGCAATGATCCCAACCCTCATTTTATTATCACAATTTAATCACCTATGAAATTCTAGGCATTAAATATAGAAACGACCTCATCCACAGAACACCCCAACATGTATTCGTGGCACGAAAATGCACAAAAACGCACGATAGTTGGATATTTACACCATGCCACCTACCTTATACGCCAACGAACGGTATACCAGAACGCCGAACCCAGAAACGCCCAAGAACGGCGTAGATCTAACAAAGAACAAAACCCATTAAAACATAAATAAAATCAGTTGGGAGAAGAATTGGTCAGAAGAGGCCAAGGAGATGGAAGCCCTTAACCGTGCGGTTCCAATGGGATCGTACGAGGAAGAAACTGATTCCAGACGAACACCTGGCGTATCTTCAAAGGACCGGTCATCTTCCTTGGATCCAAAATTTATCAAACGCCTCCTCTGCCAAATGAGGAGGCTACTGCCTATTTTATGCCAAAAAAACTAAGTACACGACGTGTACTTATTTTATTTAACTATTCATTTGGCGGCACCGCCACACTGTTCATCCGTTGGCAAGATTACATGGTATGTACTCCCGAGTACAAGGCGTGTACTTTGCCCAGTTGGCAGCTGCTCCACCGCCTTATAGATTAAGCATGTCAACTTAATACACAGCGTGTAAGGTACTACTACACGGCGTGTAATCGATTCCTACACCCTTTCTTTCCGACAAGGCTACACGACCCGTGTACCCATTCCACACGGCCAAAAGTACACAGCGTGTGGAAAAGTGCACGACGTGTAGTTCCAAAATTTAGTATTTTTCCCTATTTTCCATATTTTCTCAAGAACACTTAAAGAAAATGAAAATATAAGAAGCCCGTACCTCAAAATAAGAACCGGGTTCTTACAGTGAAACACTATAAAAGTGTAAAATACTATATCATTTGTTTCTAATATAGTAAATATTCATCAAAATACGATATTATCCTTTTAAATATTAGTTTGAACACTTTGAGTCATAATTCACCCTCCCCCGGATTCTCTTTTCTAATGTAAGATTCTGACACACTTTGTATTGTACCCGTATATGATGTTGATTTTAATAGTTTAAATCAAATCATAGAATAAAAATAATCTAATTCTTGTGTCTTATAGGTTTTCCCTAATTTAGGTATATGTGAAATTCTAACCCTATTGCACACTAATTTTTAATTTAGATTGTTTTATATTAACTCTTCTTTCTCACACTAAGTTTCAATCATGTGGATTCATATATCTGTTTAGTTCATTGTTTCATTATGGCGATCATTATAGAAAATAACAAAAAATGAATGTAGTGAATTTAAATAGGTGATCATTTTTAACAGGGGGATATAAAAAAATAAGACACTGTCATTAAATAAAAAAAATGGTATTATCGTTGTTCTAGGTCCATCTACTTCTTCATCTCGATCGACCTCTACTAAGAAGATTCAACCACCTATAATATTCTGTACAACTTGCTTTATTAATGAGGGTGTGCCTATTGAACCAAAATTGGCCATTCTTCAATCCATGTTCTATGAAATACCCTTAAGGATGTATTCTAATCTAGTGTCACTTTGAATTTGACTGGCTATGCCCTTGCACATGTTCTCACATCCCCCAGTACCATAGGGAAGTCTAAATGTTGGTGATCCTATGCTAACCCCTTATAAATCTGATGATGATCAACATGAAGAGCCCTAAAACCATGGTATATAAATATGTCCAAAGACCACATGCTATATAAAACCACCAATCATTTCCATTCCACCAAGAAGTTACTAACCATCACACGGAGGGCATGGTTGTCAAATCCACCAATCCCTATGATAAATATGAAGTGGTAATTGATTACAATCCAACCAACATTTAGAAAATACAATGTGAATTTGTGGATGATAAATATATTATTCCATGTGCTACTCCAGATCACATATATATCTTCAGTTTTTTCATACCCCAAGTTGTCGTCATCTTCAATATCAAGATATCACTCCAAGAACAACACAAGAAAGGGAGATTATTTCTAAAATTCGAGCTCATCTTTTGAATACCTGAGATCCATAGTGTGAATGATTGGGTTATTTACTTCATCCTCTAGGGGTGATAGATCCAATATTTCCTCTTCTACAGATGATGACACCACTTCTAGTTTCATGTGATTTACATCATTCGTAGATAGTGCCACTATATCTGGTCTCACTGATAATATTCTAGGAAACTCACCATCTGATATGTTTTACCTATATGATTCATGGTTTAATCCCTTGATCTATTGAGGGAAAAATAGATAATCATGGTCCAACTACACTAGGGGATACACCTTAATGAGAATCAAATTCATAAGAAACTTTGGCATTCACTCTAGTTTTGATAGTTTTAAATGTATATAAGGGAAACAATTAGGCATATATAAATGACATAGTGTGTTATGATATCACACATAATAAGAATTAATATAGTCTACAATACATTTTATTTGCAAATAAATGCACCTATTGATAGGTCGAGTTTCAAATATCTAAAGGAAGGATTCACTATTAGTGACCCCTCAATATTGTAATGCATCCAATAGTAACTATGGGAAACATTGAACCTTCAATTTATTTCACTATATTGATAAATCAGATGATTTAGTATAAGGTATAAAAATTATAATGGAATAATAGACAGCATATTATGAATTTACCTATAAACCCCTAGAGCATTAGGATTGTAAGATTTATCAGATGTCTCCCTTCATCAGTCTGTAGAGTTTCCCCCACAAAATTAGGTGTTAATATTGAATCAATATTCATACCAATTGTGGGATTTCTATCATCCTTCATTGAATTTATATATAATGTCTCCTTCAGAGCCACCTCAAATTCCAATTCTACTATCATCTGAGGGAAGAATGTTACTATTCATATCCTCTAATTGTGATACAATAGATATTAAGATCTTCAGAATTAACTCACGTGGAATGAGAAATTATGGTCCTTCCTCTATAAGAGACTCTTAGATATCAGATGATGAGTTGGTTCACTCCACTACATTTCACTAGGATTCATAGTCACCAGAGGTCTAGGGATCTGCCTTCTAAGACAAAACATCCCCAGAAAAATCTATATCTTTTAGGTTCATATCATGTTCTTAAAGTTACATTGTGTATATATTATTGGTAAATGGTTAACCTTTACCTAGGCAGTATTCTAGTTCCATTGAATGGTGAATGAATCACACACATTGTCATCATAAATTCTTTTAAACCATCACCTGACCATTAAAGAAAATTAGATATGAACTTTTATAAATTATTCCATACTGATCCCCCAATGATCTATTAGTTATAACATGGAATTGGTTGATGAAAAATTGATCTTGGGTGTTAATCATTGAAACATACCCTTATTCGTTGATCAGTAGAGTCCAAATCACAATAATTCAATTTATGGATAATTAAAAAGAGTCCTCGGGGTTGGGGGAATAAATTTTGAATATTCATGCCCCTTGAAATTAATGGTGACTTATCCATGAACAAAACAAAGAGGGAAAATTGTGAAATGGAACACCCTCCATAAATTACACCCTAGTTAATTATACTGTTTTGGTAACATGAGTACAAAAAGAACGACCATATATCCATCTACCAGTTCCATTACCATGAATAATATCCTAATATTCACTCCCATGTTAAATATCAAACTCCTAGTATCCATATATTAAGGAATTATTCCTTAAATGTTGCAATTATTATCCCTAGGGATCAATATGGAAATTTAAAGTCATTCTTTATATTTTTCCTCCTCAATGTTGTGGCAACACGAATAGGTTCTTCCATGCTATTGCAACCCTATGAACTATTTTTGTATCCCAGAAATCTAGTCATTTATGTGATAAAAAATATATAACAACTACTTGTGTGAAATTCATAGACATATAGAAGGATTTGAAATCTACACCTTTGAAAATTCCCCTATGAAATAACTCACAAGAAAAACATTTGTTTGATGTGCTCCTAAGAACTAAATCATAGGAGAAACACATTATACATTACTATGAGGAATATTGTTTCAATGGTATTGTATAGTTCCTACATATTGAATCTGAAATACACATTATTGAGGTGTAATGTGATCATATTGGGATACTACTATATCAGCATCTCTAAAATATAATCTTGAATGTCTTATATATGGAACTGAGAATTCCACACAATATCAAACATAACTAATATGTGAAGATATTATTAAAAATAATTAATTTTTTGTTATACCAAGTAAAAATATTACCATTTAAAATTGGAATTTCCACATGATTTAAGTTAATATTCATCTGTCTAGCTTAGAAAACCCTGAAAAATATACACATGGAAAACACTAGAGTAGTCTGAAAAAAAACTCTAATGTTGTAATTTCTCCATCGATTTTTTTGGATTTATTTCTTATTTTGAACAGGATTATTAGATTTTGTTCTATAATGGGATTTCTTGTAGAATAAATATTTCACTAATGGTTATGGTTTGAGCTTCTAAACCAATTCTATGGCATGTTATGTTTGGAATTTGGGAGGATAACATCATCCCAAAAACCAAAGATGTAAAGTAAAAATTGATTTCTCAAGTGTATTACCTATACTAATTAATTAATAAATCAACCATATTATAATTATAATAATGGATATTATTTATTTGTTTGAGCATAGTATTTTTAAATAGATCTTTATAAAGTGTTTCTGTATCTACAACACCCTCAATAGTCATATAGTGATTTTTTTAAAATTCAAAAAAACTACTTCACAAAAAACCAGTTTTTCTATACCCTTGACACAAGTTTTATTTATTTATTTTTTGTTGTATGATATTTTTGGTTGATTTTTAGTTTATTTTATAGTTTATTTTTTTATTTTTAGAATATTTTGGTGGTTTTTGGCACTGTACAATGTTATGGTGTAAAATTTAGTGAGAAACGATACTGTTTGAATAGGCATATAGAATTTTAAATTCATTTTCATCATTAACAATTTGACTATCATGACCTGCATACAATTTGGACAAACACTTGTAAGGAAAAAGAGTAACCATGTGAATATTGGGTGGTGTCTGGTATAAGTGACACGGATTTCTCATGGTTAGGATAATCCATGAAGAATGTGTGGGGGAGAATATGCAATTTTGATAGAGGTGATTTTCATCGTTTGATCATGGTTTGCAATACTATAAGGCAAGACAACGTGAGCTCTACTTATCTCTAGTAGGATGATCATTATGTAATATTTTTTGGCAAAACCATATGACAAACTAATATTCGTAAAACGTTGAAATCTCACTTCTTCCAGTGTTATGTTTTTACCCATTTTAACCCCATCTCAATGTTGGTAAATTTTGGAACATGAGAGGGCTCAAAAACCCCTATAAATTTTCATCTCCTTACACTTTTGATGCTACATATATATTTAAAGATTATTTTCTCTTGGTCATTGGGTGATTTCCGTCTTTTTACCTTCCTCTCTTATTCTTGTAGTGTCTATTCTCATGGATCCATTTTGATAAACTATAGGATGAGAGTTCGATTTTGTGGGTTTTTTATTGATGTTTGGTTGTGTGGTTTGATTCTCAAGATTAGATATCCATTATTCAAAGGTTATTTGTTCCATTCACAGTCCATTGAGGCTAGTGTTTCTTCCATTTCCTTTTTTGAACATTCCAATTGATGATTGATTGTTTAATACTAATTTATAAATATTCTTATCATAATTTTGATGTGGTAGAATGAATTTTGTAGGTGGTTTCATGTTAAGAATATCATGAAAATGGGTTTTCAATGGAATTTTTAATTATTCCTATATATATGTATGAAATGGGTTGAATGAAATTACAATTTTTATTTTAAAATTTAATTGGGTATTATTTCGATTGTTTTTTTGCCTTGGATGGTTCCTGGTAGTTTGGTTAACAAGTGAAATTGAGCTTGGTGTGTGGTTTTGGTGACATTATATAATTTTATTCTAGTGTGTTAATCATTTTAATTTCTTGTAATTCTATTATAATTCGTTAATTAGAACCTTCGGTATTTTTATGGCTTTGATAAGTGTACCAATACATTTGGTAAAATCCATATGTCTGTGGGGTGCACATATGGATTGGAACATCAATGATAATGGAATTCCATTAAAATATCCATCTTTTAACCCAAATTTTCAAAACACCTTCTTCTTATTTCATCCACTCTTCCACTCCATATTCTAAATGTTCTTTCTTGAAAACTACAAATGGTATCAAAATATATTCTATGTTGATAAATTTATTTACATTTGGTTCTCCATTTTTTTCAATATCGTGGCTCATATGGCTCTTAAGATGCAATTTCTTATCTAAAATGTCATAAAAGGACCATTGGGTACCTAAAATAAAAAATATATGTTTCAATATGGAAATGAAAAGTATTTAATAAAAAATGTTTTATATTTGGAAATAGATATGAATATTATTAGTTATGTCCTAGTTGGTAATTTATGATGTTTTAGACAGTGGTTTTAAATAATATTGACATGTAGGACGTGATAGCACTGTTAGAAATTCTACATGATAAGGGAACCTGTATTGTGTTCCTTTCAATGATAGGGCCTTCACATAGTTGGTGTCGAGGATTGGTCAGGGAATGCATGGTGGCATCTTTGAGTTATGTTTAATTTCATTCATTTGATGGCCTCATCATTATCCATTAAAATATTTTCATTTTAATATTGAATTTAATCTAGAGGATTGAATTATGGTTACATTATAGTCCTGATTAGATGGATCAGAACCCCAAGATAGTGGATACAATATCTAGGATTTACACAAATTTGGTCAATTAATATAATATCTTATGGTTATTGAATATGGAGGGTCACCATATGATTCAATGTGGGTCTAAGCTGGTTACATCATAGTATTTCTTATAGGGATGTTTAATAAATTCCCTTAATTATATAGTTTTTTCCTCCTAATTTATTCTCCATCACCTTGGTTACAAGAATGGTTAGTATCTAACTACTTTCACTTGTACTATTACTTTTATTTGTAGTTGAATTTGATACATGTTATTTCCTACTTATAGTTTTTTTCTGCAATATTTTAAATATTTATTACTTATTGTTTTCTAGATTGATTTTTTTTAACTGGGTATTAGAATTTGGGATTGTTCTAAAGTGTGAAACAATTTTTTTTTCAGAAGGGGACTTATAGAAATATGTGTGGTTTTTATGTAATGTAAAAACCCCATTTTCAATTTTTTTAAACTAAATATTATGTATTACTTTGGAAAATGAAATGAATGTCTAATTGTTGCATACATACTGAACATTTTTATAACCAATCCCTACTTATGCAACTTAATATTGATAGTCCCAAGCTATTTTTTCGGTTTAATTTTTTTTCATTGTTTCCAAGGGAGTGGGATAGTTTTTATGTATGGTGGTGACCAAAGCACTCATGGAGATCCGGTCAGTGTGTGGGGAGGGTTTAGCCCAAAAATTTACTCAAATTTCATAGTGGGTATGGTGTAGGTTCATTTTTATTATTTCTTTGTTTTTTAAAACAATTATTATTTTGAGGATTTTTATAGACTTGTATTCTTAGAAATATATATAGTTGTTCCTATTTCGTATTTTGAATACTTGAATGGAAATCATTTTTATAGTGTTTTTTTGTTTTTGGTGGCGATTTCAATTTGACGATTCTGAAGACTTTTGGGAAATAATGAAACATGATTTGGGTTAGTGTTTGGTTGGAGTGTCTTCCATTGGGAGTTCACATGTTGGTGTTGTTGAGATAGTCAATATTTAAATGGTAGGGAGGCCCACCATGGATATTCCTATTGTTTCTCTATATATTATTATGTGTTAGTTGTGGAAATGAAGGGTCACACAGAGGATCATGGTCTCACGTTTCCTCATTCAGTTTCATGTTATAGATTTCTTAATTATTTCTATTGGTGTCTTTGTGGGGGAATAAATTTTTTATGGTGGGTAGAATTGTCAAACATGACTCCAGTTTTATTTATTTTTTTATTTATTTTATGATGTTTATTATTTTTTTTAGTCTCATGCTATGTTCCTAATTGAAATTATTGTGTTTTGTAGGTTTCAGGTGGTTTTTGGCCATGTGCACAGTTCCGGTGTATGATTTGGCATGAAACCATGTAGTCGGTTTAGGAAGGGGATTTTTGCAGTTCATTTTCTTCTTTCAAGGTTTTAAATTCTTGTTCTATCCACGGTTTTTACCAAATCATGTTAGGCAATGCAGTAAATGTTTGGCACTTCGGCAGTGTATAGGACATGGCATAAAAAATAGAATGGGTAGGAAAAACTGTGTGGTAAGCCTGTAGATGCATCTAAAAATTTGAATGAGGTGTTTTTCACAGTTAGAGCAAGTTTTCCCAAACCACATGCCTGCCCATGTGGGTGTCCCTTCTTTCATATGGGTGTTAACGGTTGTCTCTCTATTTGGAAAACCATGTAGCCAAACCATAAAATCTACCAAGACTCATTAAAAGTTGAAATACCTATTTTTTCCCAGTAATATTATATGAAATCTCAAAAATATCTCCACATTGGTAGATGATGGCGCAATAGGGGTTTCCCAAATCCCCTTTTCTTAAGTTGTCCATCCATTTTTTTACTCCTGCAAGCTTACAAGGTGAATTTTTCTTCTCATTCGTTCTATTTTGCCTATTTTTCATATTCTATTCTTGTTCTTCTTATTTCTACTACCATGTATCCCTCGTAGACAAGTCCTACAATGAGTTATGGATTATTTGGGTTTTTTTATTTGTTGTTAGGGTGTGTGTTTGCCTTTTCATGCTTTGATTTACCTAATGCAAGGGGTTTTTTCCATTCACACACCATTTAGTGAGTTTTTCCACCCATTTCTGTACTATAACATTCTAAATTGGTCTTAAGTGTTTAAACGTAATTGAAAAAAAAAATTATTATTGTGATGTGGGGGAATGAATTGTTTTTGTGTTTTAATGTCTTCAATTTTTAGAAGGTGGGTATTCAACAAAATTCTTTAATTATGCATATATATATATGCAAGAATTGTGATTGATGAAATTATATTTGGACTTTTAAAAAATATATATTTTTTAAATGGTTTTGGACTTTATTGGGTCTTGTTAGTTTGGTTGAAATGTGAAAATTGTCTTGGTCTGTGGTTTAGGTGACCTTTTATAGTTTGATACCTATGCGTAGATCCTTGTAATTGGTTGTAATTCCTTTATGATTCGTTAATTGGGACCTTTAATATTTTTATGACTTTAAAAATGTTGTCTATTTTATATGACCATATTCATATGTGTATGGTGTACACATATGTAAATGAACACACATGATAATGGAATTTCATTAAAATTTCTATCCTTGAACTTGAATTTTCACAATAATCTCCCCATTTCTTCCTCTCATACACTATATCCTCTAAATGGTTTTTTCAATACTCCCACTATTCTCTAAATAGTTTCTGGGATTCAAATTTAACTTAAATTATGATCTCCAATGTGTTTTCAAAATTTTAATTCATTTTAAAATTGAAATGCATTTTTGTAACTAAACGATGTCAAATGCATGTTTGGCACCTCATAAGTCCCCTCCTAAGTCCCCTAATTTCTCTTTAACCAGTCCTAATTTACCCTTGATTTGGGTTTCCTTTTCAGGAGTAAAACCCAATCATAAGTCCCCTCCTAACTTGGGAATCCTCCTTAGGAGTAAGCCCCAAGATTAGAGTATTCAAATCTCCATGAAGCACATATACCTTTATGGACCCTGTTCATGGATTTTCTCCCTAAAAGTGAATCCCAAACCTTCATCTATCCGGGCAGTCATACATACAAAAGCCCCAAACCATTTCATATGATTGCATCTTTCATGGCACAATTGTCTATTATTTTACCAATACCTCTTGTTTCTCAAACCGAGCATGACTCACGTGATCTTAGAGTGTAAAAGTAATTATGAAATCCTTCTTTGAGCCATCAATCATAAACGTCATACTCCCTTACTCGAACTACGTGGGTTCTGATTCATTTTCCAAAATAAAGGATATGTAGGAAGCCCATTTATGGGTTCGATCCCAACTTTGAAATAATCTATGTCCTTCTGAATGACGATAAACTTCAAGTGCCCCACTGAGTGGCTTTAAAACCAGCCTGGTCATCATAATGACCAAGAGACTTTTATAAATGTTTTTGAAGGATACCATTGACTAAGAATCTCTAAATAGATACAGATGATTCTCTATTGATTAAGAACCTCGAATACATATAAAAGATCCTCTAAATTTCTTACGTATTTAATCATTGATTGTTAAACTAAAGGAAAGCTTATTTTATACGTGGTAATGTAATAATTATTCACGAACATAACTTAAATCTATAAAGAGAGTCCCGAAGTAGACAATAATTCCCCTCAAAAAGGTGTGATGAGTCCGACCTCCCATCCTCTCGACCAATGAAAATTCCTAAGCCTCATCAGTCCATAAGCTAATGAGCGCCTACCTTTGGAAAGTAGGTCCAAATGGATGTGGAATCATTGGATGTTTCCGGTTCTACAAACAAAGTCGTTAGAAACAGATCGGAACGTTTGAATCTCACATCCATGAGGTCATCCCCGAATTCCGTGCGAAACAAAAAATGGTGAACCCGACGTGAATCCTTAACCAAGTTAAAATGATGTTTTACCTATTTGGTAAGACCCTATTTTAAACTCAATAAGAGGGCTAACAAAAAAATCATTGACATATGTGCTCATCTAAAGGATGAAGTATCTGAGTTTATCTTGATTACATCTGTTATATCAAAAAGGCACTCTTTTCTCAAGATCTTATGCAAAATGGCTTTCCTTAAATTCACCCCTATGAATACTGCTACTGTAAACACCTCTACTGTGAGGTCTACTGCTATGAAAACCAACGTTGCTACTCCTGTTGGAACGTCGTCCGCTCTGAGGATGACATCACCAACTCAGCGCCTTCAACGCTGGGTTTCTAATGCACTGGTTAAGGAATACCATCGCAACGGTACTATCCCAACTATGGAGGCTGCTCGTCAAGCCCTCCAAGTTAACAACTCTACCTGGTCGTCCGGACAATGGCGGCCAGCGATCAAGAAGCAGACGGTGCTGACTACCGTCTCCAACCGTTTCGGGTCTTTATCCCCGGAACGCAATTTCCATTCACTCCCTTACTCTGAGGAAGTGAATGAGTAGGTCCCTCAGGGCCTTAATTCAAAAAGACAGGAGTCCTTCCTGAGGTCTCCCATCAACAATCGCCGCCAGACTCGTGCGGTAGTGTGCCCTCAACATGATGAGGGTACCGACTCCAGGCATTCAGCTGAGGTTCCTTGAACCCGAGCAGGCAAGATGAACCACCAGAGACGGAATTCGGTTAATAATGGGCAGGTTATCATCCCTGCCATCTCCAGAGAAGTCCACCAACCTAACTTGGTGGCGAACAACGAACATGCACACACACCTGTCCGTTTTAATTCTGTTGTCCAGCAGACTCGTCTGGCAGCATCAAGCCAATCCCGCCAGGCAATTCTGGCGGAGTACTATAGGCAGGAACATACACCTGCTTATGCATCATCAGTTAGTCAGCAGGCTCGCCTGACTACATATGATGGATTCCACCAACCTAACATGGTGGTGAACAATGAACATGCACACACACCTACCCGTTTTAATTCCGTTGTCCAACAGATTCATCTGGCAGCATCAAGCCAATCCCGCCAGGCAATTCCGGTGGAGTACTATAGGCAGGAACATGAACCTGCTTTTGCATCATCAGTTAGTCAGCAGGCTCACCTGACTACATATGATGGATTCCACCAACCTAACATGGTGGAGAACAATGAGCAGGCACACACAAATGCCCGTTTTAATTCTGTTGTCCATCAGATTCGTCTGGCAGCATCAAGCCAATCCCGCCAGGCAATTCCGGAGGAGTACTATAGGCAGGAACATGCACCTGATTATGCATCATCAGTTAGTCAGCAGGCTCGTCTGACTACATATGATGGATCTCGTCAACCGCATTTGGAGAAGTGTAATCAGCAGGCACATACACCTGCTAATACTAATCAAGCCTGCCAATAGTCTCTTTTGCTAGCGCACGGAGAATTCAGTCAGAAATCCCTGATGACAAACAGGAGGCAGACTCAACTCTTTGCCTCCACACTTGAGTACTGTCAGGATTCACTGACAGGAAAAGGAGGACAGGAGCAAGCACATACACCTACTCCAAACCCGGAATGGATGTATATCCCCGTTCCGACAGCTGAAGTCACCAAACATATTTTGTCAATGGTTAAAGAGCAGAAGCAAATTCCTGCTCATATTATGGATGCTTGCCAGGATATCATAACAGCTTCAGCATCATCTCAGGGACAGAAACATAAATCTATCCCTAGCAGTGGAGTGACACATCAACAATTCACTCCAGAACAGACACACACATCTGTTCCAGTCCAAGAGGGTCATTGGGCATACTCCCCCATATCATACGGACAACCAAGTTAGGCACATACACCTGATTTGAGTGGAGATCGTCAGCCTAACCTGACCATCTTTCCTGATCGGGCACATACACCTGCTCAGAGAAACCACTAACGTCAACAAGTGGTTTCCAAAGTGAGTAAGAAGGCATCTAAGAAAAAGATCCGCCCAGCACAGTCAGGAGATCAAAGGCCAATCTGCAACAAGTCTTTGCTCGATGCTGGAGTTCTTGAAGCCCTCGGACATTTATCTGTTGGAATTCATGATTCTACTCCCTCAGTTCCCAATAACGGGAACATTAATTCCAAAAGTCTTCAACAGACACTTTCTCATTAAGGCTTGCTTCGTGACAATTCGGTCAATCTTGAAGTTTCATCTTCAGATGAGAGCCACAGGAACCCTCTGTGTGGTCAGAAGACCAAGGAGCAAGAGATCTCATCTTTTGATGTAACCCATTATGGTGGTCCTCCCCATGATGATGAACTTCGCTGTGAAAGTCCTCTCCGCAGTAGTGATTCACATTGCCTGAAAAATACTCCAGTGGACAATGTAGTGCCGAGAAATCCCTATTATCTTGAGGCACTTGCAAATGAAAAACAAGTCATGTCTGATGCTTTATCGCTAGCAAGTGAAATACTTTCTCAATCAGAAGATAGCCCAGGGTGTAGGTCATTCTCCAAACCACCCCTAAGTCATGCATCTTCTAGTTTGATCAATGATGTCTCTACCAATCTTGTTGAATCTGATGAAGAAACAAGGAAAAACAAACTCTGGTCAAAACAGGTAGAAGAATCTTCATTTAATGATAAAGAGGAAATGTTGAACATGAGGAAGAAACTAGCAAAAGGTGAGGTACCAGTCATGTTTTGGCCTTTGGCTGACTCCCAGTACGACATTCCAAAGATGTTGATGGATGATGGAATCCATGATATTCATCTCATCATATGGAAAACTCTTTGTCAATTAAAGAAGAAGGTATTATCTTATGATTAATATCAACATCATCTTAAGATAATAGAAGGGCTACAAAGTCAGATTGATTTGGCATCTCTATCAGTCTCTCGGTATCCGAAGGCTGAAAATCAACAGAGAACCCTTCAACGTTCATGCCTTGGCGCACTAAGAAAATTGCGTCAGTTAATGGCTAATGCTCCATCTAATGTTCATATCAGAGTATGGGGTGTTTACGGAGCACTACATTTCATTGTGCTTTCCAGTCAGCAAAGCCCGCCGAAAATGGTCTCATGCAATGTTATTGCCCATGGCCGTCCACAGTCAATGGGCTTTGTTTATAATAAAAATCTTGCTCAAGAACAGGCTTCAACTAGTTCCTCTCAAAATAAAGAATATAGAGAAAAAGTTGTTGAATTGCTCCTATATCAAGCAGGTGAGAATATTTCACAAGCCTCTTGTATGGAGCAAACAAATAATCAAATGACAGAAGTCTCGGAAATCATCCAACGGTCTGTTGAACCAGGTGATAAAAGTGGATACAGGTTAATGCATCTAGCTAATTTCCGAACTAAGATTCGCAAGATCAAGAGATCTTTTAAGAATATCTCAGATGTAGCATGTCAAGAGGCACCCCAGCTTTTCAGACTAGGGACTCCTTTAACCCAACCCTTAGAGTCAGCAAATGAGATTCGAGGAGTTGAGCGGAATAAGAAGGAACATCCCCAGTTCACGAGACTGGGGACACATTCAAATCATCAATCCCCTTCTCAGATAATATCGGTCTTTTCTCGATTGCGGAATAAGCCCCTAGAGGAACGAAGAGCCAAATTATCAGGATATTCCCTCCAAATTATAGCTCATCAAGAAGTTCCTAAAGGATTGAACCAACAAAAGGCAATGTCTCATCAAAGATATGAAGGAAGACAATATCACAGAAATGTTGATAGAAGGGATGCGATGCATTATGCATCAATCAATGTCATCAATGCCTTGTTGCTAATCCACTAGAGGAGACTCACTCAGGGGACTCATATGAAGAGCGTCCTGCTCAAGAAAATGTACGCACCGATACAAATGAAGAAGGTGTACGTACACGAAGTCAAAGGATTACTCAGAACTTAGGTAATCCACTTCCCTCCCTCTAAAAGGTATCCAACAAAGGGAAGGGAAAGAATCAGGTTACATATCCTTCCTCTGGAGAAGGTCAATCGCTCTCATTAGAGCAAAGGTTTGCACAACAAGAGGAAGAAATGAAAGAATTAAGAAGAATGAATGCAGAACTACTTCAGGGTAGTCTTCTTATTAAGAATTCTGATGTTCGACAGCCGAAGGAATTTGTTACAGTTACTAAGATTGATCAAGAATATCCTCCTTTATCAGTACACCCTCAGAGGTCTAATCTCGTGGGTCAAGCGCAACAACGGTTGGCAGTGCTACCATCAGTTGCAGCACCAACCACCACGTCTGTCCAAGCTCTATTCATTGCACCTACTCAAGACCAGATTCAACCGGATGTTTCTCAAAAGTTAATAACTACTATTGAGTCATTAACAACTCGGTTAGAAAATATGGAAGGGAAACAGGCGCAAGTTCAACCTGAAAAGAAAGTTTACCCTGAATGGGTAGATTCAATTTCTCCTCCATCTAATTTTGGAAACCCTGTTTTCCCTACTTTCAATGGATCAGGCGACCCTGAACAACATTTGACGCATTACGTGTCTTGTTGTGATCCTATGATGGGAACTCCAGAGCAGCAAGAAGCAGTGAAACTCAGATGCTTCGTGCGAACCTTGCAAGGACCAGCTTTTGTCTGGTATACAAGCTTGAAATCCCAGTCAATCATCGGATGGGAGGATCTTCGTCAAAAATTCCTTCTTCAGTTCAGCTCAACTTTGCAAAAAACAACAGTTTTCGATCTTACAAACTTCAAGCAAAGGGAGAATGAAAGAGTCTCTGATTTCATTGCTCGTTGTATGGGATTAACGTATTCCCTGAGTTTAGCACCCCCTCAGGAAGAACTGTTGCCAATCTGTGTGGCAAATTTGCCTGAAGAATTATGCAAGCCATTGATCCCTGTGAAATACACAGGAGGGTTTCGAGACCTTACTTCAATCACTCAGCAGATTGAAGATTCCCTTATATAGGCTAAGGTTAAATCTCGTGTAATTCCATCAGCTCCAGGAAGGAGAATGGGTACAGCAGAAACTGCTACAGTTATGCTTAAACAAGCACCTGTACCTATTTCTACTTCAAAACCTTCATCTTCTTGAAGGGATCCACCTCCTGAACGCCAGCAACAAAGGTCATTTCGTCCAAATGATCAAAGAGATCAACGACGAAAACAATTTGAGGATTTGAAGAGTAAAACATACTCTTTCCGAAGTGAGAAAGTTCCTGGTTACTTCATTTCAGCTCTGGAAAATAATTTGGTTCAATTACCAGTGCCCAAGAGGCCAAACAAGGAAGGAGATGAAGACCGTCCCAATTATTGTCCCTTTCATCAAATGTTGGGGCATCCCATCCAGGAGTGTTTTGTCTTCAAAGACCTCCTGAAAAAGATGGTAGACTTGGGACAATTCAAATTGAAGGGTTCTTCAGCTCATGTAGCATGTGTTACCGCTACAGATCCAGAGGAAGGAGGCGAGTGGCAGGAAGTCAAAAGCAAAACTGTGCAAAAATATGATGATTGGATGGTCAAAAAGACAATCAATCGGACCCATGCCATTTTGCGAACACAATTGAAGAAGCCAATTGTGTCTCCTACAAAAGCCGCAGTGAAGCATCTATCAAAAGACAAATCCTCAAAAGGGCAGCGCAATTCAAAGAAGAAAGAGGAATCAGAAGAAGATGAGTATGTATCGAGGCCTAAGTTGTCTGTGACTCTGGCAGATTTCATGCCATCTACTTCAAAGCCACGGGCACCGCCCCATCATACGGCACAGCCTAAACAGGCTAGTCAGGCAGGGTCTTTATCAGACGAAGAGTTAATCTTCGGTTCTGTTAATATGATTCAATTAACAGATCCATATTCCAGTATTGATGAGCCTGAATTCCCTGTATCAAATAAGGGAATCCGAGGAAGTTCTATAGGTTCAGGATACAGGGGAAGACGTGGATCTTTCCGAAGCCACTACTCCAATTCTATCACTGCTAGCACTGTGTATGCAGCAGAAACTCGTGGTAGAGCCCTTCAGCGAGCTCAAAAAGAACAAGCAAGTTCTTCTGCCAATGGCCAACTCAGTTTTGGAACAGTTATTTTGGAAGACCGATTAAAGGTTCCATCTTCTTTATCTCAGCATGTAAATGGATCTAATCAGTCTAATCTTCCAAAACCAAGGATGTTTCCAACTTCTATCCCAATACAAGATGCATCAGCTTCCAAAGTATCTGCTTCCAAGGCACCTGCTAAACCACATATTCCTGTTGGGAAACGCAGACCTCTAGATCAAAAGTATGATATATTGAAACACTTGGCCCACATACCAACCAAGTTATCAATTTTGGATTCTTTGAATCTGTCAAAATATCTTTGGGAAGTACTCATCGAAGCTTTGTCAAGTCCTCAGAAGTTTGAAGCTGAAATTGCTGTAGCTGAAGTCTATCACATAGAGAATAATCCTGCAGAATGCCATGCAGTGATATCTTTTACTGATAAAGATGAAGATGATGTTGTGAATGGGCACATAAAACCTTTGTACTTATCTGGAAAAGTCAATGGTGTAGATATCCGAAGAGCTTTCATTGACAATGGTTCAGGAGTCAACCTCATGCCCATTCGTACACTTCGTCGATTGGGCCTCACAGAATCTTATTTATCTCCTTCTACCATGAGGTAACAAGGATATGATAAAAATGAACAAGAACCACTAGGCGAAGTTACACTCAGAACTCAGTTTGGAGATCTTGTATCCAATTCGGATTTCATGATTGTTGACCAAGACTCATCTTTCAACGTCTTGCTTGGATGACCCTGGCTACATCAGCATGCAGCTATTCCTTCATCATACCATCAATGTCTCAAATACTGTTTCAATGGTCAAGTTAGAACATTGTATGGTGATAAGGACCCGTTTAAGACATGTGAGTCTCAATACATTGAGGCAGAATTTTATCACATGAAGGGAAGAGAAAAATGTACAATGAAGGAAATTACCAAAATTAATGCTCCATATGGTTTGGAGAAAAGTCCAATAAATCCATTTACACATGTGAGTACAGATTATGTGTTACCTATCAGTCAAATTGACAAAATAGGCCCAAATCAAAATACTCTTATGGAAAGATCCATAATGTCAATTACGGCAATTGAGCCAGACAACATGGGAGAAATTGGTAACCTACCAAAAAGTGATGAAAGCATAAGTGGTGACGTTTTCATTTCATCCACTAAAGTCCAACAAGTCTATACTTCGCCAATCAGGCCAGAACAAGTTATAGCAACACCAGAGGTGAATAAAGATGTCTATTCTCAATCCATCATCCCCTTTTATTTCCCAAAGAAGGCCCTTTATCATCAATAGGGTCGGAAATGGAAGCTTCTTCTTCAAAATGTGAAAATTTTGACATCTCTTAGGATCATGAGAATTTCGTTTTGTCATCTACTATGCAAGTAGAAGCGGAATAAATAGCACATAATGAAGAGGAAGAGGAAAGTCTTAGAGGTGCTCCTCCAGCATTTGAAGAGGGTATCTCTACCACAGTGGATGAACTCAGAGAAATAAATCAGGGTACAGAGAAAGATCCACGCCCCACTTTAATTAGTGCGACCATGACCCTTGAAGAGAAAGAGATGTATATTTATTTTCTAAAGAAAGATAAAGATATTTTATCTTGGAACTATACAGAAATTCCTGGGCTTGATCCTGATATTTCTACTCATCATTTGGGTTTACCAAAAGAACATCGAGGATTTACGAAAGCCGCGAGAAGAACACACCCAACTTATGCTTCCAAAATTGAAGCTGAAGTGGATAAGCTGATCAAAGCTAACTTCGTCAGAGAAGTTCAGTATCCCAAGTGGTTGGCTAATATTGTCCCTGTAAAGAAAAAGAACGGAAAAATTAGTGTTTTCATCGATTTCAGAGATTTTAATCGGTATTGTCCTAAAGTTGATTTCCCAGTTCCGATTACAGAACTCTTAATTGATGCGACCGCTGGCTATGAAGTACTTTCCTTCATGGATGGATATTCTGGATATAATCAGATCTGAATGGCCCCAGAAGATGAGGAATCTACAGCTTTCAGAGCTCCTCAAGGTGTGTTTTGTTACCGGGTGATGCCCTTTGGTTTAAAGAATGCAGGTTCAACATATCAACTCGCCATGCATCGTATCTTCAGACCTTTCTTTGGGAAGTTTGTTGAATGCTATGTGGATGATTTGGTGGTTAAATCCAAACAACGTTCTAATCACTTGACTGATTTGGAAGTCATATTCCACAAGCTTCGACAACATAATTTGAAGATGAACCCCTTAAAATGTGATTTTGGGGTAACCTCAGGAAATTACCTCGGCTTTGTTGTACGCCATCGTGGTATTGAAGTCGATCCTGAGAAGACCAAATCGATCCTTGGTATGTCACCTCCTCAGAATTTGAAAGAATTAAGAGGACTTAAAGGACCCTTAGCCTATATTCGGCGTTTCATCGCCAATTTGGCAGGAAAAAGTTTACCCTTTACCAAATTATTGAAAAAAGGAGTCACATACCAATGGACTCAAGAATGTCAAGAAGCATTTGATGTTCTCAAGAAATACCTCTTGAGTCCACCAGTACTCATGCCACCTGTCAAAGGTAGACCACTTATCCTCTATGTGACAGCTCTAGAGTGATCATTGGGTGCCTTTCTAGCTCAAAAGAATGATGTTGGGAATGAAAATAGCCTCTACTATCTCAGCAGAACTATGCTTGAAGCAGAAACCCGATATTCAAGTATTGAGAAGTGCATCCTAGCATTAATCTTTGCAGTTTAGAAACTGAGACACTACCTGCAACATCACGAGGTCCAATTGGTATCTCGCAATAATCCGATCAAATTCATCCTTAGTCGTCCAATGCTTACAGGATGTCTAGAAAGGTGGGCAGTTATTTTGCAGCAGTTCGACATTCAGTATGTATCTCAAAAGGCAATTAAGGGCCAAGCTCTGGCTGATTTCCTGGCTGAACATCCTTCCATGGAAGACACGTCTTCGGATATTGAACTCCCTGATCAGGAAGTTTTCTCTATTCAAGAGAATCCTCAAACATGGGAAATGTATTTTGATGGTGCTTCCAGAAGTCCAACAGGGAAGAAAATGGAAAATCATAAATTCAACAAAGTTGGTTTAGGAATTGTGCTCATTTCTCCAGATAGGGCAGTGTTACCTTATTCCTTTTTATTGTGGGAAGGTGGTACCAATTATGAAGCTGAATACCAAGCTCTCATTACAGTCTTGGAGTTATCACTCCAAGAACAAGTGAATCACTTAAAGGTGAAAGGTGATTTAGACCTGGTAATCAAACAAGTCAATGGGGATTATGCCATCATAAAATAAGAATTAATCCCTTTGTATGATTACGTCAGAGAGTTAATGGCGGAATTCCCTTCAGAACCGACATTTTCTTATGTCCCAAGATCACAAAATGCTCAAGATGATGCACTGGCTAATATAGCCACAACTCTAGCAGATCCAAATCGGGACGAGACAACCATCAGTATTGTCCACCGTCGTGCAATTTCACCTTATGTTCAATCCAAAACAGAGGAAATTAATGAAATAAGTCTCATTCCTGAACCATATGGTCATATTATAGGATGGATGTCACCTATCAGGGAATACCTTCAAAATGGAACACTTCCACCTGATAGAGCCGAGAAAGAACAAATCCGACGACGTGTGGTCAATTTTACTCTTTATGATAGCCCAAACCACCTAGAGAAAATTCTCTACAAACGTGGTTTTGATGGATTTCTCTTCAGATGCATTGATGGTGAAGAGACAATGGCTGTCATGAAAGAAGTGCATGCAGGAGTCTGTGGGGCCCACCAGTCTGGACATAGACTGTCTGATCAAATTCAATGGCTTGGATACTTTTGGCCTTCAATGATACAAGATTGTGTTGATTTCACAAAGAAGTGTCATTCATGTCAAGTACATGCCAGCTTCATTCATCAACCTCCAGATTTGCTTCATACAGCTAAATACTCATGGCCATTTCCCACATGGGGAATGGATGTGGTGGGACCTTACCCTTTAGCTACGGCCAAGCAGTTTAAGTACATTCTTACTGCTACGGATTTCATTTCCAAATGGGCAGAGTTAGTACCTCTCAAAGAAGTCAGTTCTAAATGCATTGTTAGCTTCATCAAGTCTAACATCATTACTAGATTTGGTGTCCCTCATACCATATTGACGGACAACGGCACCAACTTCTGTTCTTCTGAGGTGAAGAAATTGTATCAAGAATACAACATTAAATCCAACCATTCATCTCGGTATCATGCGGCGGACAATGGCCAAATAGAAGCCTTTAACAAGACTCTTTCAAATATACTGAACAATATGTTGGATAAAGATAAGAGGTCATGGCCTGATAAACTCTTTCATGATTTATGGGATTATCGGACTACCACCCGCAATGAAACGCGGTCAACTCCATATTCGTTGGTATATGGAACAGAAGCAGTCTTTCCAATTGAAGTTCAATTGCCCTCACTCAGAGTAGCCATTTGTGATCAGTTATCTACAGATGAGAAAACCCAAAAGCGATTGAATGAATTGGAACAGTTAGATGAGAAAAGATTGTGCACTTTTCACCACTTGGAAATCTATCAGAATCAAATAGCACGAGCTTTTAACAAAAAAGTTTGTCTTCGTTCATTCATTCAGGGAGAATTGGTATTACTTCTCAGAACACCAATGATACCAGGAAAGAAGCCTCACAAGCTTGAACCAAAATGGGAAGGACCTTATTCAATACATAAGGTCTACTCCAATGGAGCTTATTCATTAATCTCAATGGATGGAGAACTCATCAGGACTCCAACCAATGCCAGATTTCTGAAGAAATATTTTGTATAAACACAAAATATGGTCCCCATAAACAAGATTCTTACAATTGGTTCATATAACCTTAGTCCAGTATGACTTTAAACTGTATCATCCATGGTCCATGCATATGACCTTAAACTATTCGCACTTTCATCCAACAGGATTTTAAACTGTAGAAAAGAAGATTTTCCTGCAACATGAAACTAAAATGTGCAGCACCATTTCGTCCTTGCTATATGACATTAAACTATACAGCAATGGTCTAGTATGACCTTAAACTGCAACTTCGTCCCACACGACGTTAAACTGTGAAACAGTTCCCTAAACCGTCCAGCATGACCTTAAACTGCATCTTCCCTGGTCCATGCATATGACCATAAACTATTTGCAAGTCCCTTACGTCCATCAAGACGTTAAACTGTGAAGTACTAACTACATGACTCTAAACTATATAAAAGTCCCTTACGTCCAGCAAGACGTTAAACTGTGACGTCCTAACTACATGACGCTAAACTGTATAAAAGTCCCTTACGTCCAGCAAGACGTTAAACTGTGACGTCCTAACTACATGACGCTAAACAATATAAAAGTCTCTTACGTCCAGAAAGACGTTAAACTATATAATCTCAAAGGTCCAGCATGACATTAAACTGCACCATTCACGGTCCATGCATATGACCTTAAACTATTCACACTTTCGTCCAACATGACATTAAAATGGTACAGTCTTTTGTCCTTACTGCATGACATTAAACTGAACAATCCCCCTTCTGTCCAATATGACGTTAAACTATATTGTCCCCATCGTCCTAACTACATGATGCTAAACTGTACAAAAAATCCTTAATATGTCCTACATGACATTAAACTGTTATTTTGTCCCTGCTACATGACACTAAACTGCGCAGCACCAATAGTCCTAACTGCAAGACTTTAAACTGCATAGTCCCTTGATATGTCCTACATGACATTAAACTGTGCATCGTTAAGGTTGTTGTTACCTCTTGTTTCTCACATCGAGTATGAATCACATGAGCTTAGAGCAAACCTCAACCATAACACTCTCTTTGGGACCCTAACTATGTGTAAGTCCCAACAACATTTTTTATTAGATCATTGTCCCCAAGAACAACTTGATCATTAATTCATTATTTAATTGAACTACACGGACTTTGATACTTGCCCTCCAGGCTGGGTATGTAGGCAACCTCCCAGGGTTCAAGCCCAAAAACAATCTCTTCACATCGGTTCACCACCATCTCATATGATGTTGATTTGTGAAACCGCACCTAGAATCAATATCTTTACATTGATTCACTTTCGTCATTGTTATATGACGTTAAACTATACAACACTTTTGTCCGGTACGACAATAAACTACAATATTCTTTGATTTCCTCATTTGAGAGAGAACTATTATTGACATTGATTTTTTCAATCATGTTTCATTTCAAAAGACTACGTGCATACATGGTAATGCCTAAACATTTTATCTTAGGTTAAACCATCATTACACTAAAGTCCCATTTCACCATTCACATGTACGAACCAAATTTGTACAAAGGGTAGTTCAAGAACTACGTGGACTTGATTCCCGTCCTTATGGGATACGTAGGAACATTCGAGTGTCCCTCGAGTCCAGTCCCAAGTCTTTTGGGCCTAACCACAAATTTCACTTTCAGTCCCTTTGCTGAAAATTCCTCATGAAAACACACACTGTGTATTCATTATTCTGGTCCAAATTCTATGACCCTAAAATAAGATCTCTCATACTTTCGTCCTGCATGACGTTAAACGGAATTTCAAGAACTACGTATGGCTTGATTCTCATTCTTATGAGATACGTAGTGAAGTCCAAAATTTCAATTCAGGACCCAGCCACAACATGATTATGGTTATCATTGACCTATGTATCTCTATATATATTTGAAAATACCCATATTTATGTGTTATAGTCCTAACCTTAAATATTTTCAGATCTTTATAACCCTTTTCATGACTTATAGTCACAAAAATGTCAAACTTCTGAGAATTATTTTGCTTGACTATGCAGCATGTGACCATAGGTGGCCTTGCATAAACAGTCTACATAACAGACTTTTCATCTAAAGATGCTATTTATTTGACCATGCAGCCAATGCCCTTAGGTGGCCCTACATATTTCAACCCCCTAACGGGTTTGTTAAATAATGGTAACTTCATTCTTGGGAAGAATGCATCTTTTGTCCTTATTTGTCTTAAACGACAGTATGTAGGGATCCGAAAAAAATAGCCATCCTTAACATATTTGTCCCATATCCTTTTTGATGATCTGAAAGTATTCAAGTCTATGTTTTATTCTTCTTCCCTACGTTTGGGTCAGACCTTCGTAGGAGTGATATTCATCCAGTTCTTCGATAATCTTGTCTGAAAATATCTTCTCCATATTCAAGTACCTCTTTCCATACAACAAATTCTATACTTTAGAAAATTTAAATCTCCATAAACTTTCACTGGATTTTAGCACTAGGAATGTAAATTTTTGAGAGTTCTTTCACCTGACTATGCAGCACGTGCCCATAGGTGGCCTTGCATAAACAGTCCACATAATAGACTTGTCAGCCGAAAGATACTATTTATTTGACCATGCAGCCAATGCCCTTAGGTGGCCCTGCATATTTCAACCCCCTAACGGGTTTTGTTAAATAATAGTAACTTCATTCTTGGAAAGTACTTCTTCTAATTCCTTTTAGCTCTTTTTCATATCATTCCTCGGATTCAAATATTCTTAAGCCATAGTTTACATATTTTCTCTCATACTTGAGTATGGTAATATGTTTTCAGATAAATTGTCAAGGAATTGAATCAATTTTAATCCATTTTGGTCAAAGCTATTTCGACCGTAAACATTATCCCCTTTATGTCCGGCATGCATGACTTTAAACTGACCACAAAAGACAAAGGAACTCTAAATAAAAGTCAAGTTCCAGCTCACTAAATATACATTTTTGTATTATTTAGGTAATATTGAGCAATTAAAAGATTCAAAGTTTGTAGGGTTATTTGTAATAATCCTAGTAAAAATCAAACTATGCTTACTAGGCCCATTGTCTTAAGTAAATTTGAAGCAGGTAGTGAGATAATTCTGGTACAAATAAGTGAATGTGAATGTGTTTTTCATTGATGTACAAGAGTTAGAAGGACATCCACAGACTGGAGTCTCTTCTCTTTTTCAAGAATTACAAGAGGCTTTCAACATAACACTTCATTTGATTTACGGAATTCCGAGCTTCATCAGCGACCACCTGGAATTCATTCATTCAACTGGATAGAATAAGAGATACAGTGATACCAACTCTTTTTGGAACAATTGTAAAAGGATGTTCTTGAGTGCGGTTTGAGAAAATTTTCTGCTGATCAAACAGTGACCCTGTTTCTGTCCAAGAGACTTGGAAGATGGATAGATGGATTTGAGAATGGAGCATTGGAAGTAAAGATCCATTTTGAGAGAGTACTCTTTTCAGACATTTCTCTAATACCATGTTTGTCTTCCCTCCACCAACCGGCAGTGGAAAACATTTCAGCCCATGGGTTTTCCATTTTCATATCTGCAAGGAAATAACATGGAGGAAGAATTTGAAAGTTCACACCATTGTTGTTGCTCTTAATGCACAGCATAACTGAAATAGAGGAGTAGCAGTGCAGCTACATCTCAGGTGTATAATTGTTTGCATTTGGAACATTGACTCCTTGCAGATGACCATGACCACATAGAGGCAGATGGATGCTCTGTGGAAAATTAGGATGATATTTCTTCAAGTACTTAGCCAAATTTGGGAGAGTGTTGTTGTAGATATCATAGTAATCATGGCCAATAATGCTTATCATGTCATCAATCTGCTTGCTAGCGAGTTCATCAGTCGTTCCAATTCCCTTGGGAACCACTGAATCTGCACAATAGATGAATAAACTAACTCTTAAATGGGATTATTTTTTCATAAAATTTGTGATGAAATTTTGAAAAAAATGGCTAAGTCATTAAGGCGCGCAAGTATGGAGATATCGCGCAAGTGTTACATGTGCCGCGCAAGTTTCTGTCGCGCATGTATAACCACGCAAGTACAAATACCTTTACAATAGTGGGAAATCAAGGAATACATTGGAAAACAGAGCATCTTGCGCGACTAAGAGAACCTGCGCAGCGAGAGCTCGAAGGTATGAAGTCTGAAAATCCGGATTCTTGTTCGGAGGTGAGGCCATGTATTTATAGTCCAGCAGGCCTTTCTGCGCGCTGAACCCAGTACGCTTAAGGCATGCGCGCCGCAAACTTGTGCACTGGCCTCTATGCCCTGAAGACTTGCGCGCCCCCTTTTCTTTTGGATGGATTCAATTTCCTCAGAGTCAAATCCTCATTTCTCTCCGGATCCAACTCTGAGGGTGGAATTTTGTTGACACTCCTTTCGTCACAGAATCTAAAAATCGGAAAAGGGGAATATCTGAGCTCAAAGTGATTCAACCTTTGAAAAAAATATCAAAAATCGACAAAGGCAGGACCAAAGGATCAAAAGAAACTTCACCGCACAAGTTATATCACTGTCGCGCAAGTACACTTGGTGACGCTCTTGGTCGCGCAAGTGACTTGCGCGACCTAAGTGATAACCGTCCGAGGTCTTCTCCTACCTATAAATAGACCCTGTGTGCCCCCCATTCGAGAGGATCTTTTTCCAGAAACTCAGATTGAATCTCCCGACGCCCAAGTCTCTTCTCAAAGCTTCCGGAACACTTCTAAGGTAATTTCTTACCTAGAACGGAAGATCTAAAGAAAACAAGGAAGGCCTAAGTGTTGAAACGTATAAACACTTGCGCTCCGCCTTATTTCCTTCAATAGAACTTGCGCGTCCCTTTTCTGGAAGAACCTCAAGAGGATTCTAAAGTGATTAATAAAGAGTCGCTCAAGTATTCTAATGCTGGTTGAAAATCGCGCAAGTACCCCTCATGTCGCGCAGGTATACCTGCGCGACCAATACTTGCGCGCCCACGGAAGACTTGCACGCCTTTCAAGACTTGCGCCCCCTACCTTTTTGGGTGCCCATCTTGCCCATTTTACCCCTCTTAAGCCATTTCACCTTTCCTATTCAAGATTTAGTCTTCAAGATATTCTTTAAATCCATTTATGGCATGATTTCTTGATTTGACTTCCTTATTTGAAAGGAATTTTGTGGATTATCTCTCAAAACATAGTGATTTATACATCTTTATGTCACCAAAGATTGAGAGTTCATTCATTCAACCTCATCCTTTAAAATGAGAGAATCCTTAACCTGGGTCTCCTTTTTAAGGAATAATCCCCAGTTAGAAGTCCTTTAATCTGGGCATCTTCCTTAGGAGTAAGCCCCAAATTCATAAAGTTCCCAAACTTGGGCATCCTCCTCAGGAGTAAGCCCCAATCATAATCCTTTATCCTGGGAATCCTTCTTAGGAGTAAGCCCCAAGTCCTCTAATATGGGCATCCTTCTTAGGAGTAAGCCCCAATCTCAAATATGGGCATCCTTCTTAGGAGTAATCCCCGAGTCCATTAATATGGGAATCATCCTCAGGAGTAAGCCCCAAACCTTAACCCCTAACCTGGGCTTCCTTTTCAGGAATAAGTCCCAGTTATAATCGTGGGCTTCCTTTTCAGGAATAAGCCCCATGTCCCCTAACCTGGGCTTCTTTTTCAGGAATAAGTCCTATTTATAATCTTGGGATTCCTTTTTAGGAATAAGCCCCAAGTCCCCTAATTTCTCTTTAACCAATCCTAATTTACCCTTGATTTGGGTTTCCTTTTCAGGAGTAAAACCCAATCATAAGTCCCCTCCTAACATGGGCATCCTCCTTAGGAGTAATCCCCAAGATTAGAGTATTCAAATCTCCATGAAGCACATATACCTTTATGGACCATGTTCATGGATTTTCTCCCTAAAAGTGAATCCTAAACCTTCATCTATCTGGGCAGTCATACATACATAAGCCCCAAACCATTTCTTATGATTGCATCTTTCATGGCACAATTGTCTATTTTTTTACCAATACCTCTTGTTTCTCACACCGAGCATGATTCACGTGAGCTTAGAGTGTAAAAGTAATTATGACATCCTTCTTTGAGCCATCAATCATAAACGTCATACTACCTTACTCGAACTACGTGGGTTCTGATTCCTTTTCCAAAACAAAGGATATGTAGGTAGCCCATTTATGGGTTCGATCCCAACTTTGAAATAATCCATGTCCTTCTGAATGACGATAAACTTCAAGTGCCCCACTGAGTGGCATTAAAACCAGCCTGGTCATCATAATGACCAAGAGACTTTTATAAATGTTTTTGAAGGATACCATTGACTAAGAATCTCTAAATAGATACAGATGATTCTCTATTGATGAAGAACCTTGAATACATATAAAAGATCCTTTAAATTTCTTACATATTTAATCATTGATTGTTAAACTGAAGGAAAGCTCATTTTATACTTGGTAATGTAATAAGGATTCATGAACATAACTTAAATCTATAAAGAGAGTCCCGGAGTAGATAATAATTCCCCTCAAAAAGGTGTGATGAGTCCAACCTCCCATCCTCTCGACCAATGCAAATTCCTAAGCCTCATCAGTCCACAAGCTAATGAGCGCCTACCTTTGGAATGTAGGTCCAAATGGATGTGGAATCATTGGATGTTTCCGGTTCTACGAACAAACCCGTTAGAAACCGATCGGAATGTTTGAATCTCCCATCCAGGAGGTCATCCCGGAATTCCGTGCGAAACAAACAATAAATACCTTTTTTATTAATGTATTTAAAACAATAATTTATAGAATATTTTGGGAAATAAAATGAATGAATTATATGGTCATTACCTATTGTGTTGTTTTATGCTCAGATGCTATGTATTTTACTTGGTGATGGTAGACAGAGTTGTTTTGCAGGTTTAGATTTTGCTCAGGTTAACCAATGGATTGGGAAGGTTCTAATAGAAGGTGGTGATGAGAGTTCACGAAGAGAGCATGCTGCTTTGGTTTTGGGTTCAGTTTTGGTTTTTTTGTATTTTTTTTTCAAAAAAGTTGTATTTATATATGGTAATATTTATTTATATTCAAATATTATTGATTTTTTCTTACTCTATTTTCCCTTTTATATCAGTTTACATTTGGCTAAATTATTCCCACATATATTATCATTGATTCCTGACACTAGTTTCTAATTCAGCTGGATTGGGAATTCATCTAGAGCCTTTACATGGGCTCTATTTAGTGACTGGTTTGGGGTCGAATATGGTAGGTCCATGACAGGTTTGAACAAATTCTCATGTTCATGTTTGGAGGTGTTGTTTTATAAAGTTTTTATATCAAAATTATTATTAATGGAATCATGTTTTTACAACATTTTTTAGTAGGAAACACATGTTTATCTATACAAATATTTTTTATAGTTCTGAGTTTTATGAAAAGAGATACTACCTCAATGTTTTCAGGAAGAACATGTAGTCTTCTCTAAGATTGGATGTCTTTTTTATAGGTAAAGTGTATACCCATTGTGCACAAAACTAGATGTCAAACTTTAAAAATATGATGTATTCATCATATCTTGGTCAACTTATTCCCTATTAAATACATTTTTGAGTGGGATGGGGGTGGAATTTATTGGCATCCCAAAATGGGTCTTAGGATCCCAATGGAAATATAGTTGAAGACATAAATTCTACTTAAAAGGAACAATTCTGACAAATATGAAAGTTTCATGATTCTATAACCACATACACCACACCATTCTAGATTTATACACACAAAAGACTTATTTTAGTCAAGAGATTCATAATCTATATCCATATAAGTACTTTTTAATTTTCCGTTTTAAGGGTCTTTGATTCAGACATTGTAATTTTGAACATGATTTCTTTCATAACATTGATTTCCATGATTCATGAAACCAGAAAAAACTCCCATTGATTCTTGTAAGTGATAATCTTATGGTAATTTCATCTCATAATTCCTTCAATGTATATTATTATACTTGATATGTTCTCATAACTCTCTTAAATGAATAACACACATAACCAATATTCTAAATCTTTTTGAAATTCAAGGTTTCAGAAATCTCAAATCATATGAAAAAACAATTCCATTGAAATATAATCAATTAACATCATCGACATAATAAAATTTATCTAATTTTTATGCAATATGGGGAACATGCCACTTTTACCCATAGTTCATTTTGTAAAATTCATATAAATTGTCAATATGGTTGACTTTCATGTCCATTAAATTTGAACATGGGATGGTCTAGAAAATCTCATCAAATTTTGATTAAATGAATTGGATTAAACATGGAATCACATGTTTAATCCTGAAATTATCATCCTTCTCCCAAGATTCATCTTAGTCCTTCTCCAAGGAGAATGCCCTATCCATATTCTCCTTGAGATCTCTCCCTTGTTCCTATCAATGAGCCATATGTCGAAAATGGGAAGCACCAATGTGTAATCCCCACTATGTACATTTATATTACACTTATCTTGACATAATGATCCAGAAAAAATGAATTTATCCCACATTAACTGGTACTATCACAGGAATATAAATTATGTTAATCAAACTACGTGGATTTTGAATCTTGTTTCCAGTAGGATACATTAGACAACCCAATACGGTTAAATAGTGATATAAAGTAAACATTTCCGTATCATATCACTTTGATTTTATGGAAAATAAAATAAATTCATATATTATACTAAACCATCCATATTTTCCCCATATTAATCTAAACAATGACATCTATTATGTGATGATTAAATGCAGATCGAACTCTACAAGATATTACATGGTTGGCATCTTCACTAGATGTTTTATTCTTCCTACCCTTTCATAATTAGAGTGTATTGATTTTGTATTATGTGACAATTCTAATAAACCCATTTGATGAAAATGAGACCCATGTGATAGGTGTGGGAGACAATTCATTAGGTGGTGAACCTGAGGTGATTGAAATCGACCCATCCCTATGTGAAATGAACTAGATGCCTCATGTAATGACCACAAGATTTCATATAATATGATTATAAGAATCTAATATAACGACCGTGATATCTATTCATCATTATTTTTGTAAAAAAGACTAATTTTAAAACCTTAACTATGTTATAAGCATTAGATTCCCTGTTTGATGATAACATGATGGCTTTTATGATCAGAATGAGAAACACTAGGTGATGATCCAAGGATTCCTTAATTGACGAGAAGAAGATGAATTATGTGATGAGAATTAAATTACCTCATAATCCTAAATTTGTAGGATATTTTAAGATTCCAAATGAACTGAACAATTTCATTGTCTACAATAATGTTTTTGTCGCCCTTTTATGGTGGAAAACAATGTTATTAATCAGTTTCAAGATGATGATGAAATTAATAAATAGATACAAAACGAAGTATTAAATCTATAATGGAGATAAATAGAAGGAAAAAACTCCATGGAGATAAGTACCAAAATCCTACTATAAAATTTTGATTATTGTTCCAATACAATTAATCCTAGGTTCTTATCGGTTAAGGGCTTTTGGAAGTCCAGAATATAGGTCTCAGATTAGAAAAATACTTGGTGTAGTATAACACAATGGTCGTTGTAAAAAACATTAGATAAAAGTTTTATTTAATTATTTTTATTTATGATTAAAATCTAACTACACTAACATTTACTTTCTAGTGAATTACTATAGTAATTATTGTAACACACAATGGATATTTGTTTATATATATTCCACTTTCAATAAAATTTCAATTTTTTGTAACGGTATGATCATTTTCATTATGTTTATTTAATATTCTTTTAATAAATTCCAGGAGACAATAATTACTTATAGTATCTTTATTATTCATTTAGGTAAACTCTATTTCTTCTAATTTTACCACATACTCGTTGATGGCCTAAAATTTAATTTCTTCTATAAATTAAATTATTTATTTCATCCTACTATTTATGGAGTAAAGCATATATCTTTGTTTGGGAATCATTTTAAAATAGTATTGGAGAATTTTTAAATTGTTGCATTATTATATCATAATGCATAACATCTACTTCATGATACATAGTTCTTTTAATTTTTTATTTAAAATTTCATTTAAAATAAGACGTTTTTTTACAAAAATTAACGACAAAACATCATTAGAGAAAATTAATGAATAATTTGTTTTAGATTTTATTTCATTTTCATGATTTCGAAACAGAGTTTTTTTCTTATTTTACAAAAAATGGAAATATTATTTTAATTTTTTAATATTATATTATATAATTCATTATATTTTAGGAAAATGAGAAAAAAATTCAAAATAAAACATATCTTTATTATTATTAATTGACAGATAGAGGATCCTCAAACCTAGATACCATAAAACAAATTCATAAAAGGAAATCAAGGCCCATTATTTCATCATAGAAACTTTTACATAACTATAAAGTAAATTCTTTTTCAATTTTAATTCGAGATAAACTTATTTAATTTCTGTTTTTTACGATCTCTATTTTTTTGAAAGTTTATTTCACTTGTTTTCATAATTAATGTAGTGACACATGAAACAACATGGATTATTATATGTTTTATAACTGGAATTTCTACAAAAATATTAATCTTCTTTTTGAATTATAAAATTCCATTAATTATTATATATTTATAATCTATATGTGTTCATAATTCTTTCTTGTATTATATAATGGTTTCCCACAGGTTTTTTTTTACCTTACCAATATCTTAAAACTATTTCTTATCTAACATGTGACCTTGAGAAACTATTTTTTTCACTTTTATTCAATTATAAATGATAGGTAGAACATGATCTTAGTTTTTAGATAATATGTGTTTTCCTTGCGATTGTGTTTTTTAGTGATGTGAATGTTAACATGGGAATTATGAAACTTTTTTGTTCTATATAAAATAGATTATGATATTTTTTCATGGTAAGACTAACTAAAATGAAATTGGTTATTCGTGAAAACGTGTCAAGAAAGTGTAATTATTATTTCGTTTACTATTTCATTAATGAATTGTAATAATATAATTTTACAATTGAATTTCAAAACCATATATAGTTCAAAAATTTAATTTAATCAATAAATAGAATGTAAAAACATTACTTGAATATAAGCTAGTGAAACCTTAATTATAAGAAATAACATCACCCACTAATGAATGAGTTTATTAGCATATAGAAATATATATCTTCTACCTTTTATGGGTTCGATCTGTAGTTATATCGCAAACATTATCATATTTCATGAACTTATATTTTAGTGTTGGTTCTTGCACTACAATGAGTAACAACGATATGGTTCACATTATTTATTCATATAAAACGATTGTAGCAACATATGAGAGAGTGAATTTATATATTTTCCATGTCCCCATAAACATTGAGAAATATATTAGTGGTATAAATTATATATTTTCATAGATAGGGTACATAGGCTTTATTTGATGAGTATTAAAATTTATATCTATTCGTATTTGAGAAGATATAGTTGATATATACATCAAGAAAAAAAATATAATATATGGGGTTTTTATTAGACTAATATATTATTTATTATTTTTTTAGGTATATAAATTGAATAATTATTATTTTAATAAAATTCATGTTGGATTAATCGAGTACATTACTTCTTATATGTATCATGTTCATGTTTGATGACTTCCTTATGTCCATAATACCAATAATCAATTAAATAATGTTACCTAAAAATACCTCAAACCCATAGATTCACATTTAATACCACTCATTCCGTCACATCAACTAAATCAGAACAATCCATTCCACCAATCCTATCACATCACCCGAAGTGCGCCAACTAATTGAACCCCTCCACATATCTCACAGAATTATTCCTACCAATTATAAGGGTGTAAACCTGATATATAATACCTATCACTAATAAAATATCATACACCTATTAATAATGTTAAATATTATTGCTTCACTCCCATTTCTAACTATATCACCTTTTATAGCCATAAATTGTCAATAATATCACTAATGATCACCATCTCTTGACCTCGAAAAATACTCATAACATTATATATAAAAGTTAAAACTACTTTTTCTCCCACACATTAATTCACATACTCTCTTAATTTTATATTTATCTGATATCAATTATAACCTCTCTGAGGTGTGTCGTTTCTAGGGGTCAAATTACATTTATTTAATGTATCAAGAGATATTGTAAATTATAATCCACAAGGTAATCATCCTATGAAAACTGAACTCATATTCTACAAATGAGGAAAATGTATATTTCAACATATAAGGACTCTAATTTTGTCTTCAATGATGTTACTAAGGAAAATCAATATGCAATAGACAAAGGAATCTTCCCTTTGATGTCAATCTCGGGGATGAATAAATCACCCAATTTCTGGGTAGGAAAATCATTCACCAAATGACATGTTATAATCTCTCATGGAATATAAATGAGGAGGAAGAGAGATCTGACAAGTAGATTCACTATGAGGAAAGAGAAAACTCTAAACAACCATATATATGAAATAAATCTTCTTTTATATATTTTGCAAACGCTCCCTATGTATCTATATTATTTAATCTAATGTAATGAAAAATTTATGAAGTAATATGACTACAACTCATTATAAACTTCTTCCAATCACATTCTCCCCCACGTTACATGTTATGAAATATTATTAATAAATGTCATATTTTGATGAAGAATAGCTCAAAATCCTCATTTAAAATTATAATTACATAATCAATTCAAGGGTTTCTTATGTATTATACAATATGATTCTCTTTGAATTATGGTATTGTATATCAGATGGTATAATTGACTAATGTATATAAACTATTATATATCTATATTAGTCATTATGATATTCTTGAATAAGTAATTTAATATTTTTTAGTAATATAAATATCAACCTACATCTTATCCCTATATAATACACCATGATATATGATGACATCTGTCATATATATATATATATATATATATATATATATATTATTTTTTGGCATAAAATCATCAATATACCACTTACACTAAAGTCTAATAGACTTTTTTCTATTTAACCATTACATTATCTTGTATAAAATAACTTTTAATTTATATATCAAAAATATATTTAGGACAGATTTTATTTTTTTAATAATTCTATCATCATGTTTCACATCACATGAAATTCTTTGTGAATTTTCTTCCAAAAAAAATGTTTGGATAAACTATTAAAAAAAATTTGTATCTCTTGGAGTTTTGTAAAACTCATTCCCCATTTAGTAAACAATCAAGTGTGACAGCAATGACCTTTTTATTATTGAAAATAACGGAAATCCAGAATTAAAAAAATTAATAAAATACAATAATTTAATATAGCATCAGTTCTAGTCATGATAAAAAGTGATATGACAGTGTATTATTCAAACAAATATCTATAAACATATTTCCTCTATTTTAATCATAGTCAAATTTGCATAATCATACAGTCTATTTTTTAAGAAATCGAGTGACCATGAGACACAATGTATTCATATCCCATATTGTCTACTTATACAATCATCAATCTCAATGTATTGAATCACCATGATGGAGAATATAAAACATTCTCCAAATCTAATTGGATGATCAAATCACTATAGCCTCATCCAAATACATATTTAAATCACATTAACTTGATCTGGATATGAAAATAAAATTATTTTTTCTATCTTAATCGATCACCAAGATGTCATGCTCAATAAATGATAGGATTAATATATTATTGGTTGATCCTCCACTGATGACATAACAAAAAAATAACCAACAACCCCTTCATTACCCATGAATAAACACTTTAATATGAATGGAATCAATGTATAATGGTTGTAGGCAAGGTAAATTTCCAACCTCAGGTATGTGGTGTTGTGGGTAGAATGAGAGAGAAGGAGATGTGTTTGGTAGGTTTTCTAAATTCATAACACATTAAATATTGTATTGTAATGTGATATTTTTATTTGGGTATATACTTAATTATATAATAGTTATGGGTAAAATTGTTTAGTAGGGATTTATTGATAGTCCTATGATTATTCATGTCATGGTGTGATGAGTGTCAAAAAATTTAATTAATCTTAAAGAGTAGTTGTGGAAGAGGTTTGTTTGATATGATGTGAAGGGTTTCAGGATTGTATTTTTAATTATTACATAGGGGGTTTATGGTTTAATCCTATATAAGGTTCTATGATTTTACCAAACTAGGGATCTATCAAGACATGGAGGGTTATGTCACAACGTGAATACCTTTTTTGGTTTTGGTTTAATCTTAAGTTGGGATTAGTTATACCAATGTTGTAGTTCTTCACCATGAGTTCATTAACATTTAATTAATTATTTATGTTTTCCATACATAATTTTTTCAATTCACTTTGGTTTTTTTATGAAGACGATCAGACATAATGTAATTGAATGATGTCCTTTCCATAGATCTCATGAATATGGGAATTTCAAGATTATTATATTACTCATGAAAAACATTCATGATCATTGGAAATTTACCATGTTTAATATATTAGGATTACTTGGGAGGAACATTCTATGATCCTTGATGAATCATATTGAACAGTCCTAATTGGGATATGATGTTTTTCATTACATCGTGATTTCATTCACTAAACATTCCACAATATTTTTTTCCTCATCCTTTAGTTTTATCCTTCCATATTTCTCCCAAAAAGTAGGTAGTCCCTGGGAATCTTTATATTTTTCATGGTGTTTGATGACTAAATTCTAGTAAACGTAATCGATTCATTCATGATTTAAGGTTTTGTTCTATTTATCACTTCTTCCATTATTCTTTTCCTTCATCCATGAATGGTTGAAGAAATGACTTTGATTTATTTTGGTGGTTATATTTGATGGTGTATATATGAATGTTATGTTATCAGCCTGAGGAAGAAAATCATGGATCCTTTTGTATAGGTATATTGTTCAGTATTAGTGGAATTTCTTGGCTCTATTTAGGTAAGATATTTAAATTTTTTATTATATAAATAAAATATATATTTGTTAACATTTTATTTCATAATCTAATAACTCCAAGATAACACTAATGTTCAACCAATTAATGTGATTCCCCTATCGCTTTTATTTCCATTTCTTAAAATTTATATAAATCATTCCTTGAATTCAATTGTACGTTGATTCCTATATTCCTCCCCTTGATTTGCATGAACCCAAAATCCTTAATTTTACCACTCAAGCCTTTAATCACATAACCATTTATTATCTGTTGATATTATTTCGAACATGGTAAGTTCATATTCATACATGCAGATATGTGTTTTTTTACCAAATTAAAATGTAATATTAGTCCATCATTTAATTAAAATATTACTCCCTTCTGAGAAGATCAGTATTATTTGACTTGGTAAGGGGAAGGGGATATTTATTGTTTCATTTTTTATTCTATTTTAGATTTATTATGCCTTTTTTTATAGTAACTCTTACCAGTTTCGTTATTTCAATATTATAATACTATTAAGCTATAATTTCTAACAAATGGTATTTTTTAAATATGTATAGACCCATCCATTTAGTGGTACTATAAATATGATCACATTGATTAACATCAACTTTATTTTATGTTGATATTATAATTTTGGGTAGTTAATATGTATTTATGATTCTATATTAATATGAATAGTACATTTTTGAAAAATTCATGGAGATGGAAATGAGAAGATACATCCATGTCAACGAATGAAATTAGTATGGTTGAAAATATTTTATTTGGTAAATATAAATTGGAAGATAACATATAATTGGAGTTAACAAATATGAATAATGATCAAAATGATGTTAATATTTGATTAATGTGTTAGAATTTTGTAGTAATTATTAGGGCTACTACTGGTTAGTGTATTGGGATATATTTAATGAATTATTGTTTAAAATTATAATACAAGTTCCTTTTTTTATTTATGTTAGTTATTATAGCATCCTGGAATTTTATTAAATAATACAAATTAAAAAAAAATTAATTTCATAAATATCTTGAGTTACATGCAACAAAAGTATTAATGAACCACAATATAATATTATTATTATTATTTAAACACGACTATTATGGTATTTAAATTTAACATGGTAGTAAAAATAATAATATCAAAAAAATTAAAATAAAGTATAATGGTTTTATATAAAGGAAAAATACTGATACAAATTAAATAATTTTTATTGAAGTCTTTATATAAATATAAAATACATTCTTCTAAAAAAATAATTTTCATTTTATAGACAATATAATGAAATTTATTTTTTACATTTATTATAAAATTTATTTTACAAAATGAACTTAATTTTTGTAACAAATATGTTATAAGTTATATGTGGGTAAATTTTGAGATTTGATTCTAAATATAATAATTTCTCAATAAATAGGGATAAATAATGATTTCCATTGAAAATAATTTTTCCATTTAATGAGTTAAAAAAGTATCTTATATTATTAAAAAAAATTGAAGTAAAAGAAGATAAATTATTTTATTATCAATCAAATTTTGGTCATTGGAATAAAATTCATGAATATTTTTTATAATTAAAGATTATATAAATATGAATATTTTATCCTTTAAGAATTTTTTTTTCGCATATGCAGGTTTAATTTTAAATTAAACATTTATAATTATATTTATGTAATTTTTATAATTAGAATATATATTTTTAATCGTCCTTACAAATATTATTTAATAAGGGATTATTATTTTTTAATCAAAATGAATTGTAGTAAAAAATAATTACCACTATCAAGGGTTAAATTGGTTAATCGGTGGTTAAAATTATATAAGTATAAAAATGTCTTAAAAACATGTGAAATTCCAAATTTATGAACATATTTCAGTATTATCTCTACTATGGATACATAAGGATAAACTTTAGATAATTTTTTATTTTTTAAAATGAAGTTAAAGCGTTGTATTTTTATAAATTCAAAGTGTGTCCTCACTTCAATTGGGAAACAAAACCATTGATTCTGTGTACGGTGGGCTACTACCTCAGGAACCGATCTAATTCATTTTTCATCAGTGCATCTCTTTGATGAAGATAATAATTTATTTAACATATAGATATGATAGTTTTTAAATAATTATACTTTTTTTAATTTAAATATAATATCTACCATGTCACCTTGAATTTTTTTGAAAAGATAACATCACTCATGCATATGTGTTGGCTACCATCTATATGAAGAGATGCATCACGTTTTTTGTTTTATTTTGACATGGATCATAAAATTCATATATTTAATGAATATATATGATATATATGAAATAAAAATGATACTCTAAAGGTGATATTCTACTTACCTTTCTTTCATCCCATCTTTTGAGAAAATGTAATCAATGATAATGTGTACATATTGCATATCATCTCCATGAGAAACATAATCCTACTTATAAAACTAAATTTGAAGTATGTATATAAATTAATTGTTCATAAATATATAATATATTTATATACTGGTTAACATTCAACATATGATGGAACCATGACCAATGAAAAAGGACCAAAACATCCAAACAAAAACATTTGTGAAAAATGAAGGAGTTATTACCGGAAATGAGATTTTTACAAGGAATTTTTAATAAATGTGTAATAAAATGTCATAAAAAATGTATGATAAATATGCTTATGTTTCTAATATAAATTTATAATAAATTTATATGGATTATAAAATATGTTTGAATGTGTTTAATTAATGTAAAAATTTGATGTAAGTAATTTTTTTCACTTTTATTTCCATGGGACACATGATATATTCACTACTTATTTAATTTTTATAGGGTATATTCTAAATTTCAATTTTTTTATGATTATTACCAAAATAATATTTTCATATATATATATATATATATATATTTATTCCTTACATGAGGATTATAATTGAAAGGTTATCAAAGTGGTAAAAAGATTATGTTATAATCTCATTATTTATCAGGATATTTTATGATTAACATTCCAACAATGAAATGTTATAATATAACTCTAAAAAAATCCTAAATATTCTTCATGTTTGGTTATTTTTCAAGAGAAATTATTTTAATTTAAATTTACTCTATTAAATTAAAAAATAAATGGAAAATATATTTTTTATAAAAATCTAATATCCTTTTTCATTAATGATAATGTTTTCTAGATAGTTTTAAAAAAATCCTTATATTATTATAAAATTAATTATAAATTTTTTACTATTTTATCCTTTTTAAAATAATATTTTAAAAATAATATTCTTTTCATATTATGAGGGAGGGGTTTTTTACCCTTTGATGGAATTTGATAAAGGAATATTTGTTTTACCATAGAAACAATTTACACCAATGCACCCACTCAATTATCTGAATATTTCATTAAATTCTTTCAATGTTATTTTCATATAAAATGTATTTCCTATTATCTTTGATGACAATATTTTTTTAATAATTCATTTAAAAGGGAAAATATATTTTCTTCGATAAATTTTATGTCTAATCATTAAAAATAATTGTCCAAATATGATAACATCATATGATAATATTTAAGATTTACAAGGGATATGATCCAATAATACCATATTTTATCATTATTTAGATGGTTTGTGTTTGTGATGAATTCATATTATTTAAACATGTTCCTTTTCCATGATTTGTTATATGATGAAAAGATGAAACTTTTATGAAATATTTTTCTTCTCCAAAACTTATTAAATGATGAAATGTCTATGAAACCTATTTCATTCAATGGGTTTTCATATAATAAATATTTTATGATATTTTGGAAAACACACACACAGATATATATATATATATATATATATATATATTATTTTCATTATGTGATATGTGGACCTATACATCCCTCGAATGTAGTGTGTAAATATTGATATCTCATGAGATAAATAGGGATGTAATGGGGTGTGAACCATGTTCAGTAAAATAGTTTATCCACTATAATAGTCATGTGAGTGAACCTTTACTACATTGATAGGGTGGGGGTGCACACACTCCACTATAATATTATTGGTAATGATAATTGAGAACAAAGGAAATTATTTTTCTATTCTTAAAAGTATACTAAAAATCCATGTCTTATGCTTGTGTTATACTCTAATAGATCATGTTATTTGATTATATTATGATTCATGAAACATGAACATTCATGTTTTATTCCATTACACAAGGGTATGACATTTTCAATTACGGATATAATTTTCAAATTTTATGATCATGTTTTCATACCCTTATTCTCATTTTATACTTATGTGGTGATTGATATCCCCGTTGTTTCTCCTTGCTAAGCTTCAGAGCTCACACATTTTTATGTTTCATTTACCCAATGTTTAAAGAAAGATATTATGTCTGATATGTCTAATAAGGTTCCTAGTTATGAATAACTAATAGGATATTATGTACAAATATTATGCCATGGTTGTAAATTTTTCCATGTTTCTAAAGGCACTAGACATATAAGATTATGGAACTGATCATTATGTTATGAATTGAGTATTAATTTAATAAAATGTTATACCTATGTATAAAAATTACATTTCAATATAGTTGGTATTATGAGTATTTCTAGTCGAAATTTGGAATCTTGGATGAGATAAATTTAATATGGACCATAAATATATGTATAATTATAGAAAAATATCCTATATATTTGGGAGAAGGATATATATTGTGGTTTCTAGGAAATTATATCCTCTTATAAATATTAAAAATGTATATGGATCATTCATAGTTATAGATTAGGGTAATAACATTGAAAAGGTATCATTGGGATTTGGATAGATAATCACCTAATGCACCACAATGGGCCTTAATGCACACCCAGTGTGACACTCTTGGGGGACATGTTTTGGAAATTCAAAAACTATTTATGAACAATCATAAAAGATTTGGATAGATGATAACTATGAATAACCTACAGTAAACCAATGGTCTGATAGATTGAAAAGAAGGTGTTAATATTTAGAAATCGTATAATCTTTTTTTGATTATTGTTCATCTTTACAATAAGATTAATATTTATAAAAGTATAAATTTTGGTTTTTGTAAATGGGAGGAAGTTGAAGTAATGGTGTAAATATTGAGTTCATTAAAAATGTAATGATTAACCTCAATAGAAACTAAATATTAGTGGGGTTGGAATCAAAATACTTTTTTATGTGGGAAAAACACATTCGCATGCTATGAATCACATGGAGAATTCAAATTAGAAAATCAAAGAACATCATTCTATTAATTCATACATGAATCTAGTGCCATATTTTTTATGTGGGAATTCAGATCCACTAGTTGGTGAACAATGGACCAATACCAATGAAAAGATATTTTCCATTCATCAATGTTTTGAATATGAAAAATTTATTTTGTATGTCTTTCATTTGGATGGAGAAGCAAAAAAATGGTGGAATATTATCACGAATATGAGGATGCAGGATGAAATTTACTCAATAGAGCAGGATTTGATAAAGAGATTATTTTTTAATAAGAATATCTATGATATTATTTATATAAAACCAGATAAATTATTCATTGGGCATAATTAGAAGGATAAGTATTTCTTTTAGTTCATATAAAGAAATTTTCAGAAGACTTTTGAGGTATGCATTTGGTATTGTAATCAAGTAGGAATGTTAGGTTGATGGAATATTTAGTGGCCTAAAACAAAGTCTCTAATGGTTTTTAGATATTAGGGTATTTAGTTGATTTGAATAAATAACTAAATTTTCAATTAAGGTGGTAATAGATATTGCAGTTAACCATCAATCTCACTGTTTTTATAAGAGAATAAACATTTAACTAAAAGGAAACTCAAAAAACCATGAACTGAAGAAGATGATATTTAATTTATGTTAAAAGTGTAAAGGTAAACCTTTTGGATATTATTGTATGGGTAATGGAAAATTTCATATTTTTGTAAATGAAATTCAGCATGAAATTAAATATGATATGGTATTAATAAGATAGATAATGATGTGAATTGAGAGAAAAAACCACAGAATGATCCACCCACACTACAATTTTTCTATTAAATGGATATTGGGAATTATTCTAACCATTTAATAAATAAAATGTTTAATAATAACGATTAAAATCATCAATCTATTAATCAATGAGGCAATGTTAAATATCACAAGATCACTATTTGTAATGAGGGGTGCGATAATGATGTGGTGAAAAGTAAACCTACCTTGCATAATATAACTATTAATTCATCATTTAACTATATATCTAACTATTATTTTAAATATTAAGAGTTCTATAAGGGGTATAAAATTCTTCCCCAATGAATTTATATTGAATTATAATTGTAAACCCCAAATGGAATAATGATCTCATATATATTCTATTATTCTTCCCTGATTTATTCATATACACATATTATTATTCTCTATCAAGTGGAATTTGATGTCATTTTAGGAATATATGGGATTTACCTTTATAAATACCATTTAAATTATCATTTCAAGGGATGTGACATTTTAGTTTTGAACCAACCCCTGATCATCAATTAGTGTGATGATAAATATGAACTACTAATATAAATTTCAACCATTTTTCGGTCTATATTCTTATTTAGAAGGGTTTTTTTAACTCAGGTGGTATGGGAAAGTCATAATATAGATGATATTTCTATTATAAAGATATTTATCAAATAATTTTTATGTGATTTTCCAAATATTCGTCTAAATCATAAATATTATTTCTCAGTATAACTAATTCATTGTGCTAAAACCATTCCAAGTACTAACTTTAGAATGTCCCATATTGAGTTGTAATAATTAAAGAATAAACTCTATAAGAATTATGAAAATGGATTTAATTGGTCATGCATGTCTCATTTGGGTTTATGATTCCATTTTATTAAGAATAAATATGAATTGATATGACTCCCTGTTTATTATCAGAAGAAAAAAAAAGATCAAAAACAATAACAAGTATCCTATACCACATTTTGATTAAATTATTGATCAATAAAGAATAGCTCAATAATTTCCAATGATTGACCTAACTTATTTATATCATCAATTCAATGTTTATAAGGTGGATATGACCAAGAAATATTTCTAAATCGGTTATTGAAACTATGACTTTATTGTTATTCTATTTGTTCTTACTAATTCCCCATGTATCATCACAGATTTAATGAAGAGAGTATTTAGTTATTATCTTAATCAGTTTGTGGTAGTCTATATTGATGGAATTTTTATCTACTCTTACATAATGTGAATAATTAATATATCCAAAGCAGAATGAAGGATACCCTAATGAAGGATTCTTTATATTAAAAATTTATGAAGGGTAATTTTTGGATTCAAAAAGTTTCCTTTTTTTGAAATATATTCTAATTTGAGGGTATATTGATGTATCTATATAAGAACGAGTCTATTGAAAATTGTCCTAGAACAAGCACGGTTACTGATATCTATTGTTTTATTGTTTTTTTTCCTGATAGTATCAAATAATTATGAAAAATTTCTCATGAATATCTAATCCACTCAACATGTTAACTCTCAGGGATCCAAGTTCCTCTAGATGGATGAATGTGAGAAAATGTTTGAGGAACTAAAAAGTAGGTTAGTCAGCACACATATACTTACATTACCATATATTATAGAGGAGTATATAATATACAGTAATTCATTAATGAATGGTATAGGGAATTATCCTCATGAAGAATGATATGGTGATAGAGTATCCCTTATTATAATCTAATGTTAATGAGAATAATTACCGAAATTGTGATTTGGAGTTAGCTTAAGGGAATTTTACATTAGTGGTATGGAATGATTTTATTTACTGTGAAATGTTTCATATATATAAACTGATCGTATTATTTTAATGTATATATTCACATATGAAGAGTTTAATATGTAATATATAATATTTTTAGAGTTGATTAATGATTATAACTACACAATACATTACAACAATAGGAAATGGAACAAGGTGGATGACGCATTGACATGAATGATCATGCAAGGTTATATTTTATTAGGATTTCAGAAGTTTCAATATTTATGTATATGAAAATTATGGATCATTAAATTTGATGGATGTTAAAAAATCCCATTTAGGGAATAAAAGTGATAAAACATCAATTCAATTGAATATTAAAGAGGATCAAAATGAAGACATTGATTTATAGAACATGTTTGGAAATGTTCATGAGTTTAACCATGAATATGATGGAATGATATGGTTCCTGAACTATGTATATGTTCTATATATACTATATTCTATGAAGGATTTGTTATAGTAAGATCACAATTTATTATTATCTTTTCATCTTGGAAGTAATAATGTTTTATACAGATTTTAAATAGTATTTCAGTTGGGATGCCATGAAGAGATATATTGAATAATTTGTATCTCAGGTCATGGTATTTCATCTTTTTAAAGATAAAACAATTATTGGGATGATACAAACATTACCCTTACCAAAATAAAAATGGGAAAACATCAACATATATTTTGTCATCAGAATCCTTAAAATGTCTTAAGAGAACAATGATATATTGGTTATAGTTGATCGCATTACAAATTCATCACACTTCATTACTACAGGATTATATTTCACTATATAATTATGATTGGATATATTTATATATGTGTTAATGAATTTTTAATGTTTTAGGGATTACCATATTCTTTTATATCGTATTGGGATCTCAGGATTACCTCGATGTTTGAGAAAAGTCTCAATATGATCTAGATACAATGTTATGTTTTAGAACAACATATCATCCATAGATTTATTTTTGGTCGAATAGAAAAATTAAAAGACGGGATGATATGTTAATATATGTATCTATGGATTTTAGTAATTATGGGGATCATTAACTTTCTCATTTATAGATTTCTTAAGATAATATCATTGACTCATTGATTCAGATGGCTCCTTATGAATCCCTCGATGAAAACAGGTGTTGACTATTATTGATTTAGGATGAAGATGTAAAAAGAAATATATTGGGACCCTATATAGATAATTAAATTATAGAGAAGGTTTGACCCATTCATTAACACATAACTGAATCATAAAGTTCCTTGAAATATTATTATAATCATAATTGACATGATCTGGATTTTGATGTTGGTGAAATGGTTTTTCTGAAAATTTCTCCACGGAATAAGGTTATGAGATTCATGAAAAATGATTGTTGAGTCCTAATTATATTATACCTTTTGATATTATTGATCGAGTTGGGAATGATTCTTATTGCATATTGCTTCCACTAAACCACACTCATGTTAAGGACATGTTTCAAGTATCTCTCTGAAGGAAGTATGTGCTTGATCATTCACATGTTATAAAATCATTGGTCATAACACTATATCATGATTTTTCATATGAAGGAAAGAATAAGAGATTATGTACCATAGAGATAAAATTTTATGAAACAATTCCACTCACCATATCGATGTTTTTTAGAGAAACCACTAACTTGAGGAAGATACATGGGAACATGATGAAATAATGATGCCAAAGTATCAGAAATTTTGTATATCAGAGTGATAAATTTCGATGAAAAAATTAAATTTATGGGAATTATGATTTAACACCATATGATTTCATGATATATATTTTTTAAAATAGATTTAACTTCTTTGATAGGATGAATTACAAGCACCAATGAGTTTTAAAAAACTGTGATATACTATTATTGATATTATATCAACATTACTATTAACAATATTTATATTAAATATGGTTGTATTAATTGGAATAATATTGTTTTTAAAAATAATCATAATAGTTTTATATAAAATAATATACTGATAAAAATTTAGATAATTTTTAGTAATGTTATTATATAATTTGATAATACTCTCTTCTATAAAATGTTTTTTATTAATTTTTTTGAAAAATAAGAATTTTTTTTGTTAATTTTTATTAAATTTATTTTAAAAAATTTAAATATGTTTTGTAATTGACATGTATAAATTATATTCGGTTTAAATTTAAATATTTTTCAAAAAAATTAATTTTTTGATGAATAGTGAAAATATCGATCTTTATCAAAAACTGCCTTTTTGTTTAATGAATTTACAATGATTCATATATTTTATAAATTTTTTTAAAAAAAATTGATTAGTTAGGTTATATTAATCTAATTTTGGTCATCACCTTGAAATTCATGTTCATTATTGATATTAAATATATATATACTTATAAAAATTTTCTTTTTGGAAACCCCTTTTTTCATCGGGTTTCCAGTTTTAATTCGAAATTATTTTTAACCACTAATTTTAATAGAATTTATAAAAATGGATTCTAAATTCGGATATATAATCATTAATACTATATAATAGATTCATTTTATTGTTTTTCAAAATTAAAAGAAAAAACATCAAAAATTAGTTACTCTAATTAAAGTTAAAATGAGTTTATTATGGGGTTAAACTAAAATGATATGTTTTAAAATGACCTAAAAAATATATAGTTTAAATTAGATGACCATATACAAAATGTATCACATCTAATCATAGATAATTATACATTTTGGATCGTTTTCACGTGAGTAGAATTTAGGCAAACCTTTTTTTTTCAAAAATTATATGTGTGACTTATCCTCCACAAATAAAAGGGGTCCCCCTCTCCTCTCAACCTCACACTTCTAAATCATATTACATAGAAAACCTTAAATAAGTACCTTACTTAATTACCTTCCCATTCATTAGAATTATTTAATTCATTATTAATCCCTTCTATGAAGGATTTAGGGGTAACGTAAGGAGGTTGTCCCAAGAAGATGTATCATTCTTAACCGATCATTTTCAAATTATTTGTTATTATATCTCTGTGAATATTTTATTAAATATTTATGATATAATAAATTAATTATATCCATATAATTAATTTTTAATATTTTAATTCATTGAATTATAACAATATCATAATCTATGAAAAGGGAAATAAAACAATTGGCCATGTCTACAGTAGATCATCGCCTCATGAACCGATGAAATTTGTTTTCTGAAATTGACACAACCATATAGAGACAATGACATATTTATGATATGTTTATGAAATTTATGAAATTATCATACTTCTGGAATTATAATATAATATCAACTTTTTTACATTATAATCCATTTGAAAATTATAAAGACGATGTATAAAAAAGGACTATCGCCTCCATGAAGCGATGTGATATGTTATTCATTATATTTTTGGAATGGAAGGTGAGAAAGAAATATTAAATGTAAATACAAAGATATTCATTAATATTTTAATTATATAGAATTATTATGAGACTTTGAAATTTGATGTTATGGTATTTTGAGGCCTTGAGAGACCGAAACAGGATTTTGATCTTCTTTATGGTACGTTTTGTAGCCATGAAGGTGAGATTTTTTTTACCTTTTTAAACAAGTTACTAGAATTAAAATCTGAGAGCATTTTTGATTTCGAAGCACTAGGATTTTCATAGGAAAATATTAAATGGTTGGTTGGAGCGCATTGTAATGACAGTCATTAAAAGAGAGTCATTTATTGAACACTTACATTGTTTGAGCAACCATAATGCTCATGTTTTTAATTGGTTCATTAATTAAGGTTCTTTAATGAACCACATTAATGAACACAACTTGGACATTGATTCTTTTTATTTAATCAACTTGTTGGTGAATATATCGGAAATCGTGGGGGAATGCTTTGTCCAAATTCCAAAGAAGTCTCCCTCCAACAAAGAACGATGATCTGTTGATGAATGTTAGTGGACTCAAACTAGACAGTGATGAAAAATGGAGAATGAAATCAACCATAGATTCTTTCTGTCATCTATTATAGATTCCTAAAAATCCTGATAGGGGATTTATGTGTTCAATATCCCTCTTTTCCCAATCTCAAATAAAAGAAATAACATGGTTCAAATGACCATCAGCTTTATCCATGATTCATTCATTATTGCAGGAGGTTTTTGTAGGGTTTCAAATTGTGATTTTTTATTAATCTTTATAGTGATTATTATTCCACCCCTATGATAAAACGCTTATGAAAAGGGTGCAAGAAAATATAAAAAAGTCTTGGACCCTCCTCCCCTTATTGGTATTGGGATTTCTTCTTGGCAGACCCTGAAACAAGGTATCATGGAAAATACAGGGGGATCATTGTGACGGATGTGACCCGAGAGGCCCATTGGTGCATACAATATGGGAAATAGATCACTTGAGAATCTCTAGTTGCCCGTGGAAGGTGCTTCCCGCACACCACCACCGACGTGGCGGCTGGGCCATGTTGACCACGTGGAGAAGAAGCACCCAAAGGAACTTCTATTATAGTATCAGTGTATGGATAGATGGACCAGGTGTAAGGAATGGAACTGAACCGCCTTGCGAGATACGAAGCATCCTGCTCAGGCCGCTCGGTCGGCGCAACAACCTACTCTTGCATGTCATTTTGGAAGGAGGGGTGGTGCCCCACTAACCCTACTAGCTGGGAGAAACGAATGCATTGCGATTTATCCCACACAATGGGCCCATATGCAGGATGTGGTTTCATGGTGGTTATGATACGCACGCCAAATGAGTCGGTCGGGTCGGACCCCTACCGCACCCGGAACCGACTGGCCCAGTTTCACTAAATATAGCATTACTCGCAAACTGGGCAGTCAATTGATGTTCCATATATGGTGTTACGACTCTTATAATGAGGTGGATTTTTTGGGATACTCCACATGGTGTTTTGAATTAGTTTTAATATCGTTGGGGTGGGTCATACTCGAATCTAGTCGGGCTTCATTTAGCGTTGTTCTTATAACATATAGACCGCACATCCGATTCACACGCTGTCTGTCGCCTTGGTACCCATAAAACAAGACGGTCATTTGGATTACATCTATGTGGGACTTTGTGGTGGTTTAGGTACAACCAATATATTGAGGAACAAAATATGTAGAACTCAAGCGTACTCAGTTCGGGAATCTAGTGGCTGGATATAATGTGAATAAAAACCCACCATGGATCTGAATGGGAGCGACCCAATGTGGATCGACAACAGTGCGACCCTCCATGAATTGTTAATGGAGTGACCCTTCATGGATCATCATTTGAGGGACCCTTCATGGATTGGTAGTAGTGTGGCCTTCTGTGGATCAATAGTATTTTGACACATTGTGGGTCAGAAGTAACGTGAATCGACGTGGACCGGCCATAGTGGGACCTATCGAGGATCAACAGTAGAGTGACCCTTTGTGGATCGAAATCAGAGAAAACATTCTCAGATCCGCATCCAAATTATCCAAAAGAATAAAATGATCTAACATAACATTAATCATCTTTATTCATGTTCAATAAGTTGTATACCTAGTTTGAGTTATCTTTAACTTTAATATTTGTAATTGTGATCATGGTTTTTTGGTTTTTCCATTTCAAAATTCTATGAGACCTTTACAGTTATCGGGGTCCCTACTGGGTATTGTTAAACTCACCCCTGCAAGATATTTTCCCGCACATTGTTGTTGTTTTTTGTAGACAATGGACAACATGACTGAGACTTGGGGGAACTAGGGCTTGATGGTGCTCAGAGGTCATTGATAGATGTGAGGAGATACATAAATGATAGGACACAAGATGTACATTCCCATTATGGTTTGATATTTTTTGGACAACCTCTGATGCATATTTTTCAAATTTTATTGTACATTATTTTTAGTTGGGTTTGTATACTAGCATTTTTTTAATTTTAGTTCACACATTCACTATCAATAGTTCTACATTGTGGTTTGATTTTTTTTGTGTACCAAGTTCGTGTGTGTAAAGGTTTAATGAAAATTCCTACCCAATAAAGGATATGCCTTTTTGTGCTAGTCGCCAACCCCAGGCCTATAGAATGAATTCTTGGGGTTATCATAGCATGGGTCTCAGGGCATGGGTCATGAAAAAGTTGTATCAGAGCGCGGATGGTTCTATCATAAGAACTAAGAGTCTATGATATCAATAGAGAAATAGTGTTATGTGTCTCGATTTTGTATTAGATATTGGGGAGTCCAGTGTTGGTGTTGTGGCCAATGTATCCATATACCAGGACCCTGAATTCTGATTTCCAGATAAGTGCAAAAAACATTATTTTCATGTGTTTGGGAATTGTTTTTAGTTTGATATATTTTGAGTCATCTCAGTATGTATAACTTATTAACTGTATAGCATTTATTTCATTACAGGATGTTTCCATGTAGACATCGAACCACGATTTTAGTAAGAGATCATGATTATGGCCCAATGAGTGATGATGCATTAGTGGATGGACCTTTTATAGTGATAGCACCTTTTGTTGGTGTACCGACAGCACAACCACCCATTGGGAAGGAATTGCCACCCGCCCCACCCAAGCGGTATGTGCATGTCGACTGAGCGCATTGCACGAGTTCTAGAGACATATCCCTCTAATGTATAAGGGCTAGGCAGATCCATAAGAAGTTGAGGACTGTATGGCAGTTGTGGCACAAGTTTTCCTCTTGGATGAGACACCAAAAGAGAAGATGGTGATTCTAGATGCTAGGATTTATCATTGCACAACATGGAGATGGTGGAGCCTGACTCACTAGATACATGAGGAGAAGCTTCTATCCTGGATACACATAAAGAGACTCTTTAATGGGAATTTTATACCAGAAACATTGCGCACAATGCGTATTTAGAAGCAACTACTATTAAAGCAGGGCATCCTGACAGTGGCCTTGTACTCGGCGAGATTCACTGACCTCTCTCGATACTCTAGTGAAATGGTACATGACTCATTATATAGGGTCCAAAACATTTATAAGGGTCTTAAATGGGATTTCATAGCATCGATGATTTCTCTCATCATCATGACGTAGGATGGAGTGCTAGAGCGAGCACTTTTGCTGGAGAGATTCCAATCTAAGAAGACAACAATGGTGAAAATCCACCACAGGGCGACATGAAGATGAGTCATCTATAATAAGAAGTATGCAGATGATGTTAAGGATCAAGCGGGCCAGATCATCTAGAGGATGATCCTAGGCTGTAGGGTTTGTGTATTAGAACTCACCAGGTACAGGACGTCTGTAGAGGAGAAGACTGTCTACTCATGCGGTGGGCAAGGTCACATGGATTGTGACTGCCTGAAATATCCTATAGATGAGAAGAAATCATTCAAGAGACCACCGAGGAAGTGGTAGAGTTTTGAGTGAGGAGGTCTATAGGGAGGTGGACGTGGTAGAGGAGCAACTTGTGAAATAGGTGGTGGGAAACAGTTTGAGGTACTTCCACCACCATCCCTTGGTGGTCCAACCCGACCTCATAGATTATGTGGACAAGGATGAGCTCATCTTCAGGGTTGTAGAGGCCTATGAACATAGATCTCTAAATATGATTCAAGGTAAGATCTATGTGTACTCCACCATATTTTTAGTTCTAATAGACACAAGTGCCAATCCATCTTTTATTACCACCACTCTAGTTTGGTTCTCATAGATTCAAGTGGAGTCGTTGGCTCTATCCTTACAATTATATACTCCTACGGAAGATTATATGATAATTAAACACAGGTTCTAGTAGTGTGAGATTACTCTAGGAGGCGAGTGATTCAGATGGGATCTCATACTATCAGCATCGGGACTTATGATGTCATCATGGGTATAGACTAGTTACCCACATTCCATGCTCAGATTGACTGTTTAGGTGCAATGTGTGGTCTATCCATGAGGATGGGACTAGATTTTCCTTCACCGATGAGAAGGGAACCTTTGCATCAAAGAATGTACATTCTCAGAGGAGGATTGAACTAATCACTCATTATTTGGGGAGTGTCACCATCGGTGTATTATAAGAGAGGATTTTGAGCTATCCTATAGTGGTGGACTAGTATGTGGATGTCTTTCCTGAGGATGTTTTGGGACTACCTCCATATAGAGTGTTATAATAACACATCAACATGTATCTTAGGAAGACACTGATATGACCACCATCAAATCAGATGGCTCTCATGGTGAATCATGATTTGAGGATACATTTAAAGGACTTATAGAATATGGGGATCATAAGACCCAATGTTTCCACATAGACAACCCCAATTATGTTCACTATGAAGATAGATGGGAGTTTGTGGCTTTGTGTGGACTATCAGTTCTTAAACCCACATGACCATGAAGAACAAGTATCCTCTACTAAGGATTGATGACCTATTTTATTAGATGAAGGGATAATGGTGGTTTTTAAAGTAGAACTCTGATCAGGAAATCATCATCTTCGGGTATGGGAAGAGGACATACCGAAGACAACCATCAGATGCCAGTATGGCCACTAAGAGTTCCTGGTGATTCATTTCAATGAGACCAACAACCCAGAATTTTTAATTAGACCCATGAATAGGATCTTACAACCTTACCTTGATCGCTTCGTGGTTGTATTAATTGATGAAATATTTTTGTACTCGGTGTTGGTGTAAGTGGCATGCCACACATCTTCAGATAGTCCTTGATACACTCTAAGAGCACCAACATTATAGAAAGGAATCTATATTCCAATTATGGATATGGTAGGTCTATATTTTTAGGAAAAGTTATCTTAGAGGATAGAGTTGTAGTGGATCAAACTGAGAAAGAGGAATTTCTTCCTTGGTGGCCACCTAGAAGTGTGACTGAGGTGTGGAGTTTCCTAGGGTTGGTTTTCTAATCACAAGGAATTGTACCCTAATTTTCTAGAGTAGCATCTCAATTTTCAATTTTTAAATAGAAGTGACACCCATTCATATGGGAGGATTTGTGCTAGTAGAGTTTCCATGAGCTGAGGTGAAGGTTGAGGAGTGCACCATCATCAGGTTACCCGAAGAGGGAGATGGGTTTGTAGTCTATCTAGATGCATCAAAGACAAGTCTGGGGAGTTTCCTAATGAATTCGTGAGCGGTGATCACCTATATCTCAAAAAAGGTAAGGAAACATGAAAATAACTATGCAACCCATGATCTAGAGTTAGCGGTAATTTTATTTTCATTGAAAATGTTGCAAAACTACTTGATGGGTGAACAATTTACTATCTAATTACATCACAAGAGTATCAGGTATATCTTCTCACTGATAGAAATGAACCTGAGACAACGGTGATGGTTGGAGTTCCTCCACGAATATGACTTTGAGATAGTCTATACTCTTGCAAAGAGAAATGTAGTAGCAGAAGTACTCATTAAGAGATAAGGTCTAAAACTACTGAGTGAGGTGGCAGAACTGCTAGCCGCGTTGCAAATATCCTTCATGGATAGAGATTGAGAAGCATACTATAGTCTATGACTCTCACTCCCCCACTCTTTCAGTGTGTTCAGGTGGAATTACTCGGGGATGTTGACTGTGAGGCTCAAAATGATTAGATATCCTTAGGATAGGTTCCTTCTGGATTTTATATAGTTGGGGAGAATCTCATCATTTTGAGAGGATGAACCATGGTACCTGTGATGCTTCAAGAGGTGGTGTTTATGGGAGTTTCCAAAATCCTATTTGGTGGAATATCCTAGAGTCTAGAAAATGTACCAGGAGCACCAACATTAGTATTAGTGGCTAGGGCTGAAGAATGTGGTGGTAGAGTTCATTTCAAGATGACTCACTTGTTAGAATGTGAGGGTTGAGCACTAGGTTCAAGGTGGCCAGACTCGTCCACTGGATGTACCAGAGGGGAAATGGTATGTTATCTCAATGGACCTTATGATGTGGTTACCACACACATCCATGGTCCACGAACTCTATCTCGATGATCATTGACCGACTCACCATTTCGGCTCACTTCATACCCATCCAATATTATGGATAAATGGTGGGTGTGGGGACACCTCTTCATCTAGGAGATAGTGCGGCTCCAAGGAATTCCATCGACGATAATTTTAGAGTGCGATGACCAATTTACATCCCAGTTGTGGAAGGGATTACAGGAGGACTTCAGGACTCAACTACGCTTGAACACCACCTTTCACCATCAAACAGATGGTAAGATGGAGCAAACCATACCGAAAATTGAGTACACGCTTCATGCTTGAATTCTTGATTTTGGACACAATTGGGAGATCTAACTGCCACTGGTGGTGTTCACATAAAACAAAATCTATCACTCCACAGTAATCGTGGAACCATTTGAGGCCTTCTATGGGTTACCATGCAGATAGAAAAAATGCTGGGGAGACCCAGGGGAGTAATCACTTATGAGTCTAGAGTTAATATGATCTAACATTGAGAAGGTGATGATCATCTAGGAGTAGATGAAGACTAAACAGAGTAGGTATAAGTCTTTTTCCGATAAGATATGGAAACCCTTGGAATTTACGGAGGGTGATGTTGTTTTCCTTCGGGTCTAACCTTGATAAGGATTGTGGAGATTCGCCCGTGGAGAAAAGCTATCTATGAGGTTCATCAGACCATTCTAGATTTTCTGAATAGTTTTTTGAGGTGTTGTACCACTTAGCTCTTTCCCTATAGATGCACCATGTGTATATTTTCTTCAATGTTTCGTAGTTGAAGAGATACATGCATGATGGATTGCACACCATCAACTGGGGTGAGCTGGACATTGACAATGAGGCGATGTTTGCAGAGTTCTCATTAGAGATAGAGGATCGATAGGAGTGGGTCCTTTGGGGGAGGTCTATTCCTCTGGTGTGAGTTGGTGGCAGTATTGGAATCTCCAGGAGTTCACAAGGGAATGGGATGCTCATATTCGTAGGCAGTAACCCCATTTTTTATATTATTTTTTTTTATTTTGGATCATAAATCTAAAAGTTGAGGAGAATGTAAAGACCCTGGAATTCTTTATAATGTATTTAATTATATGGAATTATTACGAGACTGTGAAATTCGAAGGAACGTGTTTCTGAGGACCAATTTTCCTAGAACGAAATTTGAAATTTTTATGAGGAACATCCAGTAAACGTGTGGGCAATATTTTTCTATCTTTTTAATCAGTCACTACTACAAAAACGGGCAAGGGAAGCGCGCCCTTATAACAGCGCTAAGCAAAAACGCTGATAAAGGATACCCTATATCAGCGCTA